>CM034393.1:23607881-24110381 GCA_019925095.2 Dendrolimus kikuchii
TTCTTCATCTTTTTATAACCAACTAGCGGCCCCGGCAGACATTGTCCTGCTCTGAAAAAGTAAAAATCTAGGACCCGATCCCAGCGCCACCTCCCGGTTCCAACGGAATAAAAAGTATCCAATGTCCGTCTCCTGGTTCTAAGCTATCTCCCGACCAATTTTCAGCCAAATCGGTACAGCCGTTCTTGAGTTATAAATAGTGTAACTAACACGACTTTCTTTTATATATATAGATTTTATTCTATTACTAATAAAATTCTACTAGATTTTACACGATATGGCTTCATATATATTATTACTTTTGAAACATATATACAATAATATATATTTAATTAGTATCTTATATATCTTTGTTTCAGTTTATCACTATGATTACAACCCGGGAGGGTTACAGGAAGGCATGTGGGACTCGCAACGTTCGGTTCTCCATTCTGATCACAAAAATTACACCTATCGTAAGCGAATCTGCGAACAAAAGCTAGTTTATTATATTTATGTAGTATTATATTTGTACATACATACATACATAGGTTCACGCCAGTTCCCTTGCGGGGTAGGCACGAACAACAGAGTGCCATTTAGGCTTATTCTTACACACCTCACTTGCCTCTTTGACATTCATAACTCTTGTCATGCAAACTCGTCTGTTCTTAAGGCTCCTGACATCACCTTCCGCTAGTACACGATCAATTTGATCATGGAAGGTGTGTCGTGGCCTTCCACGACTTCTGCATCCATCCACATTTGCATTGTATATCTGTTTAGTCATTCTTTCATCATGCATTCTTTCCACATGGCCGAACCACCGGAGCATTCCTTTCCTTACCTTCACCCCGACACTCTCTTTCAGCCCAACTCTCTTTCTTACTTCGGTATTACGAACGCGGTCCGCGAGCGTCACTCCGCAGATTTTGCGCAGTACTCGCATCTTGACCGCGTTTACTCTACTTTCATGCTCTCTCTTCCATACCCAACTCTCGCATCCATACGTGAGCGTAGGTACCAGCACCGCGTTGTGTATGGCGAGCTGGGCCTTCTGGCTGAGGTTCTTAGCGCCTAGAAATTTACCTTAGCGCCTAGAATTATATTTGTACAACAGAATAAAATGTCATTGGTAACTGAACCAATCAGAGACATATAGCTGAATTGAATCCTCGTTTTGAAAGTCGGTTAAGAATACTTTCAGGCTTATAAAACTTTACTTGTCACCCGATGTTCCATATGATATTTCCCACCGCAAACAGAAAGGTCGAGGACCACCAAATGGACTGGCATTAGTGGAATGTGCAGATGTCATTGATGTCCTACTAGATTTTATATCTACCTAGACTTCAGACATTTCGTGTGGATATGAAAAAAGTTAAGCCGTTTACTTGAATTAAGTGCCTTAATTTCTAAAGTGCGCTGGTAGTTTAATGAAATTCTTTGAAGTGTTTTTGTTGGACTGACGAAATTGTAGTAGTAAGAACTCTTCATTTAAATTTAAGTACATGATTGGCAATATTATGTGTAATTACACTGTCTGATATTGTTACGAGTTGCAGGACTCGAATTAAAATGCCGTTGGAATTATTATAGAGTTTATTAGAACAATACAAACACGTATAACACAGGTACAAATATAACCGAACACAATAAGTCCAAACGTAATGCAGAAGGTTGTAATTCAATAAAACGCGCGAAGTCCGTCATTATTAGATTCCTGATTGTAGTACACACGTCTCGCTTTGATCGTAGTTCTCGCCCGACTGCCCCCCTCCCTCAATCAGGCCATCATTTTATACTGCACAAATGCAATGTATCCGCCCGGCAACGTACTTTAAAAATTCGTAACACCCAGCTAATGATTACAATACAACAATAGACTGTTCTCTATAAACGTATGCCAATAAATAAGTAAACAAAAGAAGACGATCATAAAAGAATTACAATAATTTCAATGTTATTAGTTCAAATACCGACAGGTAATAAATGCGCTTCTACAAATCTGTACGTGGAATTTGTCTTTGTCGGCACCTAGGTTGTAACAATATTAATTTTATTATGGAAGTCAATCCATCAACTAATTTTAAATTTTGCGGACACAAACACACGGAGCAAAATTTTTATATCTATATGTATGAAAATCAATTGCTGTTAGTTAGTCTCGCTAAAACTCGAGAACGGCTGGACTGATTTGGCTAATTTTGGTTTTGGATTATTTGTGAAAGTCCAGGGAAGGTTTAAAAGGTGAGTAAATATGAAAAAAATGCTTGGAATATAGTAAAAACAACAATTTCGCATTCCCTTAGAAACTATTCCTACCTGTCAAACATTTGATGTTCGTCCCGTCGTTTAGAAATCAATTAATTTTAAAAGTCGTTCAGAAATTAAATTAAAATTAAAAGTATCTTTTTTCTTTTTTTTGGATTTGAATGTCAAACGTTTGATGTTCGTCCCATCGTTCAGAAATCAACGTTTTTTATGTATTGATTCTAAAAATAAATATTTATATATATAATATATATTTAT
Source organism: Dendrolimus kikuchii (assembly GCA_019925095.2). NCBI lineage: Eukaryota > Metazoa > Arthropoda > Insecta > Lepidoptera > Lasiocampidae > Dendrolimus > Dendrolimus kikuchii. The sequence goes on from CM034393.1 coordinate 23,610,393, forward strand.
TTTTATTGCACGAGTTCAGCGGATAGGTAGACGGCCCACCTGATGGGAAGCGGTTACCATTGCCTATGGACATTCGTAACACCAAAAGTGCTACAAATGCGCTGCTGCTCTCTAAAGGGAGACTGGAACCTGGCCACTAATGCCGGAACACAACTCAAGGTTCTTATGGTGGCTTACTATAGACCAGGGGTGGCAGCCAGCCAGACGAGCAAATACCTTACCACCTGGTTGTGGGTTGTTTTGTCGCCTCTTACGAAATGCCTCCTGGCCGCAGGAAATTGTATTCTTTCTCCGTTCCTGCACGGATAATATATAAAAATTAACGGTCATATTTATATTGACTTAGAGTGTAGACTTCTTTAAGAACTATAAAGAAGCCTATACACTTACTCTAACTTAATATGAATAACACCGTAACAAGTTAAACTGTATAATTGTGTACGATAAAAATGTCCAGCCCTGCCACCTACCTCAAATTCTGGAAGGAGTTATATTTCCACTTGCACATTAGTAGATAATATAGGAAGGTCCAATGGGATAACGCAAAGTGAGAAGACCAGTAAAATGGTAAGCTGATGATATATTAGAAACAGCAGGCCAGGATTGGATAATTCTAAGTATCACTGTCCCGTATATCTAATTATATATGTATATCTGTATATATATGTATATCTGTATATATATGTATATAGTATATATATGTTTATATATATATGATTTATGTATTTATTATTAAAATGTAAGTAGTTTGTACTATATGTTACGTATACCACCATCGCCATTATCATCTCAATTCATTCCTGGGGTTGTCTGGAAGAGATCGCTTTTTAGCGAGTGATAAGACCGCCCTTTGTACATAATTTTAGTCTTTAAGTTCATGTTTGTATTGGTGTACAATAAAGAGTTATCTATCTATCTATAAATATCTAAGCAAATAGTAAATAAATAATATATATATACTAGCTAATAAGTATATTTATAATTTATTTTTAGTAGTATTTGTTTGTATTGTATTACTTTTATGTTAGTGCAATACACCATCAAAAATCGTATATTTAAATTCCCTTTAAAGTCTCCTTAGACACTGGGTTGCCTGGAAGAGTTGACTATAAGCGATAAGGCCGCCCATTTGTCTAATACAAATGTATCCATATCATTTGTCTAGATTTAAGTTTATGGTGAACAATAGTTTTCATTCATTCATTTATTCATCCTAAACAAAAGAAGAGAAGCTGGAAGAAGATGGAGGAGGCCTTCACCCGAAGAGGGATCCAAAATCGAGCCTAACCAAAACTTAATAACTAAACTAACTTAATTAACTACAAACATATTTTACTTAACTAACACCCTATCATCACAAATAACATCTAACAAGACTAACAAGATATATGTATGTAAATGAAAATTGTTCATTTACATACATATAGCTTGTTAGATTTTGGAAATAAATTAAATATTATAGTAAATTTACAGTCGCGGTATAAAAAGGTTCGTCACCTTGAAATCGACTTTTGCTTACACGAGTACAAGAAACAGTGCCGCGAACTTTTTAATAAATGTTTCGTTTATAAAATTTAAAAACGTGGAAAAAAACTGCAATAATGACAATGATAGACATTGAGATTAGCAATAGTTTTAACAATCAGAAATAAAGAGGATAATAATATAATCACTACGTTTATCAGAAATATTAAAACCAAAGGTTTTACATTTCATAAAATTAAAAGAAAATCAAAATACTTTGATCTACGTAATTTTAAACTTTATTATAAAACGGTTACAATTTTTTTTTTTTGTGGAATAGTCTGTACTATGACTTAGTTTGACAAGGTAACATGTGCTCGCGGAACTTTAAATGAAACAATTTGAAAACAGGCGATCCTTTTCATACCGCGACTGTACATGTATGTGGTCCCACACCTCTGTCAATGCGGGGATAGGGTGGAACGTTTGAGACACCATGGACTATCCTGCAGTAGAAGCGCCGGTAGAATTTCCTGACACGCGGCACTCAACTATATCATCCGCCGGGCTCTTGTCACCGCCGGGGTACCTTCCATTTTGGAACCAAACGGCTTATGCCGCGACGATGGCAAGAGACCGGATGGGATGACGCTGATTCCTTGGAAGATGGGCCGCCCCTTGGTGTAAGATGCTACTTGCGTTGACACTCGGCGGCGTCCCATCTTTCAAGCACGTGCAGTACCGCCGATTCTGCTGCAGCCGAACAGGAGGCTCTCAAGCGTCGCAAATATGCCACAATTGGAAATGGTTACACATTTGCGGCATTTGGAGGGAGACTGGGTCCGTGGGGTCCTGACGCCGTACAAGTCTACCGTAACGTCGTCAAACGTCTGGTAGATGCCACACACGACCAGAAGGCTGGCGTCTATTTTGCTCAAAGATTAAGCGTTGCTATACAACGTGGTAACGCCGCCAGCCTTCTGGGAACGTTCCCGGCAAATGGCAGTGGTTTGGGACCATTAAATTATTTTTAGGCGTTTTTCCATTTTTTATTTAGTTTTAGTTTTTATGTAGTTTATTTTTAAGTTAATTTATTTTTAGTATTTAATAATATGTTTGAAGTTAGTTTTAGTTTGATATTATTTGATTTGTTATAATAATATTCCCAATATAATAGTACTTAAAAAAAAATCACTAACACATACAATATTTATTCGGCGAAGCAAATACTTTTCATACAAAGATTATCTGAAAAGAATCGCTGATAGCGATATCGTCTAGTTGTAAGTCCACTGTACTAACAGTGTGACAAAATCTCTTTTGTCACAGTGTTAGTACAGTCTAACTGTTAAGTTATGTGCATTAAAATTATGTAGTAATGTATAAAACAAATAAATAAATAAACAGATTAATCAGTTCAAAACACGCCATCAAACTATTATTTCCTGTTTCCATCACGGAGTACATAGAATTACGTAACTACTAACTAACAACGGTAAATATTTGATAGCTATTTTACTAACAATTTATACTAAATTTGCCTTGGAAATTGTATATCATGAATAATACATTATGTTATGCAAATACAACCTGATTGTTAGTGTAAGCATGAATCAAATCATAACCACTGGTTACGCTTTGATTTGTATGAGATTGTTTAAAGGTTTCTAGACGCCTGAATTATTTTATTAGCAATACGTCCCAATGAGTTTGTTAAAATAATTTTGTAAGGGCTAATTTACAAATCCAATTTTTTTAATATTTCAAGATATACATCCTTTTAAAATCATTATGTCATACTGACTGTGTTCGTCACATGTATAAGTACTATATGTACGACAGTATAGGCTATATCTATATATATAAAAATGAATCCCTATTTCCCTTGGTCACGCCATCAGGCGTGAACGGCTGGACCGATTTCGCTAATTCTTTTTTTATTGTGTTTCTTATAATGAGGAGAAGGTTTTTATGAAAGAAAAAATTAAGAAAATTGCGCGGAAAATTAGAAAATTTAAGAATATTTAACCACCGTATAAAATTATTTCTAATCTAACCTTAGCGCTTTGGAAAATATAAACTTTTTTAATGTAACCTTATGACGTTTGACATAGAATTAACAGAATGCGTGCTGCAAATATCGTCTAAGAGGATGTAAAAAAACTGAATATCATTTAAAACAGATGTTTCGGCCGGAGTTCTTTTATTGATAAAATACATGTAAAATAATTAATTTATTATTTCTTAATAAAATATCGTCTAAGAGGATGTAAAAAAACTGAATATCATTTAAAACAGATGTTTCGGCCGGAGTTCTTTTATTGATAAAATACATGTAAAATAATTAATTTATTATTTCTTACCAAAAGGATGTAAGAAAACTGAATTTCTTAGTGCACATCACCGATTTTGATGATTTTTTTTGTGTGTTTGAGTGGGTGTCCAAGGATGGTTTAGATTCACAATTAGGACCGGTATGTGGCGCTGAGATCGTGTTCTAGATTTTTAATTTTTCAGAGCAGGACTACGTCTGCCGGATCCTCTAGTAATAGATAAAATTAAGACAAACATTTTAAACCAGTTTGCCCCGTAGCTGCGCCGCGTGTCGGACCCCAGGCAGTAGCTTTTTTTACTTACACGAAAACTTAATTCAGTTTTCTTACATACAATAACAAAAAGAAACTTACTCCATATATTATAGTCTACGCAACCGGCCAGCAAAACATAGAGACGAGTCGAAGCCAACCTGATTTGAAGTAATACAATGAATGATATGTTGTTTATGCCAACGTAGATGTTTGTTAGTGAATTGAAAAATGCGATTGCAGCGCCACCTATTTTGCTTATCCGTGTATTCTAAAGAAACGACATCATTTGTCGGGATGAAATGTATTCTAAGTGGTGATTCGGGATATAAGCCATATGTCTGTGGAGTTTCGTTCATACACGGTCTGTAGTTTTCAAAAATCATGCAATCGCAGCGCAATATTTTTCGATATTTTCGTCTATCCCTCGGAAACGACTTCATTTATCGTGATATGGGAGTATTACACAACACACACATATACACACACATTCATACACAAACTCACCCATATATCACATATATATTATTATATTTATTATACATTATTCATATACATAATTAGAATTATATAGTGTATGTAAGTTCATCAATATTAAATATAAGTATATATTGACACGACCCAACCTTATGATCAAATATCGTTGGTCGTAAGGCATCATCGGTCGTGTCGTATAAAGGGGGCAACAACCTCTGCTCGCGCATGCGCAGATCAACTGCGCAGGCGCACCAGCGCCGCGAGTGGCTCACCCGTAAAACTTAATACTACAATGAAGTTGGCAGTTCCTTGCGAGGTGACAGTTAAAAAAAAACAAAACCCACCGCACATACACTTTGAAACTTTACGCATTTTCAAATGTTAACAAGTATTATTTTGTTATAAATCGTGCAATATTGTAATTAAGATAATACAAAGGTGGTTGTGAACTGTTGTTTTCTTTATTGACTGAGCATTAACAAGACGGCGCGCAAATAAATATGAGGTGGGTACATAAACAACAAATATCCCCCACAGTGATAAAAAGTATCCTAAGTCATACCTCGGGATATGAGCTTGCTCTGTATCGAGTTTCATTTACATCCGTTCAGTAGTTTTCACGTGATGCTTAAACAAACAGACAGACAAAAATTCTAAAAATTGCATTTTCGGAATATCCTGGTGCGAAATTTTCCTACTGATTTTTTTCACATTTTTAAACGCATTGTACAAACTCGAACCACTTACAGACTTATTATAGTACTAACTGACCGGGCAAACTTCGTACCGCCTCAGATTGAAAAAAAAAGCATTTTTTTCATATTTACTCACCTTTAAACCTTCCCTGGACTTCCACAAATAATTCAAAACCAAAATTAGCCATATCAGTCCAGCCGTTGTCGAGTTTTAGCGAGACTAACGGAAACCACTTGATATTTATATACAAGAAGATATATAATTAATCAAATTATCTATACTAATATTATAAAGAGGAAAGATTTGTGTTTTTATATGTTTGTAACGAATAAACTCAAAAACTTTTGGACAGTTAGAATGCTACATTATCCCTGACATCCCTGTAACATAGACTATATCTAATTTAAATAATCTGCTTCGAAAGTTTTTCAAAGTCAGGACAGGAGTTTTTGGCGAGAACTAAAAGGAGATGTTGTGCTGTGCAGTTTTATTTTCTAAAATGTGTAAAATTACTCTAAAATGAACAATAGTTGTAGGATATTGATAGTTTTTGAGTAGTCATTATGTGTTTTTGTGAGAAATATGAACTGTAAAGTCAAATGTGGCCTTTTGAGTTGTCACAAGAACTCCGTTGTATGTCACTAGCTGATAACCTACAGTTCAGCTGTGCTACACATAGGTTTAAGAAAATGAAGAAACTGCATTGAATCTAAGATCTGACTTAAAGGCCTAGCTGCCAAGCCATAAAATGCAAAAAAAAGGAAGGTCAGCGTCTGTCGGAATCACTAGAATTTTATAAGTTGCAACACAGCGTAGTGAAATTACGAAAGACAAATATTACGGATGACCGCCATACTGGGCAGGTTGAATAATTGTGCTAAGGCTTTTGGGATATCATTAATCAGATAGGTGATGTCAGGAGCCTTAAGAACAGACGAGCTTGCATGACAAGAGTTATGAATGTCAAAGAGGCAAGTGAGGTGTGTAAGAATAAGCCTAAATGGCACTCTGTTGTTCGTGCCTACCTCGTAAGGGAACTGGCGTGAAGTTATGTATGTATGTATTAATCAGATATCGGAAAGTTATAATTGTCATTATTGACAACACTTTTGAGTCTTAAAAAGCTTCTTTTAAATTTGTGATTAATTTTGTCTATACAATATATCGTTAATATTTAAAAAAAAAAAGTTAAGAAATGAGAAAAGTATAATTCTTTGTTTCTTTCTCTCTCTATTATTCTCTTTCTTTCATCCTTTCATACGTAATTAATATAAATTTCAAACTTCTCTTCTTGTAGTTGTTTGAACCAAACGTTATTTATCTTTATATATAAAAATGAATGTTTGTCTGTATGTCCTTTATAGAATCGTAAACTATACATTTGATCATGTGTTGATCTTTAGCAGAGTTGTTGTGCATGAGCCAAAGAAGGTTTCTGAGTTGGTTCGGTAGGTGGCGCTGCTGTCGGCATATCGATTGAAGCTTTTACGGGCAGAAGTTAGTCAGTCAGCTAGTTATATATACATTATTTTTAGTAGAGTTGATTGATATATATTAATAATTAATTTTGTATTTTTAAGTACTGCGAATGTCAAAGAAGCAAGTGAGGTGTGTAAGAATAAGCCTAAATGGCGCTCTGTTGTTCGCGCCTACCTCGCAAGGGAACTGGCGTGAAGTTATGTATGTATTTTTAAGTACTGTATGTTTGCCAAATAAATTAAATAAATAAATAAATCTAGTTATGCAGATATTAGAAGTTTTTCGAATGTAAACTTTTCACTTAGCAATTGTCATGTCTCTTATTCTTATTCTATGACCAAAGTTAAAGAATAATGTTGACAATTCAAAGGCAAGGACAATGCAGCGAATTAAGTAAATTTGACGAAAGTGTCGGGTTCCGTTTTGGGCACAATAGAATTAAAAACCGAGCGAATTAACCACGCGGAAACTCAGTGGCCTCGTGAAAATATGTCTTGGAAAAATTATTTTAATTTTAGGCGCACAAAGAAAACCACATTTTGCTCATAATCTCAATGAAAATATTTTTGAACTGTAAAAAAACATTGACGTCTTAATTGGGTTTTTTCTTGAGAATAAGGTAGTTGACAATCAGTGGACTAAGTCGCTTTTTATCATTTTACAAAACGCCAAAACCTCCTGGATTTTGTACGAAAATAGTAATTTATGATGTCATAAGTTAAATGAATCTATTAATTATTGTTTGAACAGTTTTTGAAATAGGGATTTGGACATATATGAGGTAAAGTATATTCTAAAAACTTTACATATGAATGAGCAGCTACCAACCACCAACCAACGAACCAACCTACCAACCAGATAGCAACTTAACATATAACTTTTTTTAAATAATTTTTCATTTGTCATATTTTGAAAGTACGCTTGGAGTTGCCTGATCACAGGGATAAAAACAACACTTTTCATTTATGGGAAACGATTCTACCTGCTGTAAAAAAAAATAGAAAACTATGCGAACGATAGACAATACATGCGAGGCATGTCCCAATGGGGATTGTTCAAAAAAAAATACCCTCTAATATTATATTTTTATTATGTAAAATAGGGTATTTTAAGATACTAATTTGAATATTTTTGTGTTTTAAGAGTTAGTTTTTTTTAAATTCGATTTTTAAACAAATTATCCGATGACGTCATTGGGGACAACTTTACATTAATTCCTTTGCCTATAAAAAGAAAATAATCATATTAATCTGTGCTACTATTTAAATGTTACTGTCATTATTCATTATGACACATCGTAATTATTTTAGTGTGGCCAGCTTAGCAATTTTATCGGTAGATTTATTTTATATATTTTGGTGTTCAACATTTATTATTTTCTAAAGTTACCGTTAAGTTATTTAAGTGACCTTTAGTGAAAAATCAATATAACATAACTTAAACTGAATAATGTACAGTTAGACTGAATACCATTAATTGATAATCAGGCATAAATTACCTATTAGACACCATTGCGATGTCATTACTTTTCTTAATTTGTAATAAAGTATTCTTTCGGCGATTACAACAGATAAAGTTCATTCGACCACTAAAATACTTTGATTTGGTATCGCATTTGTGTTATCATTTTTAATGTCTGATACATAGACATAGTCTCATTATCCAATGATGTTGTCAATCCAGTTAAAATAAAAAGGTTGTATTATCAGTTTCAATTGAGGGGGGGCGGGGGGAGTATTATTAGTCAGACCTTTAAAAAAAATATCAGTCGTTAGGACTGCACTTCAGAGATAAAAACTTGGTATCTGAGCGTGACGGTCGTGCGAATTCAGTGCATTTTCCCCATCCTAGAAGTGTCTACCGAAGTTTTCAATTTAAAAATCATGGCGATGTTCGATAAGATCTTTTTTAAGTCAATATGTTGGGAGTTACTTTCCTACACACACGTGTGAACGTACAAGAATTACAAATTTTAGTAATTTCACTATTAACAACCTGGCAACATTGGGTATTTAGGCTTTAGATCGGCAGTTAATGCAGCATTTCTAAATTCTAATATTATTCATTACAATTAATTTCGTCCTTGGACAATCTTCTAAAGTCATCCGACAAAAAAGTGAACTGTTTTATAAATGAAAATGTATTAAATATTTTCTCTTTCTAAACATGGCCGGATCTTCAAATAGGAGTGTTAATTTTGTAAAGGCTGATACGCTAAACCTACCTAACATGTAATGTTATTAGAGTACATAACCTATACTCATAGTACATATTGGAGAAATAAGAGGAGCTAAAATCCTGATGTAAGTAGTTTTGTGAAGGTTTCTAAATTCAACATGTTCGTCCATAGATCTTCCTTCCTTCTTTCCTTTTAGAACCTGTGTAGTATATTACTATTCCTGTCTGTAAATTTCATCCATATAAGAAATCAGTAATGTTAATTATTAGTTAATATATGACTGATGTAAGTATACTTTGTGTTGAAGTCAAAATTCATCTAAAATGTGCACCTATTTATAGAAAAATAGCTACATGTCTTACTCATTCATTAGAAACTGATTAAAATAATATTAATTACTTATTTGATAATTTGGTACAATCAATAAATCAGCAAACTATATTACTTTCTTAATAATCTATAATACAAGTAAAGTATCTCATACAAATACATACAAATAAAGGAACAGACATTGCACCTCTGCCCTGGCGGTTAGATAGTGTGTTTGATTGCTAATGTATGCTATGGATCTGATCTTATACAACAAATTACCGGAAAATATGAAACTTTCCAGTAGTTTTAAATATATTCACTTGCCGGCTTAAAAGTGATTAATTAAGCACATCTATGGCTTGAAGAATTTCATGGGATATGAAGATTTGTGACAAATACCTTAATGATTGTAAATCTCTTAATAATATGATTTTGATGTGTAACATAGTTACTAATATGAAAAATTATGAGTTAAATAAGGACTATGCGAGTAATTAAATAGACACTTTATATCTTTTTTTTTTCAGGTTCAGAAAAAATTAGCAACAACTTTTCTGCATAAGCAAGGGTTATGCTTGATCATAGAATTTTATGACTTATCCACTGCAGTTTACATGAAAACTTTATGTATAGAAAAAACCAAATGCTAGCCTGCAGAAAAAAGAAAAAGATAAAACTGAACATTTCTGAAAAGATTATATAATGTCCTAAATTATTATTAATAAGTGTTTAGGTAAATAAACAAGTTTAACTGCTAAAAGTTATTTATTATTTCATCTTGCAAAACAATAAGTCAAAAGATATATTTTATTAATCAATTCATATAAATATAGGGCACATAAAAATTTATAACTCACAATAGTTTGCTTTCAGTATAGAAACCATCTTATTCTTATAACTCGTAATGTGAACTCTTAAGACATAAGTCACAGTAAAGCTAAAATATTTTTGGAGGAATGTTAAATATTCATATATCGTTTACATGAATTATAACTAATAACTAATTATGAATGTCAAAGAAGCAAGTGAGGTGTGTAAGAATAAGCCTAAATGGCGCTCTGTTATTCGTGCCTACCCCGCAAGGGAACTGGCGTGAAGTTATGTATGTATGTATAACTAATAACATCTAGATTTATGTATATATAAAAATAAGTTATTTCAAATAGCCATCCTTGTTTTCAATTAATTAAGCTTTAAAGATATAGGCCATTCTTCTATGGTGGTACTAATCTTTTCAATCAGTTTCCATTTATTGATTTGGGCTCGCTTGTGATAAATTCAGGTTCTGGTGAATTTTTGTATGCCATTAGCTCCAATGCAGTTCATAAAGAATACTCCAAAGAATTCAAGTCAGAACACAAATTGGCTTGCAACCAAAGTTGGATTGAATTAGCTTCATGGGAGGGTACAGAGTCCTGTTGGAAAATCCACTGCTATCCAGCGAATAAAGTAACACTTAATGCTTAAATCATTGTTTCCAATATGTGATTTTGGACGTCCTTATAACTTCTGGCGCAAGGTGTATTGTTTTGCCAGTTAAATTTTCTTCCACCGTGATGATCTTCTCATCAGTAAACAGGTTATTTTTGGATCGTATCCCTTGAAAAGATTTCGACATCGTTCCAATCGCCATTTACGAAGACGCTCGTTTATATAATGCACTTTTCTTTGACTTTTAGTTAGAGATCATATGTAAGTATTCTCTTTACAGATATTTAAGAAATATTGGTCTGAAGAGATAATATATACATAATTTTATTCTGGAGTACGTCGAATAAAATGTTTGTTTATGTTGATGTTGTATGACATAACAATGACATAAAAAGGAAAATGTCGGTCCTTTTGTATTTTGAAACTGAATGGCTACGGTATTCATATGCATTTCACCAGACGTAAATGACGTCATAGGATTTAGTAAGGTCAAATAAAGGTCAAACGCATTTCTTTCAAAATACAAGGGGATTGTAGGTTTTTTGGAATTTTAACTAGACAGAAATGATTAGGAACAGTATTCCTCGAAATGGTTTTTCATAAAGCTAAATTGAAAAAAAGTGAACAATCCCCATTTTCTTTACAGCCACTGCAACTTCATTTTATACTTATACTAGCGGCCCCGGCAGACGTTGTCCTGCCTTTAAAAAATAAAATTGTAGAACCCGATCCCAGCGCCACGTACCGGTTCTAATTGCGAATCTCAACCATCCGGGTACCCACTCAAACACACAAAAACAAAATCACCAAAATCGCTATAAATTAAAGTTTATAATTAACAAATGAAAAATAGGGGTTGATCGTAGAGGGGTGCAAATTTAGGGTTGTATGTATTTTTGTATATTGTATCATAAAAAAATAGAAATTAAAAATTCTGTCTAAAAAATAAAAAAAAAATTTAGGGGTGGACTACCCCTAACATTTAGGGGGATGAAAAATAGATGTTGGCCGATTCTCATAGATACCGGATAAGCACAAAAAATTTCATCAAAATCGGTCGAGCCGTTTCGGAGGAGTATGGCAACGAAAACTGTGACACGAGAATTTTATATATTAGAAATTACGTTTAACTGAATTGACCTAAATATTTATTATTATCAGTCACAAAAAGAAAACTGAGAGAATGCCACAGAAAAAGAATTTTACTTGATTTTTCATATATGACGTCTCATCATATTTAAATATGGATTTAACGCCTGATTTTATAAGAGTAGTAGTTGTTTGTTATAACGAATTAGTTTATATTTACTTTCCTCATATTTGAAATGAAAAGCAGAATGTAAGCCTCGGGTGAAATACCTATTTAGTCACTCGAATTATTATCGCTTTCGCTACGCTCGCGCGCCAAACCATCTTGTGCCTAAATAAGTCACTTTCGCCTCTCGTGTAACAATCTACTATTATTTAGTTTTCAATCACCGGCCTATAAAATAGTGGTCTATATTTATAACCACACTCATCTATTCTTATGTATTTCGATGCGCTGAATCCGAATCAGATTAACTTTTTTTATTGCTGGAGTACAGCAGATAGACTGACGGCCTAACTGTGATGAAAAGTGGTTACTGTCGCCTATGGATATTTGCAATTAAAGGTTCTACTGGGACTGGAACCTGGCCACTAATGCCGGAACGCAACTCAAGGTTTTTATGGTGGTATAGTCTAGACTAGGGGTGATAACCATCCAGACGTGCAAACACCCTATTACCTGGCTGTAGGTCGGTTTGTCGCCCCTTATGACAGGCCGTCCGGGCGCAGTAAATTGTATTCTTAGAATAAGAATTCTCTCTGCATTCCTGCTCGGTTTTATAGACGTATCAGCCATACCGTCCTAATTGAAGTAGACTCTAATTATAAAGCGCAATACACACTAAAACTGCCGACCCGCCGACATAATCCGGCGGCCTACATGAAAAGAATTATGTCGGCAATATGCGCCCGCGCGTGTTGCTCGCCAACACGTTGGCGGTTTGAGTACGCAAGCACTCGGTAGCGGTGACACTCAAGTATAGAGACATGCTGTATGTTTTCTTCTTCATCTCGAGCCGTCGACGTGCTGGCGACAAAGTTTTCCGACTTCAAAGAGTGAAGCCGCCAAGTAGCCCGCCGACATAGGTCGGCGGCTTTGGTGTGTATTTCGCTTAAAATAGACGAGTGTTTTAAAACAGCTGCGAGTTGAAGTAAAATATAACTTATTTTAGAGGAAGCCATTGGAAGCTAGAATTCGGAGGGTTACCCATATAGGGAGGAGGAGAGAGCTGGAAAGCTCCTCCGTCCCAAAGGAAGATCTTTCAGCTATTACGGTTCCTCGCAGGCCTAGGCCCATCCGTTACTGTTGAAAAATGTGTATATATTCTTTGTACGTGTCGCGAAACATTTGCGACCTCAATTATTGTACAGCGCCATCTATTGGCTTGTAAGTGTTCCACTACAGTGGCAATTTTACTTTAGGTTATGGAGCCCTACAAATTATTTTAAAAATATTATAATGTAAATATATTACGCGCAAGTAGTAAAAATTAATCGCAATTATATTTCAAATGTTTCAAAATTTAAGGGACGTGAAAATTACGACGAATGGGCGTTTGCCGCTGAAAATCTGATGATTTTGGAAGGCGTTGACATCAATAAGTAACGATGCCGGCGGAGACAAAAATACGCAAAAAGTAAAAGCTAAGTTAGTATTCGGTCTGCGGAGTGACGCTCGCGGACCGCGTTCGTAATACCGAAGTAAGAAAGAGAGTTGGTCTGAAAGAGAGTGTCGGGGTGAAGGTAAGGAAAGGAATGCTCCGGTGGTTCGGGCATGTGGAAAGAATGCATGATGAAAGAATGACTAAACAGATATACAATGCAAAAGTGGATGGATGCAGAAGTCGTGGAAGGCCACGACACAACTTCCATGATCAAATTGATCGTGTACTAGCAGAAGGTGATGTCAGGAGCCTTAAGAACATACGAGCGTGCATGACAAGAGTTATGAATGTCAAAGAAGCAAGTGAGTTGTGTAAGAATAAGCCTAAATGGCGCTCTGTTGTTCGTGCCTACCCCGCAAGGGAACTGGCGTGAAGTTATGTATGTATGTAAGTTTGTATTAACATTTGATTTTTCTCTCTATGTCCATATTAAAAATACTAAAACTCCAAACCTAGCTTCCACTAAAATAAGTCGTTTTATTTTACTTTACAAGTTTTCTTTTCAAAATCACATTTCTGTTCAATAAGTTAAAGGAAATTGAAAATACCGCAATAACCGCCCCGCGCCCTTCCATTTCCACCCTTAGTTAATATAAACAGATTGTGGCTCAGAAATAACTTTGTACGTTCATAATTACCGAAGTTTCGCGAGTAATATTATAAAAAAAAATAGTTGCCTTGAAAAGAATTTTGCGAGAAATATTTTTAATCTATAACGCCTTTTCATATCCGTTTTTGACTACTACAAATTATTTTTCGGTATTGTTCTATAGAAATTCATTATGTCTATACTCTATAGTACTTGTCAAATGCAGATTGCCGGATTTTATACATTGATAAACTCATGTTTAGATTAATTTACAGTGTATCCTAACTATAATATTGTTACGAATTTATGGGGTGTGAACTCAAAATGCCGTTGAATTTATCACAAAGTTTATTAAAAATAAACACACGTAATTCACAGTTCTTACAAATAAATCCGGATATAATAAGTTCAAATCGTAATGACATAAATCGTGAAAAAGTCGTCGTTATAAGAGACTCGTCCCAAAAGTGCGTTGAAACAAAACTGCATTAGTTTATTATTTATATATTTAACAAAGCAATAAAATGATTTATACATTGCATAGAACACAAATGAGGTTTATATTAGTGCTATGGATATCTACGTCCGTAGCATTTAACAATTTTAACATTACATTAAGTTTAAAAAGTGCATTTTAAGTTTATTTTTAATATTTTTTGGTGTAATGCTTTCCCTAAACTCGATGGGAGAGTGAATTAGCAAACGCGGAACTAAATATACAGTTGTGCGCTTGCCGTATATGTTGTTTGCCCGAGCCGTGACGATCCGGTTTTATTATCGGAACTATCTGAGCCCCGACTGACTGACCTTATATATGTATAAAATAGCCTAACAAGGTGCCCATTGGTCCATGGAATTCTTAACTTGTTAGCTTTATGACTTCTAATGCGCATGAAATCCAAACAATAGACACAAAGATTTATGACCTCTTACCAGAAGGCATACAAATGGATTATTACGAAGAATAAATAGATCAATCAAATTTAAAGGGGTAGTAAAACACTTGCAAAGGACAGTTCATAACAATATTATAAATGCGAATATGAGTTTTTTGTTTGGTTGTGACGTTTTCACGCCTTCACAACGCAACAGATCATCACAAAACGTGGCGTATTCGTTGTCAAGGGTATATAAAATGACATAAGTTACTTTCATTTAGAAAAAAGTACTATTCCCGAGGGATATATCATAAACGAATATGGCGCTTCGATCGCGTTATACTGGCGTCGCTGTTGCAATTCACTAATAAATGCATCGTCATGGCAACGACAATGACAACTGCAATTTATTGTATTTGTTAAACAATTGTTTAATAAATATTAAACAACGAGCGGTCTCGGCAGACGGCATAAACATAAATTAATCTCCAACAACATTACCTTATATTACAAACACAATTATAATTTATAAAGTAATTTAAGTATGTGTATTTAATTTATAAAATATGTAGTTTAAACATGTTTATTTATAATTTAGTGGAAATTTGATTGATATATGTATTAATTTTGTGTTTTATATTTAAGAATATTAATTATTGTATGTTTCCCAAACAAATTAAATAAATAAATAAATTAATTATAATATGAATATGATATCTGTGATATGTTGTAGGTTGGACACATAGCATAGCCATTTCAATTAAATAAATAAATGATGTACCTAACAATCTGCACCACCTATATCGCCAGATTAGGTTAGACTATTCCTTAAGATAGGTTGCCTGGAAGAGATTGCTTTAAAGTATAAGCGATAAGGCCGCCTACTGTTTCTACCATGACAATATTGTAATTGTGTACTTTTGAAATTGTACATTTGGTGAGCAATAAAATGTTATCTATTTACACAATATATAAGTAAAGTTGCTGTTAGTACCTACGCTCACGTATGGAAGCGAGAGTTGGGTATGGAAGAGAGAGCATGAAAGTAGAGTAAACGCGGTTGAGATGCGAGCACTGCGCAAAATCTGCAGAGTGACGCTCGCGGACCGCGTTCGTAATACCGAAGTAAGAAAGAGAGTTAGTCTGAAAGAAAGTGTCGGGGTGAAGGTAAGGAAAGGAATACTTTTTGAGAAATAGGTTTATATTGTGCCTTATGGTCTATTTTAGTCAAAATATTAATATTTCAGTAAAAAAACAACATGAACATATTTTATTTAGGAATTTTATAAACATTTTGACATTTCGCAACGAAAACGCGTCAAGCTGTCATGGCGTCTCGCATGACGTCACGGTGTGCAAAACAAACATCTGTTTGGTTGAAGTGTTATCAAAAGTTTAAAAAATACATAATAATAAATGAATACTAATTATTACAAACATTGTACAGTACCGCAGTGTATCAGTACAACGATAAAAACACCACAGAAACTGTTTTTTTACGTATCTAAGGGGTAAACAAATGAGGAGAAAGTGGCCACATTTTTGTGAATATCATTTTGATGTAAGTGTTTATCAGCCCTATTTATAATTCTACGTTACCAAATGATATGGAAAATTACGTATAATATCAAATAATGGGATCTGTATCACACTTACGTTTGAAACCAAGCTGTTTACCTAGTAAATTTGATTGTAAGACAGATAGAAGAAAGCGAACTTGTAGCAGTCTACGGCCGTTTTCAATAAGCTATCTATCCGTCATTTAAGTTACTAAAGTTAACCAAATCTATCCTTTTGTCCTTATTAGCTTTTCAATAACCTATCCACGGATAGCATTTCCTATCGAAACCAGCTATCTACCGAACGGAGGACGGATAGCTTACTAGAGATAGGAACGGTCATACATTTCACGCTTACTTGCGTTTCAATATAAGTTTCAAGTTACTCTCCGATAGACGAAGCTATCTCTAGTAACGTCAATCGCCTATCTGTCAAAATCGGCCAGTAGCTAACTTGACTTTTTGAAAATAAATAGTAATTTCTATTAATAATGGAAATTGGAATACTTTGGTAGCGACGATAGCCATATGGAATTATTTCAAATGATAATTGATTGTGATGAAGACAGTGACAGTGATACCGATAGCACAAGGTTACAGAAGAAGTATAAACCATGTGTGAATTATATTTAAATGAATACGAATTTGCATACAGAAGACTGAACAAAAGTGCTGTAAATGAATTAAAAAATTTAATACAACCCTATTTGAGTGTAAAATCTAAAAGGTGAGATTAATTTTAATGTTTACATTAACTTAAGTACCTCTACATTTGTGATATCAAATTTTAATTAAGTTTTAGTTTTCCAAGAATCATGGTATATCTCCCCTTCATCAGTTGCTTCTGGCTCTACTGATCTATGCATTGGGTACCATGCTAGTGTCTATTGCAGATTTTATTGGAGTGTTAATAGCATCTGCTAGTGGTATTGTCTCCGATGTATCTAAAGCTATAGCAAAATTATACCCAAATTTTGTTATATTACAAAGTCACACTCAACAAGAATTTTATAATATTACTGGGTTTCCCAGAGTACATGGTGTCATAGATGGCAGTCATATATTAATACATTCACCTAATAAGTATTTCACACTCTTAAATTTACATATACTCCTATTGTATATCTATACTTATCCACACCAAGTATCTATCTATACCTATTTATAGGTCACAAAAAATAATGTTTTTTGCAGATTTCAGCATAGGAGAGGAATTTAGAAATAGAAAAGGAACATTCTCTATCAATGTCCAAGTTGTGTGCAATGCCTCATTGGTGTTTCAAAATGTTGTTGCTCGGTGGCCAGGATCGACTCATGATGCAACTATATTTAACCATTCTGATTTAAAAGGTATTTTAAATTTGGATGTTTATTGAGGAATAATATGTGACACATTTATTATTATTTGAATATGGCACTGGATTGTATAAAAATACTATTTTTAACAGATCATTCTGAACAAGGTGGGCTTGGGAATCGCTGGTTGCTTGATGATAGTGGCTATCCATGTAAACCTTATCTTCTGACACCATTACTTAATCCAAATACTCCAGCTGAGCAACTAAATAATGAATCACATATAAAAACAAGAAATACTATAGAGAGGTAAGCTTTGTTTAGTGTAACAGAATTTTGATAGTAATAATGGCTGTGTATCTTGACATTAGTTCATATTTTGTCTTATACATAGTCCAACATAGAGTATCACTGTTCAGAATTCAAAATGCATACTATGGCTTTTTAGGTTGTAATATGCTTATGAAAGTAATAATTAAAGACAAGTAATTGATATTTATATTCATAAATAGATATTTATATTATAAGTTTAAGTAATTTTATCTAATGTAACATTATATAAGTGAAACATTATTATTGCAGGTGCATTGGTGTCTGGAAAAGAAGATTTTCTGTAGTGGCATTTGAAAAGCAGATTAAAATTAGAAATTGCAAGCCATTATTGTAGCCACTGCTATTCTGCATAATATGGCCAGAAGCATGAATTTGGAAGAAATAAAGCCAGAGATATCAGTGCCTATTATAATATCACAGGAAAATAATATAGTTGATAATAATAACTTTCCTTCAGAATGTGCATCTGAAAGGCAATTACTAATAAATGATTACTTTCAAAGATAATTATAAAAATATTGACTATTTCCAAAATAAAGATAGCATTGTGTCATATGATTTCATTTTATTTAGCTTTGCTATATTTATGTCTAATGATTTAAGATTAAAATCAGTTTTAAATGAAACAATTTCATTAAAAATTATGTTTTAATTCATATACACATACTCATATACATATTCTATTCTACACTTAAGTTAAAAAAAATTACCTCTCTTATAATTTAAATTGCTACATAATATACAACATATAAATTATTTGCCTGTTGAATTTAAATATATTTAGCTAATATATAAAATCTCCTTTTCCTAATTTTCTAAGTCAATTTTTTTTCTTTTTCGCTATAAGGTACTCTGCCAAAGCATTTTCCCTACTTATGCGCGGTTTACATTTCTCCTCCATCTTGTGTTTCTGTTTGACTGTAAAAAAAAGGGTTAACAAGTTAATAAAATTGCTATAAATACTTGGACTTAATGATACTTTGAATGTAATATAGATGTTAATAATTAGTATTATAGCTTTACAAAAAGAAAGCTTTAACGTAGCTACATAACTAATGCAAAAATTATAACATTTAGGGTTAATTCATTAACATTCATTGACTACCCGGCATATTAAAATAATTTATTTTCTATTGTCTCGAGTAGATGAGATTGACTATCAGCACTAATTATTGTTTGTGTTACCCCTTTCCCTAAACAAATAATTTCTATAAGTAACATAACAACAACCTACCAAACTACCACTACCGCTAGCCCTGTTTAAAAACCAATTATTCTGTTTAGGGGAGGTGTCTCAAGAATTTGTATTTCTTTTGACAATTTCTCCTCATCACCACCAACACACACCATCACCACTTGTTTCCCCACCAATAGTTGTAACATCACCCATCACTATATACATAACTTCACGCCAGTTCCCTTGCGGGGTAGGCACGAACAACAGATATATATTTTTATATATATATATATATATATATATATATATATATATATATATATATATATATATATATATATATATGTGTGTGTGTGTATATATATATATATAATTCAAATTTGTTTCAATTGTGGCCACATCTTCACCAAACTCCATAGAAAATCCTTAGCATGTATTGCCCAAGAGTGAGGCTACTTTATCTAGCCATTCATCCGGTGGAAAGTAGTTCTTACCACCTCCAGTCTGTAACAAAGAGCATAATTATTTTAAATAAGTACCTGTCTCAAAACAACTAAATTCAACGTGATTAAACAATAAATTAAAATCACAAACCTTATGAAGGATGCTCCTCATGTTTGTACAGCGTTTGCGAGCTGATTTCTTTAAGTTTTCCCATTTCAAATGAAGTTGCACTGGAGTTCACGGGTAACTTGTGACCGAAGAGTTAAACTTATTGGTCAAGGTTTGCCAAGCCTGTTCCTTTAATTTGTTGTTAGTGGCATTTGTTGCCTTATTATTTATTATTTTATTGGCCGCCACAAGTAGTATCAGCAACATTGTCTCATCTCTTGACATCGGCGCTGATTTTGTTGACTGAAAACACATTTCTATCAAAACTTGAACGGAATGTAACATAAATTATCACCAAAGTAGTTTATAGATACTTACAGGTTTCATTTTATTCTACACAAAATTAAACATGAGAAATAAGATACAAGGAAGTCGTGAAACGCGTTTAAACAAAACAAAAACACAAAATGACAACTGCCGGTTGTTAAACCATACACGTTTCGTTTCATTATTGATTTTATTAAAAAGCACGGTAAATCAAATGAAAAAAAATATTCCTATTTATCTTTTGATTTGTCGTTGTAAAAAAGTAATTTATTATTGTAAATAATACAATAAATAAATAAAAAAAAAACAAAAAATGTCTAGTTTTAAGCGTAACGTCGTTAAATGGTTATCGTAGAACGGAACGTTTCAAGAGGCTTGGATAAGTGAGAGGGAAGAAGCTATCTATCGTTAGCTATGGATAGATAGCACTTATCCTTGATTGTGAAACGCAAACAAGGGATAGATTTACTGTTACTAATGGTCGGGGATAGCGATCTATCTGTAATCTTAGATAAGTTATTGAAAACGGCCGTAATAAATCGACCATATATAACAATAAAGAACAAAAGATGATGCTATTATGAAAGTGTGTAAATAAATCAGTTGAAAGTACTACTATATTAGCCAGTGGTGCTAGTTTAATTCTTGAAAATACTTCTAACACAACCACAGGTTCTTACATTAATAGTGAGTAGCTGCAATATTAATTTTCTTGAAACAATCTAATAATAATATTGTCAATTTATTTTCAGTTTTGCCCCAGGAAGAAGGTTTACAAGGTCTTAGAACAGCAAATAAATCTGTTTAAGTACTGATGACACATAAATATAGAAGTAAAACTACTCAATCCAGTATTAAGCTAAGCCAGACTGTGGACCAGGCAGGATCACTAGTAGTCTTCACAAAAATCAGTTTCTTCATTTCCATTTTAAGTGAAATATTCTGTGAAATCATTAAGGCCATCTGGATCCAGTATAAGCAGTTTCAAAGAAATTAATAATGGAAGAAGTCACTAACACTCTGTCTTTATATACTTCATCCGTTACTCACACCGAGTCCTCACTATCACCATTCCACTCAATACATCCAGATCAAATCTTTCATACAAATAAAAAATATGTAAATAAATATCTTTTCCATGAACAATTTTACTTCATAGATGATAAGTCCACTAATGGCTGGTTCATATATCTTATCGAGTTCCTTTACCTTACCATCACTTAAAATTTGACATAAGCTTCATACAAATAATGTCAAGATTCAACTGATGGTTGTGCGAGTGAATAGAAAGATATAGGAACTGGCTTTAAGTAGTCATGAACTAACCTAATTACCCTAGTCCTAGAGCATGGTAGTTTAGTTAATTTATAAGATTGCCTCATTAAATAAAACTCCAAAATCATTTTGTGTTTTATTTTATTACAAAATGATGATATCAGAACCTACCTAGTAGTTACTTTATATGCTTTGATAAAGTAATGGATACACATGGCATTTCCAAAATGGTAACAAACTGTCAGTAATAAGATCATTAACATATTCATAACTGATTGCTATACAGAAAGTTTAAATTTTTTACTATGAGAAAAATTTGGATCCGCTATACAAAATATACATGTTTCCACAGCAGTCAAATATATTTATATTTGTAATTGAGCATATTTGTTTGTAGGCTTCCCATCTTTAATATAATTTGAATATGGTTTGTACTGTAGAGACACTTAATTTCTACTATGCAATTTTCACATGTACCATCCGGTGAACCAGCAGTCATTGGATATTGTTGACTTAATATGAGACCACATTTCTTAATTTTTTTATGAAGTTTCAGCTCCAAATTTTCTCTGACTGTAGGTCTTGCATCTACTTACTTCAAAAGCCTGTGATGCTGTTATCCATCCATATCTTAATTCATGCCAAAGACCGCTTTTAAATTACTCCCTTGTTTCCACTTAAATTTTTTAATGACAGCATCTGATATTACTGCATTTCTTAAAAATGACTCGCATTTTTTATTATATTTTAAAACAAGTTGATACATATAAGTGCTGGCTGTATCACTGAGAACAGGATTATGTTAATACTAGAGTTTACCCCGCGGCTGCGCCGCGGGTTAACCTCTAGTTCCTGCTTCTTGTTTAAAGAGCAGGCGTTAATACAGGTTACAATGTACACCATTTTTATGTTAGTGCCATTTGCCCCCGAAAAATTCACTTCATTTTATATCGCAAACTCGATGCTTAATATATTCTCATGCCGATCTCTTGATATGAGTATATATGTCCATTTTCGGCATTAAAACTACATTTAAACAAAATTACAATAAAAACGATCCAGTATTCCCAGTGTTTTCCTTAACAGAAAGACATATCGAGTTACTATCGCATTTTTATAGATGATGCATTTTTATATCTATGAACTTGAGAAATGATTGGTCTCATCCAAACTTTCATCCTCTATTACAAATAGTCCTAGTTTTATTTATCTATCCCCCGTCAATGAAAACTACAAAAATGACAAAAGGGACATCAGCAAAAAGGACAAAAAGAGCAACATGGACAAAAAGGACAAAAAAGAGTTGAAGAGCAAAAGAGCAAAAGGGCAAAAGGGCAAAAGGGCAAAAGGGCAAAAGGGCAAAAGGGCAAAAGCGCAAAAGCGCAAAAGGGCAAAAGCGCAAAAGGGCAAAAGGGCAAAAGGGCAAAAGGGCGAAAGGGCGAAAGGGCAAAAGGGCAAAAGGGCAAAAGCGCAAAAGGGCAAAAGGACAAAAGGGCAAAAGCGCAAAAGGGCAAAAGGGCAGAAGGGCAAAAGCGCAAAAGGGCTTAAGGGCTTAAGAGCAGAAGGGCAGAAGGGCAGAAGGGCAAAAGGGCAAAAGGTCAAAAGGGCAAAAAGGACAAAATAACCAAAATGATGAAAATGGCAAATCACAAAACCAACCAAAGCCTGTCCCACTTTTGGGATAATCTTTACATAAATCTATCCCAAAATCTATCCCATTATCTGGGATGAAAAATATCCCATGTCCACCCTCGGTATTCAAATTACATATGTACCGAGTATCAGTCAAATCGGTCCAAAAGTCTTTCCGTAAAAGGATAACAAACAGAGAGACAAATATACTTTTATCCCGGAAACTATCCCATTTTCCGGGATAAAAAGTATCCTATGTTCATTCTCGGCATCGAAAATATATATATACTGAGTTTCAGCCAAATCGGTCCAGTAGTTTTTACGTGAAAACGGAACAGACAGACAGACAGACAGACAGACAGACAGACAGACAGACAGACAGACAGACAGACAGACAGACAGAGTTACTTTCGCATTTATAATATTAATAGGGATTTAAATAATGCACAATCCTCAAGTTTCATTTTTTGTCCTACTTCTGAAAACTTATAAGTACATTTGAATTTGATGGTAAACTAGGGTTACTACTACAAATTTTAAACTGGTTCACAGTTGTGATAGCTTCCGATTTTTTCCAATAACAATCCGCAGAAGTGCATACTGGTTCTTCACTCCTGCAATGACGATAATTTCGATAGCACTTTATGATCTGGGTATATTTTACACTTTACAATACAGGAGTTTGCAATCACGTTTCAAATGCGTATAACTTATGGCGTCATCATAACATACTCGCGATGATCTACAAAAGAAATTTCACCATTAGCATCAACATTTACGAATATTAAAATTATCATAACCTCAAAAATAATTATTAAAAAATAATACTTTGCCAAATCTTAATTACAATTTTAACACTAGGTGCTATTGTTTAATGTTATAATACGTAGTATCCATAGTAGTTTGTGATGTTATATACTTACACAGAAGTTTTAAGGGCACCAATTGATGTTAGTTGCGAAAAAGGCACCCAGCATAACAACGTCGATTTTTGGCAAATTACCTACTGGTATTTGCTTTTATAAAACTTACATTTATTATAACTGGTTGTATTAGTCGTATGAACACAGTGTATAACAATGGAAATACTATTATTTTACAGCAAAATTACTGGAAAACGATGAATTTTCAATGAGAATTCATTAACAACTTGTTGTGTTTTGCACACTATGACGTCACGCGCTCTGATTGGCGTTCATTGTCACGTGACTAATGGCTGCAATGTAACGATTTTATTTCTCAAAAATATAAATTAATATTTATTATTTTAATTAAAACAGTTTATTTTTGACATGTTTAGATCGTAATCTACGATATATATAAAAATCTGCCTATATTTTTCATACTGTCAACTACCGGATTTAACAGTGGCTGTAAAAAAAGTTAGGACGAGTCGCATGTATTATCTATGGTTCGCAGTTTTTAAATTTTTTGACAGCAGGGAAAATCGTTTCCCAGGAACGAAAAATATTGTTGTCATCCCTGTGATCAGGCAACTTCAAGCGTACTTTCAGAATAAGACAAATGAAAATACTATTGTTATCTTTGACATGTCATAGATATGCCTTGAAGACTGATAAACTGAGCTTTTCCATGCAATATATCACAATTCCTTTTGCCAGGTGGTAGGGAATTTGCCCGACTGGATGGCTACCACCCCTGGTCTAAAGTATAATATAATATAATCTCTTTTCTTTCACCATATCCCAATTACTTGGGGTCGGCACAATATGTCTTTTCCTTCCACACTCTTCTATTCTGACATACCTCTTCTGTCACACCGCATATCATCATGTCATCCTTCACACAATCCATCCATCTTTTTTTTGGTCTACCTTTAAATTTGAATCCATCGATCTTGTAGTATAACATTCTTTTTGTCACGTGACTTTCATCCCTCCTCATTATATGCCCATAGCAACTTAATCTTCTTCCTCTCAATTTTCCTGTCACAGGTGCAACTTTCCAAGATCCCCTTATGTACTCATTTCTCACCTTATCCATTCTTGTAACCCCACACATCCATCTCAACATTCTCATCTCAGCTGAGTGGAGACGTTTGTAGTTTATCACTTTAGTGGCCCAACATTCCGACCCGTATAGCATGACTATAATATAATATAATATCAGCCCATAAATGCCCCACTGGTGGGCTCGGGCCTCCCATTAATAAGGGGAACGGACGTATACCCGCCACGCTTGTCCAAGGCGGCTTGGCAGGTTTGACACAACGGTTATCTCGATGTGCAGGTTGCATCACGATGTTTTCCTTCACCGTTATTAGCACGTGGTAATTGTAACAATATGCACATTAGATCAGAAAACTGACTAAGTGGTGCATGCGTTCCCGCCAGGATCGAACCCGCGCCCTCTGAGTTTGGGATGCGTGCACTAGCCGTTACGCTACCACGACTAATGGTCTAAAGTATGTCGACATAACAACCTTGAGTTGTGTTCCGGCATTAGTGACCAGTTCCAGTCTCTCTTAAGAGAGCAGCAGCGCATTTGTAGCCACTTTGGTGTTGCAAATGTCCATAGGGGATGGTAATCGCTTTCCATCAAGTGGGCCTGTCTGCTGATTTCCTGCAACAAAAAAAAATTAAAAATATCCTATCGGCCTAGAATTTAAAGAACTAGAAAATTCCTTAGACCTAAGTCCGAAAACTTGTAAGACATAGAGACAATCTTACAAGTAATGTTCTTGAAGTATCTCGTATTATTGCCAATGTGAAAATGAATGAATTTTAGTTACTATGTGATATTAGTGTTCCATGACTGGCAGAGATACCTTATATTGGAGTTGGATTTGGGAATTTTGATACTTGTAACTACAATAAAACGCACTTAAACTATTGAAATAAAAACAATAAGTAAATGTAGTCCTAAATTGGTCTTGGCTCAGCAAAATTGCCGGTTAATATAACCAGCTTGATGATTAACGCCGGTGTCCCTCAGGGGTCTGTGCTCTCTGCAACGCTTTTTGTGCTGCATATAAATGGTCTGCTCTTTAAGCCCGGTATCTTTGGGTATGCAGATGACAGCACAGTTGTAGACAGGTATATGTCTCATCCACGGGCAGGCAGAGCCGAAATCCAATCCCTGCGGACACACTGTAGTCATATACTTAAGTATATCCACTGACAGCGTCATAAATAGTAGTAAGAATAAAATATATATATAGTATAAGTTATAAAGAATAATAGACTACCTTAAGTACTTGTAGCACGTCAACGAAGTTATAGATGTATATAAGAAAAAACTAAATAGAAAACATAGGTTAAGCTTCACTAAATACTATCATTATAGAAAATAGTTTAGATTTCAAAAATTGTAAATTAGACTCCACTAAAATACATAACTATAGGAAATTTGTAAATAAAGATTCGGCATCAAAATTGAGTAAAAGTAGAAACATATACATAATTATATATAGACAAATAAGAAATGTAATAGTATTAAAGAAATGTAAGAAAAGTTAATAATAAATAAAGAAACATAGCACCAACCCTACCCAACCATAACCAATCCTAACCAACACCAACCAAATCCAGTATTACTTAAACAGTCCTCCACATCAATTAAATTACTTAATATAAATATATATGTATCTATATAAAGTCTTATTTATCCCACCCGTACCTATCCTAACCATACACAGTAGTAAAATCCCCTTTTGCAATAGTTAGAAGCTATAGAGATAGGAAAAAATCGAAACCTATGAATAGCAATAAATAAAAATAGAAAAGAGTACCTCTGTCATGCCCCAAGACGGAGACACCCGGGTCTAAAAAAAAAAAAAAAAAAAAATCCCTGCGGACAGACATGGTTGAAAGATTGAATCTGACCCTGAAAGTAGTATCCGATTGGGGCGATGCTAATCTGGTCAAATTCAACACAGTTAAACCCCAAGCATGTCTGTTTACAGCGAAAAAAAGTCAGTTTGAACTAAGTCCCATTTTTCGAGATGTACCCATTCCGATAACCGACCAACTTCAACTTCTTGGCATTTCTTTAACATCCATTCTCAATTTCGGCTCCTATATTAAAAGTGTAGCTCAGCTGGCTGCTAAAAAGCTGAGTATACTTACAAAGGTGAGTCGCTACTTCACTGCAGAGCAACTACTTAATCTTTACTGTGCTCAAGTAAGATCTTGCATGGAGTACTGCTCTCACCTTTGGGACAGCTCAGCCAAATACCAGCTTGAGGCACTGGAGTCAATTGAGAAAAGAGCCAAGAGGTTGATTGGTAGTGACCAGCTTGTCAATACAAAGCTTCAAAGCTTAGAGCATCGACACCGGGTTGCTAGTCTGTCGGTTTTTTACAGGATTCATTTCGGAGAGTGTGCGGTTGAACTGTTTGACCTGATTCCCCCTACACCATTCCATCTTCGGACCACAAGACGCTCTGGTTTGCGCCATCGTTTCACAGTGGAAACGCTACCAGTGCGTACTAAACGTTTCGCCTCCACGTTCCTTCTGCGTACGGCAGAATTGTGGAATGCACTACCAGAGTCCGTGTTTCCAGAAAAGTACAATCCGGGAATCTTCAAGTCTCGTGTGAATAGGTACTATCTAGGTAAGCGTGCTCCATCTTCGACCGCATCATCGTCCGGCACTGGACGTGATCGTGGTCAAACGCAAACCTATCTATAAAAAAAAAAAAAAAAACCAGCGCTGATCTTCCGCTAGCCATTAATGATATACACGGACACAGTTAAATAAGCTAAAGATATGAAGTGAACATACAACAAAAAAAAAATAGAAATAAAACCATAATAACGGGTTGTCTGGAAGAGATCGCTTCTTAGCGATAAGACCGCCCATTGTGCACATTTAGAATATTTTTTGGCTATAAGTTTTTCTGTGTTTTCTGTAATGGTGTACAATAAAGTGTTATCTGTCTATCTATCTATCATAATAACGTTAACTAAATATCAAAAGACTAAATACATATTTTACTTTTTTTTATTGTAAATAGGTTTGCGTTTGACTACGATCACGTCCAGTGCCGGACGATGATGCAGTCGAAGATGGAGCACGCTTACCTAGACAGTATCTATTCACACGAGACTCGAAGATTCCCGGATTGTACTTTTCTGGAAACACGGACTCTGGTAGTGCATTCCACAATTCTGCCGTACGCAAAAGGAACGTGGAGGCGAAACGTTTAGTACACACTGGTAGCGTTTCCACTGTGAAACGACGGCGTAAACCAGAGCGTCTTGTGGTCCGACGATGGAATGGTGTAGGAGGAATCAGGTCAAACAGTTCAACCGCACACTCTCCGAAATGAATCCTATAAAAAACCGACAGACTAGCAACCCGGCGTCGATGCTCTAAGCTTTGAAGCCTTTACTTCTATAAATTGACATCGTTGCCTATTCTGTTTTTGTTTTTTTTTGGATTTATTGTGGGAGTTCAGCAGACAGGCAGACGGCTCACTTGATGGAAAGCGGTTACCATCGCCTATGGACATTTGCAACACCAAAGGTGCTACCAATGCGCTGCTGCTCTCTTAAGGGAGACTGGAACCTGGTCACTAATGCCGGAACACAATTCAAGGTTGTTATGGCGACATACTTTAGACCAGGGGTGGTGGCCATCCAGTCGGGTAAATACCCTACCACCTGGCTGTGGGTTTTTTTGTCGCCTCTTACGACAGGCCGCCAGGGCGCATGAAGTTGTATTCTTACTCCGTTTCTGCACGGATGAGATATGTATAAAATTTAATTAAATATTTTTCAATCAAGTATCAAAGCACGTCACGTGGGTGTTAAAGAAGCATTCCTAGTATTACCCTTCCCACACATCATAGACTGAATACCACTGGCGCTAATGTTATAGTGCCTAATAAATATTTAAATGTGAAATGAATGTTTAAACCTTAAGGTGCTCCTTCACCGCGAGAATTCGCCGGTAATGGAACGTTACAGATTCGAGCATTACAGTGCGCAACCTGTAATGATACAATCTACCTCTGACCTTATGAAATCAACTAAATGCTCAAAATCGATTCATATATGTAAAGAAATTAGATTTCTTTAAGTTATTTGTTCATGGATAAAACAGTTCAGGTTTACTCTTAATTGTTAATAGATGCCACCACTGACATTACAAGTGGCATTGCGGTAAAGTAGATAAATCAGGGCAGAATTTCAATATGGCGATAGTGTGCTAAATAAAATTAGTAATTAAAAAGAATTCAGTGGAAGAGGAATCGACAAGCTAATTAATAAACTTTAAATGTCGTTTCTTTGTTTTTTCAGCTAGGATTGTATATCTGGATCGTAATGTTTTTGTTGTTAAAGTGTAAACTTGTGCTAATTATTTTCTAAGATTGTTAAATTTTCTGACGAATTGTCTTATATATATATATATATTTCGTTGCAGGTAAATGTGAATATATATATATATATATGTATACATGTATATATATATACATATACATATATATATATATATATATATATATATATATATATATATATATATCTCTCTTATATTAATATATAAAGCTGAGTTTGTTTGCTTGAAGGCGCTAATCTCAAGAACTACTGGTCTGATTTGAGAAATTCTTTCAGTGTTATATAGCCTATTTATCGAGGAAGCCTATAGGCTATATATCATCATACTAAGACGAATAAGAGCAGAGCGCCAATGAAGAATGTTTCAAAATCGGGTTTTTTTTACTTTTGAAAGCTTCCGCTGCGTGCGTTGCGTAAACGGTTAAAATTTCGCAAAAATCATGTGTGACAGAATTGTTCCCCTTTAAAAGTTCTAGTAAAAGTCCGCGACAGTATATATGTATCTTTTAAGGTTGGCTCACTATAACCTTTTTTATGTTAACCAAATTTGTTCTAAAATAATGGATTGTTTGCGAAGGTGTTATTATAAACTTGATATTAACCCTTATCCAAATAAATACGTTATTCATTACAAGTAATTATACTGGGGTGCCAACAATGGTATAGTATACCTTATATTTTCTTTATCAAAAAAATTATAATAAATAAGAACATGTAGCGACCAGCAGGCTACCTAAGCGATATAACCGTGGCAAGCCGCCTTCACATTACTCGCCGCCCGCGTCGCGCTTACGGCGCCCCTCTTCCTCCGACACCTAAACGCGTTAACCCCTTAAGACAATTATCGATATATTATACTTATTGATATATCAAAAAGACGCAAGACTAACACTATCACTATCTCGTAATATACCAAGAAAATATACCCGTTTCACACAAATCATACAACTCCTATATAAACAGAGTGAGACAACAACACAATTAACGATCACGTGCACAAACGCGATCTGCACTCTCATCGCGGACACATATGTGCTAATAGTGAGCTAAAGGGGTCAGTCTGCTTCGATCAGTACGTGAGTGTAGTCTTGCAGCAGTTACCATGAATGCTCGAGAACTTTTACGTGCAGCGTTAGTGTTCTATATTGTACACCCTTTTTTTAATATAAAATGTGCTACAAAATAGTAGTTTTCATGACACAAACCGGCAACCATACATCACAAATATACTTTACCAGTCTGTTTGTATTAATCTATGTCCACACAGCAACGGCTTCTCTCGATACAACGTTTATATTAGAACGCGTCCAGGAAATTGCTATCATAGTTGATCCCAAAATGTCACTATTTAACACCTATAGTTAAACATAAGCGAAGCGATTAGCGGTCTTGTATATTTACCGTTTGGTTATGAACCTCTGTCGATCTGTTAAGTGTGTTGTGTTAATAATATTTTTCCACGTAGTGCCACTTATTATTGTACTATTGTAATATTTGCGAGTGTTTACTCATCAACTATAAAGCCGAGCGGTCATAATGACGAAACATCATTCTTACGTCGACTTTGGTCCGATGCACACGAAATAAGTAGTTCTCTACAATAGTTAGTTATTGTGCGAAAATTATAACTTATAACTAATTGTATTTTTTTTCGCCTTTTCCATCAGAAGTTTTATTTTTTCTTTTTTATTGCAGGAGATCAGTAGACAGGCAGACGGCCCACTTGATGGAAAGCGGTTACCATAACCTATGGACATTTGCAACACCAAAGTTGCTACAAATGCGCTGCTGCTCTCTTAAGGGAAACTGGAACCTGGTCACTAATGCCGGAACACAACTCAAGGTTGTTATGGCGACATACCTTAGACCAGGGGTGGTAGCCATCCAGTCGGGCAAATGCCCTACCACCTGGCTGTGGGTTGTTAAGTCGCCTCTTACGACAGGCCGCCCGGCCGCAGGAAATTGTATTCTTTCTCCGTTCCTGCACGGATAGAAGTCAAGATAGAGGTCTTTTTATTATTTTCTTTTTTTATTTATCTCATTACTACTATACACAGGGAAAGGGTAAGGGGTTCTTTATTTCTTATTTTTTCATACTTTTTTCTTATTTTTCTTTTCTTTCTTTTCAAAACTCTTATATCTATTACATTTGGTACTAATTCTAATTTAAACTTTTATATTTATATTTTCTCTATATCTATTTGCTTCTATTTTTATGCTATTTATTGCTACTTTATATTACATTTCGTCTTTTCTATATCTATACTAGTTTCTTACTTGCTAAGGTTATTTGTATTTATTTATTACTTTTAAAACTAAACACTGTTGATACATATATAGAAATATGTATACAGTGTTAACTGTTTGCGTTTCTTTTGATCACGGTCTCTATTACTTTAATCGCGTATTTTACAAACACCCTCTTTTTCTTGCCTAGTAGTTCATGTACCTCTTCTCTACATATTATTGTTTATAAGGCGCATTCTGCGTTATATCGCTTTCTCGCAAAAAGGGGGCATTCAAATATTACGTGAAGGGACTAATTGTACTTTAGATTTGTATTCTCTTTTTTTTTTTTTTATATATTGATGCACAAAACAAATTACAATCGAAACAAATTAAAACATTACAATACTAACATAAACAATCTGGATTGCAATTCTAAATAGGTGCATACAGAAAACTCATAAAACTAAACAGGTGTAAACGCTTATGTGTTTATATACAATACACATACACACGCGCACACACACTCACTCTCTCTCTCACACACACACACACACAGACACACACACATACGGTACTATATAATTAAATCTATTGTATCATTTATTGTGAAGCGTTATTTAAGAATATTTTTTAATAGTTTACAATATTTACAGAAGCTGTTTTCAAATATGTCAAGATCAGTGTTGTTACTTGCCAACTCATTATAATATCTTGCCATTCTCACAATGGGATTAAAGTAAGAGATGTTATTTTTATGAACTTGAAGTGCAAAAAGATAGGTGCAGTGTGATCTACGAGCAGTATATCTGATATTAAAAGATATTTGTGAAATTAAGTCGCTTGAGTTTATTATATAATGTATAATTTTGTACAAATAAACTAAATCAAAATATTGACGACGAATAGATAAAGATTCTATATTGAATTGTGCTAGTCTTTGTTCATAATTAAGATTACTTCGACTTGGTTTTAAACGGTAAGTTAATATCTTGAGACATTTTTTTTTTGCAAGTCAAAGAAAACAATTCTCAAAGTTCTTCGTGTTTTGTTATTATAGCATATACAAGCGGTGCGTCCCGGTTTCGCACGGGTATCTAAAAATAACTTTTTTTGTTGAGTTTAATTAGCTACTAAGCGAATTCAAAATATTTCCCCTCCCGTAGGGCCAGAACCACAGTGACGTCTACACAAAGAAGAACATTGTTATGGCAACGATAATTGCAGCATTAATTTTAATATGTTGTTTTATGGATGGATAGTCGGTTACACTTACGCTAGATAGCTTTTTGGGTATTTTTAACGAGAAATAAAGTTTACCATTTTTAAGGAGAACGATTGAGGCCTTTTGGGTCTCCCAAGGGCGGGTCTTCAACTCTGTGTAGAAAACTTACAAAGACGCGTGCGAAGCCGCGGGCAAAAGCTAGTGCATCGTGACATATTTTACATTATTCTTTTACGGTACATGATTGCTTGTTAGGTTTCATCATATCTGATATATATATATATATATGTATATATCAGAT
Organism: Dendrolimus kikuchii; assembly: GCA_019925095.2. Taxonomy (NCBI): domain Eukaryota; kingdom Metazoa; phylum Arthropoda; class Insecta; order Lepidoptera; family Lasiocampidae; genus Dendrolimus; species Dendrolimus kikuchii. Next base: position 23,643,444 of record CM034393.1, read on the forward strand.
ATGATGAATAATGAATATGAGGAAGACATCGCTTTAAGCGATAAGGCCGCGTTTTGTTTTGCCGTTTAATTATTGTAATTATTTATTCTGTAATTGTTTATTATGGTGAACAATAAAGTGTTTTCTATTCTATTCTATTCTATATATAAAATATGTATATACTATGGGCGACGGTAACCACTTGCCATCAAGTGGACCAGCCAGTTTGCCTATAAGCAAACATAAAAAAATACTAGAGGTTTCGGAAGACGTTGTCCTGCCCTGAAAAACTAGAAATCTAGGACCCAATCCCAGTGCCACCTACCGGTTCCAATCAGTTTTGAATCTAAATAAGGCGGGGGACCCACTCAAACACACAAGAAATGTAATCAACTCTCTCTCTCTCTCTCTCGATGTATACATATTTATATATGCATATATATAAATCAATCAAGCTTTAGTAAAGTGTATTCTACGCAATTTTCATTTTAGTAATCTCAAATACTCCATTAAAATCAATAGCGACTCGATTGTAAACAAACACCAATGAAACCTCGCCTTTATGGCTTTGTAAAGCTCAATAATTCTCATGAATATCAATGTAAATTAAACCTTAGAATATGGTTATAAAGTATAGATTTAAATAGTTTCGATATAGGATTTGTTTATTAACAGTGAACCCTATAGATCGGTAATAGACTTTAGTACTTTATTTAAGACGAATTGTTTACCACTTCGATTGGCCGGGATCTGGATTTCATATTCATTATAGCGGGTCCGGCAGACGTTGCTTTGCACTGAAAAAATAAAAATCTAGAATCTTTATATTAATACGTGAAGCAAAAACACAGCAAAAACTTTGTACCCCTTTTTACGAAAATTGCGCGGACAGAGGAGTATGAAATTTCGCACACTTATAGTTTATATAGAGAAGGAGTGCAGAATGCTATTTTTTTTTAAATTATGCATAAAAGAAACATTAAATCAATAAAAAAAAACAATACACACACTACCATGTATTTGACACACACACGCATATATACTCTTTTGTTAAATTGTTCAAGTCAAAGTAACAGTGTAGCCTTGGCGAAATCTGTGATTATAGAAGTATATATAGTCTTTGACAACAGAACCTTAATAATGTTCAAACTTATAATTTAAATTAATAATTATGGTCGAAATTCGACCACGGGCTACCACTAGAGCATAATATAACTACATTTTAACGGTTTTAAGGACGGTAATTTATTTGATTTTTATTATTCCGACTTTCTAGCCTCATTTTAGTAGCCGTGATCACGGAAGACAAAGATGTCAAGTGTCAATGAGTATTATTAAAGTTTTATTTAGCCTACCGCCAAATTGTTAATTTTGTCCGTCCGGCCGCGTGGACCGAATTTCCTAGAATCAGTTTATACTTTAAATCCGATACACCTGGTTAATGAGTCGACCGCAACAGCCATAAACGATTACAATAAAACAATGGACTGCTCTCTAGATTTTGTTTTTTATTGCAGGAGTTCAGCAGACAGGCAGACAGCCCACTTAATGGAAAGCGGTTACCATCGCCTATGAACATTTGCAACACCAAAGGTGCTACAAATGCGCTGCTGCTCTCTTAAGGGAGACTGGAACCTGGTCACTAATGCCGGTACACAACCCAAGGTTGTTAGGGCGGCATACTCTAGACCAGGGGTGGTCGCCATCCAGTCGGGCAAATGCCCTATCACCTGGCTGTGGGTTGTTTTGTCGCCTCTTACGACGCCGCCAGGCCGCAGGAAATTGTATTCTTTCTCCGTTCCCGCACGGATATATTAGTAACCGCATGTCAATAAATAAATAAACAAAAGTCAAAATGGCGAAAGGTAATAAAATGTGTTTTTACAGGCATGTAGGTGTGACTTAGTTTTTGTCGGCGTCAAGGTTGTAACATTACTCTTGTCGGTGGAGCCCTGTCCAATCTTCTTTAATCTTAACCAGCTTTTTCACTTCTTCGTATGACATGCCACCTATCTTTTCCTTTATTTGGTTGACAATAGACCTTGTAGGTCTACCATTTCTTCTTCTACCTTCCACTTTGCCTTCAATTATGTTTAAGAGGAGGGTGTCGGGTGTAAATGCACAAATATTCTCACTCTCTTTCCCTCTATGTTTATTTTTATAATTTTTCGCTTTTTTACTATAGTCTCACATAGATTCATATTTTTAGAGTATCAAGGCAATGGTAGACCCCCGACATATGGTAAATACATTCTCGTGGAGAGAAATTTTGTCACGAAAATAATGAAACGAGCGTGCCTAATATCCGTATTAAATTTGTTCTATATTTTCGCTTTGGGAATTGCTATATTTGCACATTTCCATGATTTTCGTCGTATAATGAGAGAAAATGGGAAGAACATTTTTATTTTCTTTTTGGTACGCACATTATTAGACATCATAATTATTAGAATCAGGAGTGAAAATAATTTTATATCCATTCTACTAAATGGTTCCACGTGGGAGAGATTATACCTTTGAAATTTTATTTATGCTCTGTTCGTATAAATTATTAAGAACCGATTTTATGAAATTTGATAAGTAATTTAGAGAACGGTAAACGAAACACAGGCTAACTTAATAGAATATATCTATATAGACACATGTTTTTTTTTCAATAAAACACTTCAAAAACTTGCCATTATCAAGACAAGCACCGAAGGATGTAGAAGACGCTTTAAATGTCTGTTTCTTGGACATTGTAATGTAAGATACGTAACTGTACTAGTGGAGAATATATTTTTAGATAGTATAAAATAGAGTGGAAAGAATGCATGATGAAAGAATGACTAAACATATATACAGTGCAAAAGTGGATGAATGCAGAAGTCGTGGAAGGCCACGACACACCTTCCATGATCAAATTGATCGTGTACTAGCAGAAGGTGATGTCAGGAGCCTTAAGAACAGACGAGCGTGCATGACAAGAGTTATGAATGTCAAAGAAGCAAGTGAGGTGTGTAAGAATAAGCCTGAATGGCGCTCTGTTGTTCGTGCCTACCCCGCAAGGGAACTGGCGCGAAGTTATGTATGTATGTATGTATGTATGTATAAAATAGAGTAGACTATAAGGGAAGGCGGACTCCAGTATTGCCTGGGTCTGCCTTTTTTCACATTCTATACAGTTCTAGTGCGGGGACCAGAAATAAATACCAGATGATCATTTTTTGTTAGGCATCTTTTTGATTTCTAGACTACGGGATTAGTGAAATATTTTATAGTTTAAACAACACTGTAAAATATAACAACGTTTATAATATGAAAGAGCGGATCTCTTTATCGGTATACTTCTAAAATATTATTAATGAATACCTAAATATTATACAGATGTATTATAAATAATTTATAAGTTTAATTAAAGCAACATTATATTGAGAATAAAAAATACAATATTTTTTAAGAACTACTAATCCCCATTTGGGGATTGTATTTTTTTTTATTAATTGACGAGGATTTGGCTCGTTACAAATATCACATCGAACTATCTAGCTATATTTGCACAAAATTTGGAATATTTGTATTATCTATATATTAATACGTGAAGCAAAAATTTTATACCCCTTTTTACGAAAATTGCGCGGACGGACGAGTATAAAATTTTGCACACTTATAATTTATATAGAGAAGAAGCGACGAATACTAATTTTTTTTTTATTATGCATAATAAAATAAATTAAATAAATAAAAAAACATTACACATACTACCATGTATTTGACACACAAAGAGTATATCACGCATATACTCTTTTGTTTAAAGTCAAATTAACATGTAGCCTTGGCGAAATCTGTGGTTACAGAAGCATATATATTATAGTCTTTGACATTAATTATTGGGGTCGAATTTCGACCACGGGCGACAACTTGTTTATATAATAAATACAATTTCTAACTGACAGTACTTTGAAACGTTTAAAAATATTTAATTACTTATATATAATTTGACAAAACAAACAAAAAAGGTAGTCTTACGTCTTATTCAAAACCACACGAACATTATATAATAACGCCTACAAAATATGAATTTATAACTACATAATATCTCGATAAAGCGACCAATTGCTCTTCGTATATTTTCAGGCGCTAAACGAACAAAATTATTGTATCTTACATGACGTTCGAATTGCCAGTTTAAATACTTGGGGTCAGTAGCTCACGCATCCGGAGACATCGATTACGACGTCTAGTCTCGTATCTCAGCAGATTGGGCTAAGTGGTGTGAGGTAACTCTTGTCATTTGTGACGTCAAAATACTGGTTAAGCTAAGAAAAAGGATAGATTTATAAATCTATCATTGACTTGTCCTTTTATATGGTAGTTTAGCGTGGCCTGTACTTGAACGACACAAGCAAGAGCGTGAAATAGCGGATAAACTGCAAGTGTCTTCTACGTTAGTTGGCCACATTTTAGGGAAACCAGCTAGTTACATCATCATCATCCGAGCGTTAATTCCCGGTTGCGTTCGGAGCGTTCACTCCGACGCCCAGGGTCCGCTTTCCTACTTTTTCTACTCCACTTCGCGCGGTCTTCAGCATCCCCCGTTTTGAGACCATTGGTACGCATGTCATCCTTCACAATGTCAAGCCAACATTTCTTGGGCCTTCCCCTTCGACCGGGACCTGGCGGAGGCGGCATGGCTAGACATTTGTTCCCCACATAATTAGCCGGTCTCCGTAAAACGTGGCCGTACCAACGTAAGCGACACTCTTGCAATTTGTCTGCTATGTCACGGACATGAAGACTGCCGCGGATGCGGGAGTTCCTGACTCGGTCTTTCCGCGTCACTCCACACATCCATCGCAGCATATTCATCTCCGTGACACGCAGTTCTTGCTTGTGTCGCTCAAGTACAGGCCACGCTTCACTGCCATACAAAAGGACAGGTCTAATGATGGATTTATAGACCTGTCCTTTTAATTTAACCGGCATTTTGGGGTCACAAATGACACCTGTCACCTCACGCCACTTGGCCCAAGCTGCTGTGATACGGGCCTTGACGTCGTGGTCGATATCCCCGGATGCACTAAGTACAGATCCCAAGTACTTAAACTGATCCGTGCGCTCGACCGTATCTTCGCCTATGCGCACGGATGTGGGATCTGTAGTGTTGCAGGCCAAGTACTCAGTCTTCGCCACATTTAGTTTCAGACCGCCGTTCTCTAGCGACCTCTTCCACGCATTTACGCGTTGCACCAGGCGCCCCCTGTCCGAATCTGCCAGCGCGATATCGTCGGCATACATGAGCAACCATGGAGGTTGCTCATGCGCATCTCTGATGCTATTCGACACTTCGTCTAGTATCACGCTGAACAGAAACGGGCTAAGGACAGATCCCTGGTGCACACCTACGGTTATGGGGAAGGGTGTGGTGTCGCCAACAGCGGTCCGAACTATGGAATCGGAATCACGGTACATGTCCCGAATAATGTCAATATAGGTCTCTGGCACCCCTTTGGACCTCAGTGCCCACCAGATCATCACGCGAGGAACACAGTCGAAGGCCTTCTGCAGATCCAAAAACAAGAAATGCAGAGGCGTATTCTTCGTCCTGTATTTCTCCATGATGATCCTTAGGGCAAAAACAGGGTCCATGGTACCATGCCCGGGACGAAACCCATACTGACATCCCGAGACAGTGCACTCCTGCCGGATTCGAGAGTCGATAATGCGCTCAAAGAGCTTCATGGTGTGGGACATTACCTTTATTCCGCGGTAGTTTTCGCACTCCTGCACCGATCCCTTACCTTTGAAGACTGGGGTGATAACACTCAGTCTCCATTGGCTCGGGATGTTTCCGGTGCGGAGTATGCGGTTAAAAAGGTTTGTTAAAACGCCCACACCACGAGGACCCATCGCCTTCCAGGCTTCGATGGGGACTCCATCGGCTCCGACAGCTTTCCGATTCCTCATGCGGCGAAGAGCCCTATGGACTTCTTCAGGCGTTATCGGTGGCACTAGTCCTTGATTCGGAGGGAGGTTTGGTGGCTGTACCTCTTTGTGCTGCTTATTCAGCAGCTCGTGGAAGTACGAGCGCCATCTCTCCTTCACCGCGAGGTCCTCGCATAACAGGTTACCGCCAGGATCTTTAACACAGCGGCACTTGGAAATGTCCTGTGCCGCTTTGATCCTGGAACGTGCCAACTTATAAATGAGCTTCTGCCCCTCAGACGATTCCAACTTATCGTACAACGATCGAAAGTGGTCTCGTCTGGCTCTGGCTACAGCTCTTTTAGTGGCACGTTTTGCGGCCCTGTATGCGTCGCGATCTTCAGGAGATCTGGACGCTTGCCACTTTTTGAAGAGGGTTTTCTTCACCCTAACCTCCCTCTGGACTGTGTCGTTCCACCACCAAGTCTCCTTGTCACATTTGCGTCCACCCTTAGACACACCCAGCACTGCCTTTGCCGCTTTAGTAATGGCTGCCTGGATCTTATCCCAGTGGCTCTGGACTAATTCGCTGTCAGCTCCGACACACATCTCGACGGATGCTGAAGCGAACTCCTGGGATTTGCCTTCATCAAGCAGCCACCATCTAATTTGGCGTCGACAATGCTCAACGGGTTTGTCTTTAGGTTTTACGCAGAGGTCCATGACAAGAAGACGGTGCTGTGCCGTGAGACTCTCTCCGGGTATGACCTTGCAGTTGGCTACTTTGCCGATATGGTGTCTCCTGGTGAGTAGGTAGTCGATCTGGGTAGCATGCCTCCCGCTCTTGTAGGTGATTAAGTGTTCGGATTTCTTTTTGAAATACGTGTTCACGATGGCAAGATCGGCAGCCGCACACATTCGGAGGATGTCCTCCCCTTCTGCGTTGCGGCTTCCGTATCCAAAGCCACCGTGAACACGCTCAAATTCCTCCCACTTCTCACCCACATGACCGTTCAGATCACCACCCAAAACGACTCCCTGTGATAACGGGATGCCACGCAGTACATCACCGATTTGATCCCAAAACCTCATTCTGTCAGTGTCGCTACAACCAGCCTGTGGCGCGTAAGCACTTATCAAATGGGTCACAACCCCTTCGATAAGAACCGACACGACCATAAGCCGGTCGCTGAAGCGTTTCACCTCCAGAATGTTGTTTTGGAATTCCTCGGAGAGCACTACAGCAACCCCGTTTTCCCCGCCAGGAGCACCCGTATAGATCAGCTTGTAGCCATTCCCAATGAACCGGGATCTGCAGCCTTTCCACCGAGTCTCCTGCAAGAACGCCACGGCCACCCTCCGCCTGGAGAGTACTTCGGCCAACTCCCTTGCACGTCCGGTCAGCGTACCAATATTCCACGTCGCGAAGCGGAGTTTCCTGGTCTGAGTGTGGACTCGCGTCGTTAGCCGTGCCCGCCCTTGACACGGTAGCCCTTGCCCACTTGTCGCAGGTGTAGGGCGATGTGCCTGCGCGTCGTTTTGCGGCGACGCCCTAGCCATACCCAGCATTCCTATAAGTCTCTCCATAAATGATACGGCGAATTATGGTTTTAAGTGTAGCGGCTGCCGCCCGACCTACACAACCCATATAGGGAAACCAGGAATGGATAGTAGTATGTGGAAAGGAGTAAAGATGAAGGATACTAGGATGAGGAGAAGGGGGGACACCACTGTCACGGATCAAAGGGAAAGTAACAGTGGCCGCGTGGAGGACCTCGGGCTTGCGTACCCGTGTGCGCTATAAAATGTCGGACAGGCATTTTACAGGAGATAAAATTATATTTTATTTTCTTGTATGGTTGAAATCTATGATTAGTAGGCGCATTCAGCACCTACAATTTTCAAATAATTTAAAAGCCATGTTTCTCAAGCATTTGGCGGATGCCATGGATCTGGAAGTATTTTATATAAATAAATCAAGCTTTATTACCATCCAGAGAGCCGTATCATTTCGCCTAGATATCTATTCAGGAGCTATGCTAGTACGTGGTTGGAATACCAACGATTGTTCAACAAACTTAATTTTGCAGTTTACATACAAATACTTTTAAGCACACAAACTCTATATCTATTACTGCAAGGTTGAAAATCGCTAATCAAATTTTAGGGTCACTAGCAATAAAATAATATACGATTGCAATTTTACGCAAAGTTACTTTTACGGTCTTATAACTCATTTACGAATTTCAAATGCCTTATGATGCTGAATTTAAAATTCAATTTGGTTTAGCAATAGCTGTTGCGAAGTGAAAGTACGGAAGTGGATTTGAACAATGTACCCGAACAGTTTCTGTCAAAGAATGAAATAAAGTGAGAATAAATCGGGATATTTTTACGTTTGTAAAGGACTAACATTGCACGGTAATTGTGTTCAGTTGACCGTATGATGTTTTTCGATATCTTACCAGAAAAATGTTGTTCTTTGTTTGGAAAACGTATGGGACAAAACTTATGAGGATGTACTGTTTTTTGACAAGGGTAAATCAGTTTGAGGACCATAGACCGCGCGAGGGATAAAGTGTTGTGTAAACCAATTAGTAATAGTCTATGGCACTGACTATAACACTCTGTGTTTCTCGATGTCCATATATCCTGTCACTACTCTTGTGCTCCGGTGGTTCGGGCATGTGGAAAGAATGCATGATGAAAGAATGACTAAACAGATATACAATGCAAAAGTGGATGGATGCAGAAGTCGTGGAAGGCCACGACACACCTTCCATGATCAAATTGATCGTGTAGTAGCAGAAGGTGATGTCAGGAGCCTTAAGAACAGACGAGCTTTGAATGTCAAAGAAGCAAGTGAGGTGTGTAAGAATAACCCGAATGACGCTTTGTTGTTAGTGCCTACCCCGCAAGGGATCTGGCGTGAAGTTGTCCAAGTGTGGCACGCTTGTCCAAGGCGATTTGGCAGGTTTGACACATCGGTTATCTCGATGTGTAGGTTACATCACAAAGTTTTACTTCACCGTTGTTAGCACGTGGTAATTGTAACAATATGCGCCTTAGTTCAAAAACTGCCTAAGTGGTGCATGCCTTTCGGCCAGGATCGAACCCGCGCTCTTTGAGTTCGGGACGCGTGCGCTAGCCATTACGCTACCACGCCTTCTGCTGCTGCTATTATTATATAAAATTTGGTATTAAAATGTAGAGATCCCGTGTGTGTACAAAAATTACATCAATAAGTATTAGTAATATATTGTTACACGAGAGATGAAGGTGACCTATTTTGGCATTGGATGGTTTGGTGCACGAGTGTAACAAGGGCGCTAATAGTTCGAGTGACCAAATAGGCCCTTCACCCGAGATTAACACTCTGCTTTTCATTTCGAATATGAGGAAAGTAAATAAAAACTATTAGTTAAACAAACAAATACTTTTCTAATTAAATCAGGCGTTACATCTATATCTAAATCTGATGAACTCATTTAATAAGTCACATATGAAACGTCAAGCAAATTTCTTTTTCTGTGGCATTCTACCAGCCAGTATTTTGTTTTTGTCATTGATGAAGGTAAATATTTAGGTCAAATTTATGTAAATTAAATAATAATAATAATTTAGTATGTAATTTATCTATATATTAATACGTGAAGCAAAAACTTTGTACCCCTTTTTACGAAAATTGCGCGGACGAAGGAGTATGAAATTTTGCACACTTATAGTTTATATAGAGAAGTAGCGAGGAATATTTTTTTTTAATTATGCATACAAAATACATTAAATCAATAAAAAACCCATTATACACACTACCATGTATTTGACACAGACACGCATATATACTCTTTTGTTTATTGTTAAAGTCAAATTAACAGTGTAGCCATGGCGAAATCTGTGATTATAGAATTTCGACCACGGGCGACCACTAGTAGGTATAAAATGATGTTACAAAATTCTTGATATTATTTTATTACAATTTATGGCGTCGTTTAAAAGGGGCTGTTATAAAAGTTGGGACATGAGTCGCATGTATTGCTTCTGGTTTGCGTAATTTTTTTAATTTTTTTACAGCAGGGTTTTTCCCCGTTTCCCAGAGAGAAAGAGTGCTGTTTTCATCCCTGTTATCAGGCAACTCCAAGGGTACTTTCAGAATATGAGCAATGAAAATATCTTATCTTCAACATTAGAACCAAATGATATGATAATGAAAACTGGATAAATACGAAGCGTATACATAATTAATATAAAAAATCATTTCACTTGATCAATCATTTAAAATAATATGACATTGTAAAAGTGTAGTCTATTGTTTTTGTCTTTTTGTTTGGGTTTCGCATAAAAACTATTGTGTCGATTTCAATGCGGTTTTCGTTAATAGATAGAAAATTGTCAGACTTAAAATCTGCCGTACTTTTTGTCCCGGAAATCTCACGGGAGCTTTCCTGAGAATAGTTTACAGTGGTCAGGGTGAAAAATGATTCCAATGCAATTTTTTCACTGTGATTGTTTCTATGTTTATTAGACATCTTTAGTAGAACAGTTCTAGTTGTGTTTGCCTTTAGTAACACTATTTATACCGGGTTTTTACGAGAGTTTCTAGGATTAAATATCCTTTCGATTTTAATCGATTTTGTAAAACAACTGTAATCTATGTTACCTGTCCGACGTGGACGAAGTCGCGGGATAATTCTAGTCATGAAATATAAATCCCGATTTTGAATAAAAAAAAAAGAGAATTATAAATGCAAGATTGAACCTTATCTTCTCTGATTAAGATGACCCACGGACGTTACTATTCATAGGCCTATCAATAAAGTACGAGATTGTCCTGTGTAGCCCTAACGACACACCTGCGGAACATACGGCACCGAAAGTTCCGCTAAATACGCTCACAGTATTTTTGAGTAATCTATGAGACATTAGCGGAAATTACGCCGAGTTTGGATTAGCGTCGATCCTTCAGTCGCCGAACTTTCATCCCCGTACGTTCCGCAGGTGTGTCGTCACATTAGATAGAATTATCCGGCACGTAATACAGAAATGATTGGTGTAATTTTCATGTCATTCTAATCACCTTTTACCTTGCCTAACAACTTAACCCCCTGGACTGTATTCAACGTCGAACCGTTCGCGTTGTTGATGATCCCATACTCACAGACGGTCTAGATACGCTTGGCCTTTGGAGACTTCGCGTCTCTCTGCGTATTCTACCGACTATATAACGGGGAGTGTTACGAGGAACTGTTTAGAATGGTGCTTTCGTCCTCGGTATACCATCGCACCACTCGCTATCGGTTGGGAGTTCATCTCCACTTCCTCGAGCCGCTGCTCTCATGTACGCAATGGTTCTGTAGAACGTTTCTCTTGCGTACTGTGGGAATTTAGAATGAGTTTCCAGTCGCGGTTTTCCCACAGCGCTTCGATTTGGAGTTTTTCAAAAATGATGTCATAAAATTTCTTCGAGGCCGGCAGCGAGTTGGTAACATCTGATGTTGCAAACGTCTGTACCCAGCTAAAAAAAAATCAAGTTTTTAGAGTATATAACTATATACCCTGTTAAAATTTCTTAAATAAACCGGACTGAAATTTGGCAAAGGACATTGTTGCGGACAGAATCACCCCCCTGACCTCTCCCCCGGAAATTCCGTACCCCACTATGTAGCTCGCTCCGTTAGCTGCTAAGCGTCTGCATTTTTGTAGTACCTTAGTAAGCACGGGGCGAGCCTCCGGCATCAATGATCAGTCGGTCAGATACAGTTTCTGAACAAGTAATACACACAAGGAAGACTAAAAAGACCAAGAAGAACAGAAAGCATTCGGAAGGCTCTACAGCCATTGGACTCTTAGCGCGACTACGTGGATCTTGTGGACCACCAGTGATTGTGATTAGTGCCACTCGTATTGATTGGTGTAATCGATACAATTTGTGTCATCTACGTTCAGTGTAACGTCCGGGGCTAGTGCTAAGTTGTGTTGGTTAACCTCGAACATTCCGTTTGATACAGTGTACTGATCGCACCTGTTGCTGTTGTAGCGCCTATAAATAAATTCAGTCAACTTGCTAAGGGGTGTTTCATTTAGGGCGACCCCTGCGCCCTCACGCCTAACAGAAATCGTGTCATGAATACAATAAATACTTCTAAAACAAATTCAATTTAAAAAATCTAGTTTAACAAACTTTTTAAAGCAAAGAATTTTTATCTTGTTTCTGTTTAGAAGAAAATTCTCAACGGCAATCGTAAATACACATTTAAAGTCTACTTTATTGCAAAACGATAAAAGTGCACTAGAAATGGACGAAGCAACTTTCAAAGCCGGTTGCACCTACATTGCAGTTTACAAACTATAATAAATATTGTAATATCAAATTAACTGGATATTGGATAGCATTCTGCAACTTTATTCGATAAAGTATTAGTCGAATAGCGTAACCGCACGGGGATTCGAGATTCATTTGATTCATCTAGATGCAGCTACAGTAAATAAATCATAATTGCATTTTTTATTGCCTGACTCAGGCAAACAGACAGTCGATGCACCTGACGAAAAGTGGTGAGCGCCGCCTATGGACGTTTGCAACACTAAGGATAATGTCAATGCATTGCCAACCTCTAGAACGGGATGAAGGGGATCAGGTACCGGAGATAAGTTAGGAGGGATTGGATAGGCGGAAAGGGATATAATGTTTGGGATAGGAGGTATGGATTAGGATAGATGGAATAGGAGGTATGCATAAAGAGGGATGGGATAGGAGGTATGGATTAGGATGGATGGAATAGGAGGTATGCATAAAGAGGGATGGGATAGGAGGTATGGATTAGGATGGATGGAATAGGAGGTATGCATAAAGAGGGATGGGATAGGAGGTATGGATTAGGATGGATGGAATAGGAGGTATGCTTAAAGAGGGATGGGATAGGAGGTATGGATTAGGATGGATGGAATAGGAGGTGTGCATAAAGAGGGATGGGATAGGAGGTATGGATTAGGATGGATGGAATAGGAGGTGTGCATAAAGAGGGATGGGATAGGAGGTATGGATTAGGATGGATGGAATAGGAGGTATGCATAAAGAGGGATGGGATAGGAGGTATGGATTAGGATGGATGGAATAGGAGGTATGCATAAAGAGGGATGGGATAGGAGGTATGGATTAGGATGGATGGAATAGGAGGTATGCATAAAGAGGGATGGGATAGGAGGTATGGATTAGGATGGATGGAATAGGAGGTATGCATACAGAGGGATGGGATAGGAGATATGGATTAGGATGGATGGAATAGGAGGTATGCATACAGAGGGATGGGATAGGAGATATGGATTAGGATGGATGGAATAGGAGGTATGCATACAGAGGGATGGGATAGGAGATATGGATTAGGATGGATGGAATAGGAGGTATGCATACAGAGGGATGGGATAGGAGGTATGGATTAGGATGGATGGAATAGGAGGTATGCATACAGAGGGATGGGATAGGAGATATGGATTAGAATGGCTGGAATAGGAGGTATGCGTAAAGAGGGATGGGATAGGAGGTATGGATTTTTTTTTAAATTGCCTTCTTTCTCTATTTTGAGGCATGATAGAGGGTTTTATTTTTCTTTTTCATTTCTTTTCTTTCTTTTTTCATATCTCTTACTTCTAATACAAAGTTTTTATACTATTACATTTATTTAACACTTTTACATGTACTGTCTGTTTATTACATACGACTTCCTTTATTACTATTACCTTACTATCTATTTTTATTCTTTTACTATATTTTGTTTATACGAGTATATAAACTTTATTATATTTACTACATTTAAATATTACTATATATTCAAGTTTCTATGACGTACATGAATACGAGTTGTTCCTAGTTTCTAGTCACGCTGGCCCAGAGGGCCACAATTCTGACCGGAATTCACACTAGTGCAGGGCACGATAGGGCGTCCCCCGCAGGCGACGCTCACCGATGCGCCCCCGTCGGTGTGAACTCTCGCGCATGCGGCGAAGGGGGCCGCCACCCTTCACGCAGCGCCAAACCTGGCGGGTCGAGAGGAGCAGAGTGCCGTATAGGCACGTGGAATGTGAGAGGTGGAATGAAAGATAAGATGGACGAAATGATTGATATAATGCATGAGAGAAGCCTGGATGCCCTATGTCTGACAGAGACAAAGCGGAAGGGGTGCAGCGTCGATGACCTCCCCGGTGGCATGCTTGCTCTGTGGTCCGGCGTGGACCTGGACGAGCGTGCAAGTGGGGGGGTAGGCGTCGTACTCTCATCCCGCTTTGTGTCTGGAGTAAAAGACTATTGTCTGGTGAACCCGAGACTTCTCTGGGTACGTCTAAAACTGGGGATCACGCGAGTTTTTCTGGTCGCAGCTTATGCTCCCGTAAGCTCAGCGGATCCCCAAGAACTCGAGAAGTTTTGGGAGTCTGTGAGAGAAATTCTGGATTTGGCTGAAGGGAACGAAAGATTAATTATGTGTGGTGATCTTAATGGCTGGGTGGGGACCAAACGAGACGGCCTTGAGGCTGTCCTTGGACCCTATGGTGACAAGAGAGTGAATGATGCTGGTAGGCCAATCATAGACGTATGCATGGAAAGAAACTTGCTTGTGTCGAACACCTTATTCCATCATAAGGATATTCACATGTATACATGGAGAATGAATGATCAGAAAAGTATGATTGATCTGATTTTAATAGATAGTCGCCTCCGAAACACAATAATGGATACAAGAGCCTACAGAGGCCCCACTCTTGAAACGGACCACTACCTGGTGATAAGCCGGTTTGTGGGCCTTTTCAAGAAGTGGAGACACTGGCGAGTGCGTACCAATTTCGGGGAGCTTGAAAGAATAAAGTGTGAAAAATTGGAAGATGTTAGTGTAAGGAGTATGTATGCGCGCCTAGTCGAAGAAAGGCTTGCAAAAGCGGACTTCTCCGACTTAGATGTGGATAATGACTGGGATAGTATGAAAGAAAGTATAGTGGAAAGCGCAAAAGAAGCATGTGGATGCGCAAAGAGGCACATAACAACGAAAGGTGATGAATGGTGGGACGCGGATGTTAAATCCAGCGTAGAGAGAAAGAGAAAAGCCTGGCTGGATTATGTTGCTTCTTTGCAACAGAATGACAGTATGAAAGAGATGAAGAAAGAAATTTATCGCCTCTGCAAGAATGAAACCAAAGCTTTAGTGAAAGAGAAGCGCGAAAGAATAAAATTGAAAGAAGAAGAGAAGCTGACGGAGAACTTCGAGGCGAATACCAAACTCTTTTGGAGAGAGGTTAAGAAGTCTCGGGGTTGTTCGTCAGCTTCCAGAATGGAAAGAATAAAATCTAAAGCTGGGGACGTTCTTGCTCACCCACAAGAGGTGTTAGCGCGATGGAGTGAATATTTTAGAGAAATGTATGATAATATCCCGGATGCTGGCACCACGACTGAGTCTGTGACCGACTCCGAGGAGTCAGCATCCGAGATCACTTTGGAAGAGATCGAATGGTCGATAAGAAGTCTGAAAAATGGAAAGGCAGGAGGAATCGATAGTGTGTCTGCTGAGATGATCAAATATGGTGGAACCTGCGTCCGGGACGCTTTCCTGTCCTTATGCAATTTGTGCTGGAGGACGGGAAAGGTTCCCAAGGACTGGAGGCGCGCTGTCATCGTGCCCTTGTATAAAGGCAAGGGGTCACGTATGGAGTGCGCCAGCTACAGGGCCATCAGTTTGATCAGCACAGCATCTAAAGTGTATACGAAGATTATTGAAAAGAGAATGAGAGTGGTATCCGATGGATTATTGTGGGATGCACAAGGTGGCTTCAGAAATGGAAGGGGATGTATGGATCAAGTTTTCTCTCTCCGCAATATCGTAGAGAAGCAGCTGGCTATGGGCCGGAAGGTTTTCTGCGGTTTTGTGGATCTAGAGAAAGCATTTGACAGGGTTGTGCGGAAGGACCTCTGGGACATATTGCCCAGATATGGGATTGATGGCCAGCTGATGCGTGCTGTGCAGTCCACTTACGAGGACTGTATGGCATGCGTGCGGCTGGATGGCAGCCTGTCGCCCTGGTTTGACGTCAATATTGGCGTCCGACAGGGCTGCGTGCTGTCGGCTTTGCTGTTCATCCTATACCTGGACGATTGTCTCCAGAGAATAAGATTGATGGATGTTGGGGTGCGGATGAGTGACCTAGTTGTAAGAAGCGAGAGTTGGGTATGGAAGAAAGAGCATGAAAGTAGAGTAAACGCGGTCGAGATGCGAGCACTGCGCAAAATCTGCGGAGTGACGCTCGCGGACCGCGTTCGTAATACCGAAGTAAGAAAGAGAGTTGGTCTGAAAGAGAGTGTCGGGGTGAAGGTAAGGAAAGGAATGCTCCGGTGGTTCGGGCATGTGGAAAGAATGCATGATGAAAGAATGAATAAACAGATATACACTGCAAAAGTGGATGGATGCAGAAGTCGTGGAAGGCCACGACACACCTTCCATGATCAAATTGATTGTGTACTAGCAGAAGGTGATGTCAGGAGCCTTAAGAACAGACGAGCGTGCATGACAAGAGTTATGAATGTCAAAGAAGCAAGTGAGGTATGTAAGAATAAGCCTAAATGGCGCTCTGTTGTTCGTGCCTACCCCGCAAGGGAACTGGCGTGAAGTTATGTATGTATGTATGTATGTACGTGTTGCTGGGGAGTTTCTTGCCGCTTCTTCTCCTTTACAGCATCAACACGTTGCGAAGCGGTGTACATAGACTAGGAAGTAAAACTAAATTTTAACTTACATGAATGACCTTCAAAAAGTGTTCTCCAGTGGAACTTATTTTGAATAAAAACTTTTGAATTTGAATTTGAATAGGAAGTATGGATTAGGAGGTATGGGATAGGAGGTATGGGATAGGAGGTATGGGATAGGAGGTATGGGATAGGAGGTATGGGATAGGAGGTATGGGATAGGAGGGATGGGATAGGAGGCATGGGATAGAGGGTATGGGATGGGGAAAAGAAAAGTGGGACACCAAAACTCTAGCTCACCGTATCGTATAATACGTCGATCTTTAGCGTATTTTTTTTTTATTGCAGGAGATCAGCAGACAGGCAGACGGCCCACTTGATGGAAAGCGGTTACCATCGCCTATGGACATTTGCAACACCAAAGTTGCTACAAATGCGCTGCTGCTCTCTTAAGGGAGACTGGAACCTGGTCACTAATGCCGGAACACAACTCAAGGTTGTTGTGACGACATACTTTAGACCAGGGGTGGTAGCCATCCAGTCGGGCAAATGGCCTACCACCTGGCTGTGGGTTGTTAAGTCGCCTTTTACGACAGGCCGCTCGGCCGCAGGAAATTGTATTCTTTCTCCGTTCCTGCACGGATAAAATAGATAATATTTTAGACTATCTAAAGAATTTTTAAATTTTTCCCGCGTTATCTTAACTTTGAAATCAATAGACCAAATTTACACAGGTTTCTCAAGTCGCTACGTATTTTTATGACTTGCATGATGCGACATTTTGTATTTTCGTATATGTGTGAAGAGATTAATAAAAGTTGATGAAGCGAAAATTGTTTGTTAGGATCGTAACAGGTGGAGATCCAAGCTGTTCTGCCTGCCATGATGGGAAACAGGCGTGACAATATTCATGTATGCCTTTAGTAACATTAATTACCTCGGGTTTTATGTGTATCTTCATACTGTTACAACTTAGGCTCCGACAAATTTCACGTACAGATCTGTAAAAGTACATTTTATTACCTGTCCTTTTATGATCGTCTTCTTTTGTTCACTTTTGTATTGGCATACGTTTCTAGTTATTGTGGAGAACATTGTACTTGTTTACGGCCGCTCAGGAGCATCATTAGTCATGTATTGCAGATTATAAGTACAAGCTAATTCTAGGAAATTATGTCGACGTTGCCGGGCGGGCACATTTGCATTTGTGAAGTATAAAACGATGGCCTGGCTGAGAGAGGGGGGTCAGTTGAGCTACAACTACGATCTAGGCGTGACGTGTGTACATTCGGAAAACTAATAGTGACGGATTTTGCGCGTTTTATTGAATTACGACCTTCTGCATTACGTTTGGATTTATTGCGTTCGGTTATATTTGTACCTGTGTTACACGTGTTTGTATAGTTCTAATATACTCTATAATAATTCTAACGGCTTTTTATTTCGAGTCCCGCAAACTCGTAACAATACTATAAAACCCATTGTTTTGCTATAAATACACTTTGATTATAAATAATGTGGACGAAGTTTACTTACTTATTACTAGTATCTCCATCAATTCCTAACATGTTTGACTAAATAATCTTTACCGTGTGATTGCGATGTTAATACTTGGCAAGTGTCTGCGTTTTGCCCATTTCCGTCTTCGCTGCATTTATCTGTTACGTTGTGAACACATCATGCCGAAGTTTCTTCGCTCAACTCCACAACTTTGTCCTGCTGCCTTTGATTTTGTCTTTTGCGCTTGTCGATGGGCCTGAAAACAAGCGGGTTAGAATCAATAAATAGTTGTCAACACATTTGCTCAAAAAATGCATATACGAATCCTGTATAAATTGTTTGAAAGTTAAAAATTACGCAACACGTAATGGAATGTGCGATAATATAGGTACTCTTACCTAAGTAACTATTTTACCGAAGAGTTTCATATACGAAAATAAATAAGCTGAATAATCGAACTTCTTTGCAAGCGCTTTTAATCAATACATTTGTCTCACTTTAATACTAGAAAGAAAGTAAGACGAACGGTGTAGTTCTAGTTTTCACCAAGCGCATGTGGCGCCATTTGCAAATGCGCGCCGTTTTGTTGCAACAACTATCTGACTGTTATTTATGTTTGTTTCATTAGCTGTTGGACTGTTTTATCGAAAATGTGTTGAAAAACGTTGTATGACACACGTGCGGAAATTAGTTTCTACACACTTGTGACTATGGTAAGCCCTTGACTTGGACTCAGGCTTACATCCGTCTACTTGTTTGTAAAAACCAACTTACCGCACTAATATCATAAATACCTATTATTATAATCTTTCTATAATCTCTTCCTCGCAAGTAATCTAGATAGATTTAGTTTAATGTTGCCTAATGAGATTGACTTGTCGATGTGATCGATAATTCCGATAAAGAGGAAAATTTCTATAATCTATCCTATAATAAATCTGTTGGGGGTGTCGAATTTGTACAATGAATTTAAAAATGAAAAAAACATCAGGGGTCTTATTCTAATCGATAGGTTTCAGAAATGCAACTTGTAGAATTTTTGTATATCGATCTGTTAGAACATCACACAAAAACTAATAAATTGATTTAAATGAAACTTTACGCAGCCATCCTTTATCCAAGGTCTACATTTGGGATACTTTTTATCTCAATAAAATATATAGATATCTCTTGGGGTTTTTATGGTCCCGCTGTTACAATTCACTAACAATCACATCGTTATGGCAACGCAAGTAAAGTTTCGCTGTCATTACTAGTTTTTTAATAAGTTAACAAAATAATGACTCGTGTAAAATAGAGGTTTCACACTTTAGCAGCAACCTCCACCAAAGTGAAATGGTATAATGTTCACGTCATGTAAGACAGACTTCGCTTATGTCTGAGATATTATAAAAAGGTTTCTGAAATCTAAATAAATACAAATTTATCTGTAACATCAATTACAGTAGCTTAGAATATTTGAACTACTATACTCGTAAAGCATGAATTTAAAGCAAAGACATACATACATACATACATAACTTCATGCCAGTTCCCTTGCGGTGTAGGCACGAACAACAGAGCGCCATTTAGGCTTATTCTTACACACCTCACTTGCTTCTTTGACATTCATAACTCTTGTCATGCACGCTCGTCTGTTCTTAAGGCTCCTGACATCACCTTCTGCTAGTACACGATCAATTTGATCATGCATCCATCCACTTTTGCATTGTATATCTGTTTAGTCATTCTTTCATCATGCATTCTTTCCACATGCCCGAACCACCGGAGCATTCCTTTCCTTACCTTCACCCCGACAATCTCTTTCAGACTAACACTCTTTCTTACTTCGGTATTACGAACGCGGCCCGCGAGCGTCACTCCGCAGATTTTGCGTAGTGCTCGCATCTCAAGCGCGTACTTTCATACTGTCTCTTCCATACTCAACTCTCGCTTCCATACGTGAGCGTAGGTACTAGCATCGCGTTGTGTATGGCAAGCTGGGCCATGGGCATAAATCAAAGACAGCTCATAGAAAGTGTTTAAACCTGCTTTATGGCCATTGGACCTAAAACCATGCTAAAAACTAAATCGCTTACTATATGGCCGCACGCTAAAAAATACGATATGAGCGCCTACAAGAGTCGTCCGTACTCAAGTATGGAATATATTACATTGCTCAGTGAATTTTGTCAAGTTTAACTTTGGCAGGTAGTTGAAGATTTCACAACTTTTATTCTTGGATCCTTTCAAGCACCTATTGTTTTTCAAATTATTGTTGGAATTTTTGAAGTGATAACTTCTTACGGGACGGTAAACCGCTTCGTTACGTAACGTGTTACGGCGCCAGTCTGTCTGGCTTCTCTTTCTCTCACGCATATGGCAGCGGCAAGCAAGCTCCTTCTCCTGTCTCACCCTAACCCACAGCGCTAGCCGTATTTCGTTAATTAGATTAAATAATGATACTACTAATGTACATACACAAAATTGTAATGTACATATTCAAGAATTGTAACTAAGAATATTTATTTTTATTTTTTTTATTGCAGGAGATCAGCAGACAGGCAGAAGGCCTACTTGATGGAAAGAGGTTGCTTTAGCGGTGCGCTGCTGCTCTCTTAAGGGAGACTGGAACCTGGTCACTAATGCCGGAACACAACTCAAGGTAGTTATGGCGACCTACTTTAGACCAGGGGTGGTAGCCATCCAGTGGGGCAAATGCCCTACCACCTAGCTGTGGGTTGTTTTGTCGCCTCTTACGACAGGCCGCCCGGCCGCAGGAAATTGTATTCTTTCTCCGTTCCTGCACGGATAAAAATGTAAATGTAATAGTATAAAAACTTTGTATTAGAAGTAAGAGATATGAAAAAAGAAAGAAAAGAAATGAAAAAGAAAAATAAAACCCTCTATCATGCTTCAAAATAGAGAAAGAAGGCAATTTAAAAATTTCCATACCTCTTATCCCATCCCTCTTTATGCATACCATTTTATAATCAATAAAAGATTTTATTAATAAATAAACTTTCCTTACATTATCATATTAATAGACATAAAATGTAAGTAATAAGCGAAGCTTTTCTCAAGTTAAACAATTCAATATTGAATAGTTCAACTTAGATTAGTTTAAGTTACCACTTCTGTCGGGCATCACGAGACGCACAAGTTTTTTTTATACTAAGCTTTTTCCAATTGAATATTATGAAACAAGAGATTTTTTTATTTACTTCCGTAGCCTTGTCAGCAGTAACGAAACCACTATGAAATCATCATATCCATCTGTGTTTGTACGTTGGAGTAATTTTTTTTCGGAAACTACAGCACCATTGCTATAGTCAAATCTGTACTAATAATGTTGTTACAACCTAGGCGCCGACAAATACAAATTCCACGTACAGATTTGTAGAAGCACATTTATTACCCATCTGCATTTGAACTAATGACATTGAAACTATTGTAATTATTTTATGATCGTCTTCTTTTGTTTACTTATTTATTGGCATAAGTTTCTAGAGTACAGTCTATTGTTGTATTGTAATCATTAGCCAGGTGTTACGGATTTTAAAGTACAAGCTGATTCTAGGAAATTCGGTGCCCGGCGGACACAGTGCATTTTTGCAGTATAAAACGATGGCCTGATTGAGGAAGGGGTGGCAGTCGAGCGAGAACCACGATCAAAGCGAGACGTGTGTACTTCAATCGAGAATCTAATGGTGACGGACTTTGCGCGTGTTCGTGTTCGTCCGGTTATATTTGTACCTGTGTTATACGTGTTTGTATAGTTCTAATAAACTCTATAGTAATTCTAACGGCATTTTAATTAGAGTCTCACAACTTGTATATGCTGTTTAAATATTGATGTTCTATTGTTGTTTTTATCTGTATATTTTTCCATGCATTAAAAGCGTCATATATTTAATTAACATATATTTAAGATTTGTATTTTTGTATGTTTGTAACGAATAAACTCAAAAACTACGGGACCGATTTTTGAAAAATTCTTTCACCATTAGAATGCTACTTTATCCCTAAGTAATATAATATAGGTTATATTTATTAGTAGAAAAAATTAAGAATCCCTACTAAAACTTCAATAATGTAACCCGTCAATCTAAACAAAATACTTGGCGCTGGAATCTGGTTCTATGATTTCGTTACTAAATGCATACGAAATTATATATGATACGTACTTAAATGAAAAAATCATTTTTTTTTTGCCTGTCTGCATGTTGCGGTTAATCTCTGAAATGGCTGGACCGATTTTGACGGGACTTTCACTGCCAGATAGCTGATGTTTTAAGGAGTAACTTAGGTTACTTTTTTCCATGCGGACGAAGTGGTGGGCATAGCTAGTTATGAATAAAAGAGTTAATGTTGATTTCGTATTGTGTTACGTCAAACGCCGTTGCACGTTGAATATATCCTACGTGATAGTGTGATGTAGGCGTGGGAGAAATGTCACATTTTTGCGATTGGAACATTTGTATCTGGAACAGTATAATGTTCCGGATCACTGATATGTTTCATTTGGAACATTGAGACAAAGATATAAAATCATGGTTGTCTTTTTTATGTACGTCGCGGACTGAGGCTGAGAAACGGGCCACGATTTCATTTGGAACATCGTGTCAAACTTGTCAAAGATAAAAATACAGATATATATATATATATATATATATATATATATATATATATATATATATATATATATATATATATATATATATATATATATGTCGTGTCGCAGGCATATTGAGGCAGACGGTGTTAAGGTTGAAACAAATATGAATATTCATAGTAATATTTGAAAAAATTACAAATTGTGAGATCATTAATAAATTATAATTTGCTTATATTTTATTGTTTTCCTGCTCTCTCGCTACGCTTGTTGCTCTGTGATTCATTATGCTCTGGTCGGTCTCTCTCACACGTAAGCGACATGATCGCGCTGAATAGAGAGTCGGAGAGATCGCGATGTTCCAGATCCAAATGATGCATTTGAAACATTATTGATGTTCCAATCTTTTGGAATACCTAAATGATTCGGATCAGTGAGTCGGTTCAGTAAAGAGTTACACACGCCTAGTGTGATGCGCTTGTGTTCATACTCAAGCGATAACTTGTCTGCGCACGGTTGCTTTAAATCTCTACTGGTGAAACTCGATTTTAATTCGAATTTAAAAAGGATGGCGAATTTTATTCGAATTTAAAATGATGTCTGCTATAGAAGGCGTCTTCGCATAATATAGAGCAGTCACTTTCCGCATCTGCTTGTCTGCATAACTTCTAAACTACGCAACGGATTTTTAAGCGGTTTTCACCATTAGTTGGATAATTTTTCAAGGAAGGTTTATATATTGTTGAATATGAGAATATCACCCAACACATTATTTGTGTGTCAAGGTTGTTAATATTAAAAAGTAAAAAGCATCCGGTAGATAAATGTCACTCGATGACACTTCCTTACCGGTAACCTACGGACGGTAACCTTTTTGTTCGAATCGGGGTTCTCATGTCTGCCTTCTTCTCTCTGTGTGCCTTCGGTAGTGCGAGCGTAGTATTAAACTGTGTAATGTGTATAAACGACGTTGCTTAAACCCATTATAGATAATCAAATTATATCCACTGCAGTTTCATTTAATCTATCATATATGTACAGCTTTTGTCCGCGGGTTTGCTTGAGATATGTAAAAGCGTAATTAAAATTTTATGTACTAGTAAGTAAATTGAGCTGATTACTAGGGCTTGATCCGTGTCGTAATTACGTCGTACAATTATTCTATAATATAAAAATTAAAATCTGAAAATCCTGGGTCTTTACATTGAAGGTATTAAAAAAAATTGAAATACACTATATACACGATGCCATTTTTTTAGATATCTTGTCTGTCAGCTAGGCCGATTTCAATGCGGTTTCCTACAGAAAATTCCCAGACTTAAAATCTGCGCTACTATTTATATTGGAAATCCCGTGGAATTTTTTCTGGGAATGCTTTAAAATGGCCAGTAAAAAAATCTACACGGTTTATCACTGAAACGATAGCTTACGTTATTTTTTAAATGCTGCGGTACTTTGCGTCCCAGAAATTTCGCGGGAATTTTAAATCTAGCGTGGATGAAGTCTCGTATGTCCTAGTAGATTATAATTCTGCTTTAGGACTGTACAGTTTTGAATAAATTAGACAAGTCCTTTCCGTGAAGTCAAGTTTTTTTTTGCATCTAGATTACCTAATAATTTCATGTATTAAAGTGTAAAGTATTTTAAATGTGGATTACGTGATGAGGCCGCCTATTGTGTTGCCTAGAAAGTATTTTAAGGCCGGGACTCTATCCACTGCTGGACGTAGGTCTCCTCAAGTACGCGCCACATATTCCGGTCTCCCGTCTTCCTCATCCAGCCCCTGCCGGCGACCTTGCGTAGGTCGTTAGTCCACCGGGCTGCCGGGCGTCCTGTGCTACGTTTGCGGAGACGTGGTCTCCACGTTTAGTGTGCAATAAAGTGTTATCTATCAATACTTGTTCATCACTTTTTTCTCATTGTCCTTCTAGTTTTATAACTTTATCAACTTCATTATTAAGAGAGTTCTCTTAGTAAGGTATTTATTATCTTTACGTACAAGGCACGTTATGCAAATCCAGGAGTGTTATTGGTGAAGTCCTATTGTACTCGGTTACGTGAATTATATTACTCCGGTGAAGCAAGATTCCATGTCATAATCTTAACGTTGGTTTAACACTTACTCTAATATTGTATAGTTAGGTATTGCAATTCACGAAGACGAGAAGGCTTTACCCGTGGTTGAATGTGTATGTACATATTGCAATATTGTACGTATCTGATGGAGGGATCAGTCGCGGGCGTGCTGTGTAATCATAATACCCTATCCGATAGATGGCGCTACAATCGATAATTCTATAAAATCCACTAGGTGGTACTAATAAGTTATAACTTGTTCTAAATTGGAAATATTGGAATAAAGGGAAAGACAGAATAAAATTAGTTTAAAAAACTTATACCTATATAACACTACAATGTATGTCAAAAGTAAAAAATGGTCCACATAGAACTTCATGTAAAAGTGTGCGACATTCAGCAAATAAGACCATAACCATACACGCCATATACATACATACATACATACATAACTTCACGCCAGTTCCCTTGCGGGGTAGGCACGAACAACAGAGCGCCATTTAGGCTTATTCTTACACACCTCACTTGCTTCTTTGACATTCATAACTCTTGTCATGCACGCTCGTCTGTTCTTAAGGCTCCTAACATCACCTTCTGCTAGTACACGATCAATTTGATCATGGAAAGTGTGTCGTGGCCTTCCACGACTTCTGCATCCATCCACTTTTGCATTGTATAAACCACCGGAGCATTCCTTTCCTTACCTTCACCCCGACACGCCATATATATATATATAGATATATATATGGCGTGTATGGTTATAACTTCTTTCAAGCAAGTGAGGTGTGTAAGAATAAGCCTAAATAGCGCTCTGTTGTTCGTGCCTACCCCGCAAGGGAACTGGCGTGGAGTTATGTATGTATATATATATATATATATATATATATATATATGTCTGTATATATATATATATATATATATATATATATATGTCTGTATATATATATATATATATATATATATATATATATATATATATGGCGTGTATGGTTATAACTTCTTTCAAGCAAGTGAGCTGTGTAAGAATAAGCCTAAATAGCGCTCTGTTGTACGTGCCTACCCCGCAAGGGAACTGGCATGGAGTTATGTATGTATGTATATATATATATATATGTCGGGTTCACGCCGGGAGCGAACGAATGACGCTCAGAGAATACAATAATAATCTGAAATATTATAATCAAAGTTTATTACACTAGAATTATTGATATTATATTATACAATGCAAAAGTGGATGGATGCAGAGGTCGTGGAAGGCCACGACACACCTTCCATGATCAAATTGATCGTGTACTAGCAGAAGGTGATGTCAGGAGCCTTAAGAACAGACGAGCGTGCATGACAAGGGTTATGAATATGAAAGAAGCAAGTGAGGTGTGTGAGAATAAGCCTAAATAGCGCTCTGTTGTTCGTGCCTACCCCGCAAAGGAACTGGCGTGAAGTTATGTATGTATGTATGTATGTACTGAGTTTATATAGATACAATTTTGTAAAAATTCATGCAAAAACGTAAAAAATTACTCGACTAAAAAATCATCTTTGGGATTTGGTAACCCTATGTGTCCATATATTTAAATAGTTTACACACAGTATTTAGAATTCTAAAGGAGTCGGAGACTTCTGGGCCAAGGAAATGTAATGAGTTGAGATACGAACTGGCGTGGAGTTATGTATGTATGTATATATATGTGTGTGTGTGTGTGTGTGTGTGTGTGTGTGTGTGTGTGTATATACATATATACTATTAGGTAAATATGATATAATCTATACAATTGTTGTTAGTCATGATGTATTGATACTATTTGCTTCGATAAACTATTTTAACATGGCTAGAAATATGGTAACATTCTCTTGATATAATACGTTTCTGTTCGGTCACGGTTCTCTTACATTGATCTCAAATTTATGGAAGAGTTTACTGTATATCTATTTTTAAACTGTGTTATCTAAAGGACAGCTTTAGTCCTTTATGCAATGTTAATAAAAAAGCACCGCTTTGAGTCAACATGAAATGTAAATTAATTTGATTATTTAAATTTGACGGTCTCTGTAGTTGAGCGGGCTTTTAAGACTTTGCCGGCTTACCTCACTGCAACGAGTTCGATTCCTGGTATGGTAAATTTCGGAAACGAATTTTCTCCCTTATTTGGTATGGTCTGGGTGTCTGGGGTCGGCCCTGGAGTAGTCTGTTGTATATTAAATAAATAATCGGCAGACAAACACATATTGTATGTCCCCAAATTAAGCAAGTTACACTTGTGTTAATGCTTAATTCGATATAATAAGTCGATCAGCGAAAACCGCATCGAATCGGTCCACTAGTTTTTGCGTGAATCCCGAACAAACAGAGAAACATACAAACAGACAAATAAAATTTGAAAAATTTCATCGTGTTCGCCATCGCGTACAGACACGGCATGTTCAGAATTTTATAATATTATACATACATACATACATACATAACTTCACGCCAGTTTCCTTGCGGGGTAGGCACGAACAACAGAGCGCCATTCAGGCTTATTCTTACACACCTCACTTGCTTCTTTGACATTCATAACTTGTCATGCACGCTCGTCTGTTCTTAAGGCTCCTGACATCACCTTCTGCTAGTACACGATCAATTTGATCATGGAAGGTGTGTCGTGGCCTTCCACGACTTCTGCATCCATCCACTTTTGTATTGTATATCTGTTTAGTCATTCTTTCCACATGCCCGAGCCACCGGAGCATTCCTTTCCTTACCTTCACCCCGACACTCTCTTTCAGACCAACTCTCTTTCTTACTTCGGTATTACGAACGCGGTCCGTGAGCGTCACTCCGCAGATTTTGCGCAGTGCTCGCATCTCGACCGCGTTTACTTTACTTTCATGCTCTCTCTTCCATACTCAACTCTCGCTTCCATACTTGAGCGTAGGTACCAGCACCGCGTTGTGTATGGCGAGCTGGGCCTTCTGGCTGAGGTTCTTAGCGTCTAGAAGTTTACCTAACGCTTCATTCACACTATTTCCCAAATTCACTCTTCTTTCTATACGCAGTGGTATGCAATACTTCTTCTTTAATGTCCCATCCAGCGAATCGTACATCCCGTTTTGAATTATTCGAACGCCTTGTCCCTGCGACCCTGTTTCCACTCTCCCTGAAATAGAGCCATAAGTCATTGATCCTCTCCATCAAACATCCAACGGACATTATTTATTGCCGCACACTTCACTTATAAACTATGTCGTATTGACAATACTATTTGTTTCACGTTGTGCTATCGAAAGTTTAGTGATGTATTGATATGCTTAGCGTCCCATGCCCATTTTGGTAGAGATGTAGTCCTTATGTTATCTTTCTTTTTTTATTTTATTTTTTTGCAGGAGTTCTGCAGACAGGCAGATGGCCCACTTAATAGAGCGGTTACCATCGCCTATGGACATTTACACCAAAGGTAACACCAAAGGTGCTACAAATGCGGTGCAAGGGGAACTGGAACCTGGTCACTAATGCCGGAACACAATTCAAGACTGTTGTGGCGACATACTTAAGACCAGGGGTGGTAGCCATCCAGTCGGGCAAATGCCCTACCACCTGGCTGTGGGTAGTTAAGTCGCCTCTTACGACAGGCCGCCCGGCCGCAGGAAATTGTATTCTTTCTCCGTTCCTGCACGGATAAAAATCGTAATGCTTATCTGTCCGTGTGTCTTTATATGTCAGATTCCTTTTTTCGGTACCTACTGAGTTTATATAAATAAAATTTTGGAAAAAATGCATGCAAAAATGTAAAAAATAAAACTCCACTAAAAATCATCTTTGGGATTTGGTAACTCTATGTGTCCATATATTCAAATAGTTTACACACAGTATTTAGAATTCTAAAGGAGACGGAGACTTCTGGGTCAAAGAAATGTAATGAGTTGAGATACGATTAAAAAAGCTTAATTTTTAGGATAGGTATTTTTTTCTTTATTTTTATTATTTTATTGTTTTATCAGGGTATATTATTTTGTATAATTCTTGTATTTTATTTTGTATTCATGTAATAGTTTAAGGTTACCCGAGTATGTGGGTCTTATGACAGATACATGAGATTTTTTTTTTAGATAGATTTTGGAGGTGGGCACTGAAGACTAGTGCTGTGTCGGAATATGTATGGGCACAGTAAAACACTGAGTGCCAACCTCATTTCTTAAATTGCGGCACGCATTTTTTGTATGTAATTACATATTTTCTAATCTGTTTGTATTGTGTGTGTCGCAAATGGACACAAATATCTTCTTTCTTTCTTTTTTTTAAAATTTTTATTGCAGGAGTTCAGCAGACAGGCAGACGGCCCACTGGATGGAAAGCTGGTTACCATCGCCTATGGACATTTGTAACACCAAAGGTGCTACAAATGCGCTGCTGCTCTCTTAAGCGAGTCTGGAACCTGGTCACTAATGCCGGCCGGAACACAACTCAAAGTTGTTTTGGCGGCATGCTCTAGACCAGGGTTAGTAGCCATCCAGTCGGCAGTCATTTGTTATGATTTCAGAAGAGTATCATCCATATGTATTCGATTTAAACGTGTCAACAGTGCCGTAAATAGGGCGGTGCCGCCGGTGCACAGGCACAGGACGTAGACTCTGGAAGGCGCAAGAGTATCCAGACCAGGCAGGACTATTATTTTTTCGGTTTCTCCTGATAAGCTCCCGCTACAAGCCATGTACCTACATGCGAGTATCATCAAAAACGTCTGTTAAATTAGACAAAACAACGCGCTCATTTTTTTGGCAGCGCACAAGCGTATGTGTTCTAGTTCTTTTAAAAAAAAAATCTTTTCTTCCAAAATTGTAGTATATATGGTGTGTGCATTAGTCTATTACAACGGACTACTCTATGGTGTGTGCATTAGTCGTTGCAGTGAGGTACGCCGGCAAAGGCTTAGCCCATTCAACCACAGAGGCCGTCATGGGGTATGTGGCCGTATGTGGGTAGTTCATAAAATTATATAATAAAATAGTTCGCAAGCAACCACTGAGTGTTTATTACAAAAACATTAGATAATTTATACACCAACACCAATTCATGTCACCCTGAATGAAATAAAGTAGGCCTATACATAGCATTGCTCTATCTAGGGTACCTATAATATCTAAAAAAAAAACAAGGGCGCAGTTATAGAAGCTCGCATAGCGCGTATAAAAGGCTATTTACGACACTACGTGTCAATACTGAATCATATGTCAAACCTAACGCTAGTAAATCGAATATCGATATGAAACGTATATAGATAACAAATCGACTTCAACAAGTAATGTGCATGGACGTACGCAATGCATATTGAGCGTATCGGATCTCGTAAACTTCGGATTTATCTCGACATAAGTGGTTGCGTGTACTTTGTCAGTGTGCGTAGATATTTCTTTAGAGGATGATAAAGTTTTAGGGTGTCATTCAAATTGATCGTCTGTTCGTGCTATTCATAATGAACACTTACCATCAGATAACTTGGTAGCTTGCTTTTAGCTGAGTAAAATGTCACTATGTATCATACATAGTGACATTTTACTCATAAATTCCTAACAAATTTAGTTCACACTAGTTTTTTTTTATTTTTCAAAGCGTGAGATAATATATTTTTCAACACACTTGCTCATAAAGTGGCTCTATGGTCACCGCAATTAGGCACAGAATGACACCCATTATCAAACTGTGAGTAAAAATCATTGTAACTCACTAGTGAGTTATAGATTTTTTTTTTAATTTTATTGGTTGAGTTGCTTTGTTCTTAAAAAAGTTTTTATTCAAAAAAAAAAAGATCGCGTTCTATAGAATAAATAAATTAATGTTACTATTGCTTGCTCATTTCATGCAACTTCTTATTTAAATAGATAATTTTAACTCGTACGTGTTTAATAAATAAAACTTTCACTCATATATAACTTTTTTTTATCTACTAAATAAAATGAGTTTTTGTTGTTATTTTATTCACAAGTGTGTTGAAAAACGTCGTATGATACACGTGTGTATTGATGATTACCGTCCTCGGCTCTCTTAAGACCCTCGCCTACGGCTCGAGTCTCAATGGCGCCTCGGCGGTAATCACCAATGTTACACACTAGTACCATAATGTACTATTAGAACCCCTTTATCATTCGAATTATTTACTATACGATCCAGTTTTATTATTGCAAGCTTTTATTTAAATTGCAATAGATGTACCTATGTATGTATGTGAGTTCGGGTGGAATCTTGCAAGTTAAAATTGACCAACTTCCCGGTTTCCGATTGAGCTGAAATTTTGCACGCATATGTATACCGCGTGACAATGCGATAATATGGCACCATGGAGCTGATCTGATGATGGAGTCGGAAGGTGGCCATAGGAACTTTTGTACTAAACAAGATAGACCCGTCATGTTTGGGTTTGTCTACATGATATCCAAGATCTCAAAAGCTTATATTTAAAAACCTTTTAAAAAAAGTTTTTGATTTAAAACTTGCTACATCGCACGTTGCGTCTGCGATTGCAGCCGATTGCCTGGCTAGATGCAACATCAACCGCATATTACGGTTAACCGGACGGTTGACCGCACTGCGAAATACTGTGACCTTAGAATTTTTTCTGCCCGATTATTAAAGTTCTTTTCATTCAGTTTTTTTTTTTAATAAAAAGGTGTGAAGTGTCCGGGAGTGAATTTAAATCATAACCCCTTTGAGTCAGAAGGTGGTCTTTGCCGGTAAAAAATTCCAATAAAATCCTCTTTGCGGACTCATCCACCGTGCGAAGCTAAATTAAAGCGATTCATAGTGTGTTGCCCAATGCTAAGTTATTCCTTAAATTGATGATTTTTTATCAATAGAATTACTTAAAGAAGAATATTGCGGATTTATATCCGCATTCTATAAATTCCTTAACGATTTCAGGGTAAGCGAAACTTTTATAAAATATTAATCTCCTTTTTAGATTTCTTGTCTGTTTGTTCGTAATTCACGTGAAAACTACTAAGCCGATTTCGATGCGGTTTTCGCTGATCGACAGCAAATTCTTAGACTTACCTCTACGCTACTTTTTATCCAGGGAATCCCGCGTGTAACTTTCTGGGAATAATTTGAAATAGCCAGATTAAAAAACAATTCTTATTCTAATATGATTCTTTTACGGATCGATAGCAAATGTAATGTATGTAAAATGATATTTTTTATGGTGCATAAAAATTAGCTTATTCCGACACAGTTTCCACTAAGACGATAGCTTGCATTCTTTTTTTAAATGCAGCGATAGTATGTGTCCCGGGTAACCCCGCGGGAATTTCAAGTCAAGCGTGGACAAAGTCGCGGGCATATCCTAGTACTTACATAAAAACGTAATTTAGTTTTTTACATATAAAATAATTACATACATACATACATAGCTTCACGCCAGTTCCCTTGCGGGGTAGGCATGAACATATATATATATATAATATAATTACATATAATAATAACAAAGAAACTAAGTCCATATAGTCTAGAAAACTGCCCAGCAAAACGGAGAGAGTCGAAGCCAACCTGATTTGAAGTAATACAATAAATGACTATTTTCCTATGACAACGTATTTGTTAGTGAATTGAAACACGCGATTGCAGCGCCATCTGTTTGGCTAATCTGTTTATTTTCGTTTATTGGGATAAAATGTATCGTAAGTATTAACTCGGGTTATAAGCCAGTACTATGTCGAGTTCCATTCGTATACGTTCAGTAGTTTCCAAAAAAGATGCGATTACAGCGCCGTCTTCTTCGTTATTTTCGTCTATCCCACGGAAACCACGTCATTAACCGGTATAGAAAGTATCCTAAGTTAAGTTAACCTATGTTATATTAAAGTAACTTAGGATACTTTTTAGCTAGCTCTATGTCGATTTTCATCAAAATGGTATTTTCGAAATCTGCTGGGGCGAATTAGCCCCTCGATTTTTTCCACATTTTTAATCGCATTGTACAAATTTGAACCATTAGAAAATAATACAATAGAATATAGATTATTTTTTACACAATATAATAAAATCTACAAAAGAAAAAAAGTTTGCCGAAACCCGGGATTGAACCGGGGACCTTTAGATCTTCAGTCTAACGCTCTCCCAACTGAGCTATTTCGGCGATGAAGCCTGATATCAAATTATTAGTCAATAAGTACTTAATATATTTCTTTCTTATATTTTGAAGCAGGCAAACACACAAGCGGTGCACTTGATGGCAGGCGGTTACCGTCTTCCATCCCAGTGAATCTCCCCCTACTAACTGAAAAAAAATGTATAGAAATAAAAAATCATAAGTAGTTTCTATTTAGTGCACATAACTACACTTAAGATGGCGCTGTAGAATATCGCTGAATAATTACATCGCGCTGACGAGATTTCAAGAGCATACATGAAACCACACCACCACAGATGATAGTCATATTGGAAGATTTCATTACACAACACTGTTACAACATGAAATTGATATGTCAACCTATTTTACCTTTGGATCAATTTACAGTTAATGTTTATTTAAGTTTTACAAACTATAATTTAGTCGACCATAGTAAGGTATAGTATAGGAGAGTATTATCCAAAGTTAACTGCTATTATGTATCTATATGCCATCGCCTGAGGCCTAAGGAAAAGTATTTAAAATTCTGAATTACGTGTTTTATCCGTGCAGGAACGGAGAAAGAATACAATTTCCTGCGGCCGGGCGGCCTGTCGTAAGAGGCAACTAAACAACCCACAGCCAGGTGGTAGGGCATTTGCCCGACTGGATGGCTACCACCCCTGGTCTAGAGCATGCCGCCATAACAACTTTGAGTTGTGTTCCGGCATTAATAACCAGGTTCCAGACTCACTTAAGAGAGCAGCAGCGCATTTGTAGCACCTTTGGTGTTGCAAATGTCCATAGGCGATGGTTACCGCTTTCTATCTAGTGGGCCGTAGATCACTGTAGTAGTCATGGGAAAAATCACTCACCAAGAAGAAAAGAGTGATATATATCTTTGTATTAAAAAGATATATATCACTTTTTTATATCTTTAACTCTTTATCTTTACAGTGAATAGTGTCAGTGTCAATTGCAGACAAGATGAGTGATGATGATGAGATCTGTGAGTGATATACTGAATACTGATAAACTAATACGAAAAAAATATAAGCAAATAGAGTGAAAAAATATAATAAAATTAATTACATTAAAACAAAATTACACCATAAAACTATAGTGTTACGATTTATTTTGGCTTGCTATTATATTTGGTTTCCTCGTTCACTTACTACGCATGCGCAGTGCGCGGGCTAATCATTCTTTCTCTTTTCTTTCTAGTCTAGATTTTTCTCAATTTCTCATTCGGATCTATAGTCATCGCGTGGAACAGGAATGAACTAAAGAGTTGAAGATATAAAGACACATTTTGAACGCAAGTGATATACAGATCTAATCACTCTTTGCGTCGGATATATATCTTTTGAGTTAATCACTCAGGAGTTACATACCGCTACACTGTAGCTTTACCTTTGTTATCGTTTCCTCGTTTATTTTTTATGAATGAATGAATAAAAACTGTTTGTTGTTCACCATGAACTTAAGCCCAAACAATTATTACAGATTAATTTGCATTAGAACACAATGGGCAGCCTTATCGCTTATAGCGATCTCTTCCAGGCATCCCGTTGTCTAATTATATTGTTACGACCGAGGTGCCGATAAAGGCAAATTCACACCTGCCGCCCTGTAGAAAACATTTTACCTTTTTGGCATTTGGACTTCTTTTTTTGTACAGTATAAAGCAATGCCCCAATGGAGGGATGAGGCAGTCGAGCGATAACCACAAGCGGAGCAAGATTTGTGTACATTCAGTACTCTTTTTGTGACGGACTGCGCGGATTATTGGATCGAGCATTACGTTTGGACTGGTTTGCTTTCAGTTATATTTCTACCTGTGTTATACGTGTTTGTATAGTTCTAATAAACTCTATAATAATTCCAACGGCATTTTAATTCGAATCCTGAAAGTCGTAACAATATTTTAAAGAACAATTATACAACTTTTGTTGGTATACTAAAATAAACTAAAACTAATATAATAACAATCATCAACTACCATTAAAAGGGAAATATAAATAAATAAACTACTATATACACATATAATTGTAATAATGTTATTTTTACTTCTTTATTTCAATTTGTGGAGGCTTATCAATATGTGTCCTTATTTACCTTATAATCTAGTTCAGTTTGCAAACTTTTTGTGTTCAAGGTACATCTAGAAAATCGACAATTTTTGGAGGTACACCACAAATAAAAATCATTTTTCAAGTAATATTAATCAACATTTATTTATTAATCATCCAAACAATATTTATTATTAATTAACAAACCTATTGTTTAAATTGCAGCATAGTTACGCACTGGTTTTTTTGAGTGTCTCGTTGCGTTGGCAAAAATGGCAGAATGGATCACGCAATAAATATAAGTAACCCTCTATTGACAGAGGATATAGTACAAGAGAGGAATCACCGATTTTTTGTCTTGACGCCGATGACGCAAGCCAGGAAACACAGCACTTCTTGATTTTTATAGTTTATGAATAATTTGCACAGCACTTTTGGTAAGGGTGGCAAGAGGGTGGCGCACGCGCACATAATTGTTCCGCCGTAACAGATCGACGACTGAACCGTCCGCTAGGTGGCGCGGCATTCATAATTTTGACGAATTATGGGATAAGGAAAGGGTTATTAGGAGCTGCAAAGGTGTGAAGGAAAGGCACATAGAAGGCACTCGTATTATTACGTGATCCAATTCCTTAACGTATGGCCAATACACAGCATAACCTTATATTGCGAGGCACACCAATTAATGACTACGGTGTGCCGCGGTACATATATTGCGAAACACTGATCTAGTTTGAAGGGAGTGACCCTACCGGTTGGAGGAGCGAGATGGAATGCTCCTCCGTCTCAAAGGAAGATCTTCCAGCGAGGCTAATGCTGTTCCTCGCAGGCCTAGGCCCATTTGTTGTATAATATTTTCTTAGGTTTTCGCGACTTGTATACATAATAAAACTACGTTTTAACGGTTTTAAGCGCGGTAATTTTATTTGATTTTGGTTTTTCCGACGTTTCGGCCACTTTTCAGTGGCAGTGACCACGGAAGACAGAGATGTCTAGTGTCAACGAGTATTGTTAAAGTTTTATTTAGCCTACCGCCAACTTATTAATTTTAATTTTGTTTATGGTTATTATTTACTCTATGGGAGCCTAATCTAATTTACTACCGCTTCGCAACATGTTATCGCTTGAAGAGAAGAAGCGGCGCAAGAAACTCTTCAGCAAACATGCCTAGCTCTAATACCAAGTTTTTCGGAAAAACCAAAATCAAATAAAATTACCGCGCTTAAAACCGTTAAAACGTAATTTTATTACCATTTGTTGTAGTTGAAAATTTGTATATATTATTTATATGTTTCGGGAAACGTTTGTGACATCAATTATTGCACAGCGCCATCTATTGGCTTGTAAGTGTTCCACTACAAGTTAATGTTATTATAGCTGTTAGCCCACCCGATCATAATAAAAAATATAGCTCTCATGATATAATAAAAAATGTAATGGAAATTTTACCCGGAAATAGCGGTAAATATTTTAAAACACAGATACAATATGTTTCTGTCTTTTACATTGGCAACACTATCTTCACCCAGCCTGCTCAATTAAAGTCTCGTTGAATAATTCAGTTGATAGTGAACGATTTTCGACGCGCGATAATAAACTTAAAAAATATATATTCAAATATCTAGTATATTACTTTGGAATTGAGTAGCAAATTCAATACACATATAACAAACTTAATGAATACTGATATCTAAGCCCTAAATATAGTTATAAAATTCTTTAATGCATTATAATTATACTAGCTGTTCCCG
The DNA here is from genome assembly GCA_019925095.2 of Dendrolimus kikuchii. Taxonomy (NCBI): domain Eukaryota; kingdom Metazoa; phylum Arthropoda; class Insecta; order Lepidoptera; family Lasiocampidae; genus Dendrolimus; species Dendrolimus kikuchii. The sequence goes on from CM034393.1 coordinate 23,680,118, forward strand.
CAACGTCGTCCGCGTGGAATTTATTTTCAAAACCCCCCCGATTTTGAAACATTCTTCATTGGTGCTTCGCTCCTATTGGTCTTAGCGTGATGATATATAGCCTATAGCCTTCCTCGATAAATGGGCTATCCAATACTGAAAGAATTTTTCAAATCAGACCCTACTAGTAGTTCCTGAGATTAGCGCGTTCAAACAAACAAACAAACTCTTCAGCCTTATATAATAGTATAAGATACACGTACAAGTTATATTAAGTACTTAATTTATATTAAGTACTAGCTTCTGCCCGCGACTTCGTCCGCGTGGAGTAGTTAAAAAAAGTAAGTTAAAATAACCCCCCGATTTTGAAACATTCTACATTGGTGCTCCGCTCCTGTTGGGTTTAACGTGATGATATATAGCCTATAGCCTTCCTAGATAAATGGACTATCTAACACTGAAAGAATTTTTCAAATCAGACCAGTAGTTCCTGAGATTAGCGCGTTCAAACAAACAAACTCTTCAGCTTTATATATTAGTATAAGATTGTCATACTGTTACAATTTAGGCCACCTGCATATTTGTAAACAAAGCACATTTATTACCCGTCGGTGTTTGAGGTAATAACAATGAAGCGCTTTTATGACCGTCTTCTTTTGTTTACTTTGTGTTTAAAATTTGTGATTGGAAAAATAGCCCTTTGTGTATTGTAATCTTTATGGTAGTCTTTAGTCAGGTTTGATTCTTATAAATTAAGTCTACAGACATATTGTATTTGTACAGTATAAAGCAATGCCCCAACGGAGGTGTGAGGCACTCAAGCTATGCCAATAGCCGAGCAAGACGTGTGTATTACATTCGGTAATCTATTTAGTGTCGGACTTTGCGCGTGTCATTATATTTGTACCTGTGTTATACGTGTTTGTATAGTTCTAATAAATCCTACAGTAATTCCAACGGCATTTTAATTCGAGTCCCGTAACTCGTAACAATACTATTGCCTACGCTATTGAAAATGAAAACCGTCACTAATCTTTTCCTCTTTATGTAGACTAATATCGTTATTACCTTTTTGTTAGAAATCAGTCTATAAAAATTGTTTCATGTAGAAATGTCATTTATCAAAGCTTGTTAAATATTCAAAGAAATTACGCAGCAAAAAGCTTTTTAGCTTTACAAACACCTACTTATTCACAACTAGCGGCTCGGCGCGGTTTCAGCCGCGCTCTGTCCTGCTCCCGTGGTATATAGCGTCATGTTATATAGCCTATGACACTCCCTGTTAACGTAGCTTTCTAACAGTAAAATAATTTTTAAAATCGGTTTAGTAGATCCAGAGATTACCCCCTACAACGTCACAAACTCACAAACTTTACCTCTTTATAATATTAAGTATATAAGTATAGATAATTACCTATGCAAAGTCCCCGCCGTGGCGAAATTATGTAAGTAAAAAAATCAATATCTCGTGAAAAATACAACTTTGTGTTTTGCTTTCAATAAATTGCTAATTTATGAACTGTAAACAAGTTTTCAAATTGATCGTGTACTAGCAGAAGGTGATGTCAGGAGCCTTAAGAACAGACGAGCTTGCATGACAAGAGTTATGAATGTCAGAGGCAAGTGAGGTGTGTAAGAATAAGCCTAAATGGCACTCTGTTGTTCGTGCCTACCCCGCAAGGGAACTGGCGTGAAGTTATGTATGTATGTATGTATGTATGTAAACAAGTTTTCTGTAGGTGCTTTTGTACATATACGGCCTTACTTATAATAATCTCGTTAAGAAACGATTAGGCATCTCTTAAGTAAGAAAATTAGAATCAGACCCTAATCAATTTATACCTTTTTTTTCACTTATAAAAGTGTATTACCTGTTGTTTACCTAAGAGGAGCACAAATAAGCGAAATTTGAATGATTAACGTAGGTGGTACCCAAAATATTCGATTAAAGAGGAGTTTATGGGTAAGATTTTCACTAATCAGTTGCTGAGTAGTTTCTTAAAATTTAACAAACGATTATAAGTAAAGCCATTAATCTTTTAGTATTCGCTTCGCTCACCATATTTTGTTAGTTATGGATTATCCATATCATTTACCGACATGCTTCTTTTTCTAAAAAACATTAATTGAAAAATAATCACTTAAACTCAAAACTTGTATGTGGAATATTGTTATTCATAACATGTGACTTTTTACTGTAAATAAAAAACAGACACACATAAATCCTCTCGCAATTAACCACTTGACACATGCAAGTTATTTCAAGAGTGATATGATGCAAAAAATACATCAAGCACGAAACCCAGACTTTTTATTTGGGGTTCCGAATATTTTTTTTGTATCTCTTATTCTTTTCAGCAAGAGGAAAGTGCATGTATGATGACATAGGTTTATTTTATATGGGTGTTATAACATTTCTTAGAGGCGAACAACGCGTTAGCAACGGCCCGGATGTTTTAAATGTCCATAAGTGACGGTGAATTTCTTGAAAAAAGGATTTAGGTAATTTACTAAAAGAGTGCCACATATATTTTTTTTTAACACCTGTACGGACTTGGGTTCTGTACCCTTTTTCACAACTTAATTACTATGAAAGTTTTAACAGTTCATACACGCTTATTGTTTATTTTTGTTACTGTGTGTGACATTAATTTAGTGATTTTTATGTTGTGGTGTACCTTAAGAATAACTTATTATATTAATTTATTCTAATTTTAATACCAAACTTATACTAATGTATAGTGTATCTGTTACATGCTGGTGTTGTGAGGAAGTGCATGTTTTTTTTTATTACAGGAGTTCAGTAGACAGGCAGACGGCCCGCTTGGTGGAAACTGGTTACCATCGCCTATGGACATTTGCAACAACAAAGGTGCTACATATGCGCTGCTGCTCTCTTAAGGGAGACTGGAACCTGGTAACTAATGCCGGAACACAACTCAAAGCTGTTATGGCGACATACTTTTAGACCAGGGGTGGTAGCCATCCAGTCGGGCAAATGCCCTACCACTAGCAGATTTAGATTTAGAATTATGAAATGGTATTTTTTTTTCAATCAACGGTCTAAATCTATAAATTTTACGTACAAGTAGGTGGATAAAAGACCTACTTCTACGTAAAATTTATTAGAGGCAGGTGTAAAAAACGCATGACAAGAGTTATGAATGTCAAAGAAGCAAGTGAGGTGTGTAAGAATGGGCCTAAATGGCGCTCTGTTGTTCGTGCCTACCCCGCAAGGGAACTGGTGTGAAGTTATGTATGTATGTAAGAACGCTAACGATTCGGCGTTATCAAGTCACTACGTGTTGCTTTCGAGAGAGCGTGGCGAAATCAAACCGAAGTTCGGACGATTTTTTTGTTTTAACCGAATGTTCGGCCGAAGTTCGTATTCGGTTCAAACCACATTCGGCCCATCCCTAATCTGTACCCATCAATTTTTAATCGACTTCAAAAAGGAGGCGGTTCTCAACTTGATTGGTATTTTTTTTTATGTATGTACACCGATTACTCTGAAATTTATGATCCGATTTACGTGATTCTTCTTTCGTTTGATGCGGAATAGTTGCCATTTGGTCCCTTGTGCACTTTAACATTCTTGTTGTCGCGTGACTTTCATCACTCCGCATTTTTTTTAATAGCTGGAGTACAGCAAACAGGCTGACGGCCCACCTGGTGGAAAGCGATTAGCGTCGCCTATGGACGTTTGCAACATCAGAGATGTCACCAGCGCGCTGCCGGCCTCGAAGAAATTTTATGACACCCTTATTGAAAAACTCCATATCGTAGCGCTGTGGGCAAACCTTGACTGGGAGCTCATTCCAGATCCCCACGGTACGCGGGAGAAACGTTCTACAGAACCGTTGCGTACATGACCCAATGACTCAATTTTACCAGTTGGTAGAGTATTTGCCCGACTGGATGGCTACCACCCCTGGTCTAGAGTATGCCGCCTTAACAACCTTGAATTGTGTTCCGGCATTAGTGACCAGGTTCCAATCTCCTTTAAGAGATCAGCAGCGCATTTTTAGCCCCTTTGGTGTTGCAAATGTCCATAGGCGACGGTAACCTCTTTCCATCAAGTGGGCCGTCTGCCTGCTGAACTCTTGCAATAAAAAAATAAATAAAAAATGAGCGAAGCGGCTCAAGGAAGTGGGGCTGAACTCCCAACCGACGGCGAGCGGTGCGATGGCAGAAAGAGGACGAAGGCAGCATTCTAAACAGTTCTTCGGAACACTCCCCGTTATAAAGAAAGAAAAGAAAGAAAGAAAATATTTTATTTAGGACAAAAACTAAATTAATGTAAATAGAAAAAGAAAAAACAAAATAAGTCCTAAATTGGACCCAGTCTCAGCATAATGCTAGCCAACAAGGTCTAGCGCTGTTCTTCCGTCTGGGACCAAAAAGTGAAGTCACGGTGGACAATACAACACATAACAACAAATAAATATATGGAATAATGCAGTTTGTTAAAGTTGAATGAAATGTAGACTAAATATATATATATATATATAATTTAAAAACGTAATACCTACATATATAAAATAACAGTAGCAGCAACGAAACAAAATATATCTATCTATAAATTAACCAAATTTTATTAAATTAAAATAAATAAATTCATAGTCATATAGCACTTGTGTCGTGCCTGAGATCACATTGTGCGTATTAGCATTTAGAAATGTCTTGAGTTTGAACCTAAACAACGATATTGACGTTACATTTCTAATAGGTGGAGGGATATTATTCCAACATCTTATACAGTCGGTAGAATACGCAGAGAGAAGCAAAATCTCTCCTAAGGCCAAGCGTATCTAGACCGTCTGTGAGTATGGGATCATCAACAACGTGAACGGCTCGACGTTAAATACTGTCCAGGGGATTAAGTTGGTAGGCAGGTGCTCCAGCCCAAAGGTGTGAGCAGTACTACATATGCGGCCTCACCCGGCCGTTACATGCCCATATTACCTTAGTCTTCTTCCTGACAATTTTTCAGTTAGAACAATGCTGAAAATAGCAAATATTAATCTTACTTATAACATTGTTCAAACTCGTGCTATGGAACCCTGAACTCCGTGCGAAAAAAACTCAAACAAGCCGCACTCATACACATGGCGTGGTAAATGTAACGTTTTTATTCAAAATGGATTTAATATGTTTTCATTATAAACAAATGAATGTATAAACTCAAAATATTACGGTCTCATTCAGAGATTCCGTTTTTACTATTTGTTTATTTAGTCACCTCCGTGCGTTAATGTGGTTGGTGTATGGGAGAGAGATGTTAAGTATAAAGGCAAATGATGTTTCATGTGGTTTGTTTGTATTGCTGCAAGAATGTTGTTTAAGTGAGATGAAAGTTATTGAGATTATCTGGAAAAGTTATTAGTAGAACGAACTAAAACACATCAAACGTTTAGAAAATTACCTTTTCAACACACTTGCTCATAAAGTGGCTCTATGGTCACCGCAATTAGGCACAGAATGACACCCATAATCAAACTGTGACTAAAAAACATTATAACTCACTAGTGAGTTATAGATTTTTTTTTAAATTTTATTGGTTGAGTTGCTTTGTTCTTAAAAAAGTTTTTGTTCAAAAAAAAAGATCGTGTTCTATAGAACAAATAAATTAATGTTCCTATTGCTTGCCCATTTCATACAACTTCTTATTTAAATAGATAATTTTAACTCGTACGTGTTCAATAAATAAAACTTTCACTCATATATAACTTTTTTTATCTACTAAATAAAATGAGTTTTTGTTGTTATTTTATTCACAAGTGTGTTGAAAAACGTCGTATGATACACGTGTGTATTGATGATTACCGTCCTCGGCTCTCTTAAGACCCTCGCCTACGGCTCGAGTCTCAATGGCGCCTCGGCGGTAATCACCAATGTTACACACTAGTACCATAATGTACTATTTTTACCTTTGCTTATACAGTGAAGAGTGTGCTATAATATTCGACGTGATGTAAGGCTCTTGAATAAATATAACTTCGATCTTAAAACTGTTTTCATTCGTACAATAGGTGTCTCCTTTAACTGAATTCAAAACCGGTGTCTTATTTACATTTTTGAATTCCCACCAATGAGAGCGAGTTTTATACACATCTCTCATTGGTTAGTCGTATCGTTACGTCCTGGCTAACATAGGCATATAGGCATCGATTAACCATAACAAAAGTACATCATTAAGTAATTGATAAATTTAATTTAATTTAATAAATAAGAAAATTGGAGTAGTATTTATGTATATTTTATGATTAGAAATTATGATTATACATGAATGATAAACATAGCGTAGATCAAAAGGATGTTGTTGCTATGTTTTTCATAAGGTAGCACTTGTCAAACGTCAAAAGCCCAATTCCAAAAGATTGACCTACTTTTTTTTAAGAGAATTAGATTTAAATACAAATTTTATTTATTACGAAAGTTTCTAATAGAAGTGAAATCTAAGAAATGTATAATCAAATAATTTAGTTGGAAACCAGAGCGCGTGGTAACCAGGATCGTGGTATATTAATTAAGCAAAGGAATGAATACAAAGCTATCTATAACTAAACGTGGTAAGTGCATCCACTACAACAGGATGAACTTTTCAAGTGGGCCTTCAGGGCCGAATCCTAAACTACGCTAAATAGTAAAAATCACTTAAAAGGAATCTCGAGGCCGATTTTGGCATAAACTAAAGTGGTATCATTAGATTTTTGAAAAATCTATGAAATTACTTTTATACATACATACATAACTTCACGCCAGTTCCCTTGCGGGGTAGGCACGAACAACAGAGCGCCATTTAGGCCCATTCTTACACACCTCACTTGCTTCAAATTACTCTTATCAGGAATCAAATCGACTGATTTTGAAAAATAAACACCAGATGTGTTGGACTGATTTTAGCTTATTATAGTGCAATTTGTTAGGTTTTTTTTTATTAACATTTTCATTTTTTTATTAAATTTAAAATAAAACTGATACATATAATATATAAGTTTTATTTTCAATTTATTTTAATTTAGGACTTATCGTAAAAAAGTAAATTTTAATTTACTTTAAGTTTTATTTATTACTAGTGGTCGCCCAGTGCTCGAAATTCGACCATAATTAATTTAAATTATAAGTTTGAACATTACTAAGTTTCTGTTGTGAAAGACTATACTTCTATAATCACAGATTTCGCCAAGGCTACACTGTTAATTTGACTTTAACAATAAGCAAAAGAGTATATATGCGTGAGTGTCAAATACATCGTAGTGTGTGTAATGTTTTTTTTATTGATTTAATGTTTCTTTTATGCATAATTTAAAAAAAATATATTAGCATTCTGCACTCCTTCGCTATATAAACTATGAGTGTGTGAAATTTTAGACTCCTCCGTCCGCGCAATTTTCGTAAATAGGGGTACGAAGTATTTGCTTCACGTATTAATATAATGATGTATAAGGAATGTAATTACGTCGCTAATCCTTCAAATAAAGTCTTTCTTTTTTCTTTCTTTGTTTTTTTTAATAGCTTCAATGTACAGACACGGCATTTTAAAATTTTTGTAATGTTATATATTTATAGTCCGCTTAACGCCAAAATTTCGACCAGCAACCAGGTTGTGCTGATCTGCAATCCTCGCACACTTTTTGTACGTTAAAGCTGATTTATATTGATCTAACTACTGATTTTAAATTCGAAAAAAATTCTCACTTCATACTGGCTTCGTGTGAAATGATTTAAAGTATATACAGCGCTACCAAGTCAGCGCTGACTTCTATACTCTTGACTGAAATTTTGATGTCAGTCCGCTCTCTTAGTCAGTAGTTGGGTCGATGTAAATCAGCCATTACACTAGCAAAAAGACGTGCTTTAGGAGGGCTCGCAAAGTTTTCTACCTATAATTAAGTAATCACTGATTGTTTCATTGTGCTTAACAAAAAAATCCAGCGTGTTTTTAACTAAACGACATTTTGTTTACATGTTTACATCGATATTAGTTCTTTAGTTTTCGAACAGATGGCGTTAGTAGTAACCAGTTCAGTTGATATTACACATGTCTTATTGGTTTTATAATTTGCATAAAATAATATTTTTATGATAGATAACACATCTAGAAATAAATTGAAATTATTATGTCTATGCCTGCATCTGAAAGTGTTAAACGTTGCACTTGCACCATAAAAAAAAACACAGACATAGCCAATGACAGTAATGTCAAACTGTCACTGTCAAGAGGGTTTTAAAAATAAAAAGCTGTGACAGCGGTTAAGTTGGTCTCGCTCGAAATTCAAAAATATCAGCTGTTATAATTCTTTTATAAATATTATTCCAGACGATTCAAAACTTCCTTTAACGTTATTAAAATAACTACGTGTTCCTGCTGGGGTGAGTTCCTATCCATAGATCTTAAATGTAACTGTTCTACTACTTAAAATTAAATATAATTAATTGCGCTGATTTAGTTTTCTAACGGAGAACACTGTGTCAAACCTAATGCCTATTCTTCGTCATCTAATTCCAGGACCAAGGCTATCCTTACTTTTACTATGAAAACCTAAAAAACCAAGCCAACATATACCATACGCTGACAATTACCGATCGAGCTAATATTAGAGCTGTGGAACAAATTGACTCGAAGATCTTCCAAGGCTTCGACAGGCCAGTGTACCCCTTTTATGCATAAAAGTCCACCAGTTGTTACGGGACAGATTAATTACATACATATATACATAACTTTACGCCAGTTCCCTTGCGGGGTAGGCACGAACAACAAAGCGCCATTCAGGCTTATTCTTACACACCTCACTTGCTTCTTTGACATTCATAACTGTTCTCATGCACGCTCGTCTGTTCTTAAGGCTCCTGACATCACCTTCTGCTAGTCCACGATCAATTTGATCATGGAAGGTGTGTCGTGGTCTTCCACGACTTCTGCATCCATCCACTTTTGCATTGTATATCTGTTTAGTCATTCTTTCATCATGCATTCTTTCCACATGCCCGAACCACCGGAGCATTCCTTTCCTTACCTTCACCCCGACACTCTCTTTCAGACCAACTCTCTTTCTTATTTCGGTATTAGGAACGCGGTCCGCGAGCGTCACTCCGCAGATTTTGCGCAGTGCTCGCATATCGCCCGCGTTTACTCTATTTTCATTCTCTCTCTTCCAGACCAGATTAATTATACTACATTATTATCATGTATAGTTCATTGACCCACCTAAACCTATTCTGTGGCCAAGGAGGAGGAGCTGACTCTTTCCCCCACGTCACAAGTGGGAGTGGGATTGTGTTTTTTTTTCTTAACATCTCTACGGACTCGAGTTCCGTACCTTTTTTTACTACTTAATTTCTATGAAAGATTTTAGAGTCCATACACGCTTATTGTTTATTTTTGTTAGTGTGTGACATTAATTTAGTGATTTATATGTTATGGTGTACCTTAAGATTAACTTATTATATTAATTTATCCTATTTTTAATACTAATGTAGAGTGTATCTGTTACATGCTGGTGTTGTGAGGAAGTGCATGTGCAGTGTTGGCCTTATATCTATACTTATATATAGTCCTATCTAGTGCCATATGTGTTGGTTTTTTCTTTTCTGTGCCTGGATTATTATTTTTTAGGCTCTTTGTGTATCTTGGTTTGTTTGAAAAAAACAAATCAAGTGGGATAGTGTTAGGATGATAATATACGTTACATCGTATTATGTTACCAATCTGTACCCGACATAAGATTTCACTGAACCATTTCACAAAACGACCGATGTCTTCAAAAATAACATAACAATTACATTACATCAACACCTAAAATCATATACGGACGATAAACTTGCAAATGTATTCGTTTGTAAACGGTACATTTACTGTTATGACCCGGCTTTCCTTGGCTTACTCACAGTATTTATCGTACACATCACTGCATGGGGTAAAATCTACTTTTATATTCCTTCAACAAAAAATACTCTAAACCTTATTCCTACGAAGTATGGTTCACATTTAGAAGTTTCAAATGTTTCGAACCGAAAAATAAATTTGTATTCTACCCACAAGAAATCATAGCGTAGTTGGAAAGCTAGTGGAACTGCTGTACTCATATTTGGCACAAAAACAAATGAGTATTGTTAATTTTTAAAATGGCAGTAAATATAGCTGGATGTTTTCCTTTGCCGCTATTGCTTGGCTGCAGTTTTCAGGTGGTATTTATGCAATTTTATGACTCTGTTTCTCAAATAAATTCATTTAAAACATACAGGAAGGAAAGGAATGCTCCGGTGGTTCGGGCATGTGGAAAGAATGCATGATGAAAGAATGACTAAACAGATATACAATGCAAAAGTGGATGGATGCAGAAGTCGTGGAAGGCCACGACACACCTTCCATGATCAAATTGATCGTGTACTAGCAGAAGGTGATGTCAGGAGCCTTAAGAACAGACGAGCGTGCATGACAAGAGTTATGAATGTCAAAGAGGCAAGTGAGGTGTGTAAGAATAAGCCTAAATGGCACTCTGTTGCTCGTGCCTACCCCGCAAGAGAACTGGCGTGAAGTTATGTATGTATGTATGTAAAACATACAACGTAAAATATCTTTTGCGTACACAACCCTGCCTTTTGCTTCACCCCTTCTCGCTAGACTCATAGGTTTGCTGGAAGAAAACTCTTTTAGGGTTAAGCTCGCCTTTGTACATCACCACTGTTTTATAATTGTGTATGTAACTTTTTGTGTACAATAAAGAATAAAGGAATGTTAAATGTACTGTAGCGGCCAACGGTTAACGAGCTGACCGGGATCTTCAATAAAGAGACTGCTTCAGAGGATATATAGTATTATCAATGAAGAGACTTTTACAATCATGTGTACAGTGCGCGGTCCGATACAATTCTATTGTCGATTGTTTTGTGAGGCATACATACATACACATATATAGCTTCACACCAGTCCCCTTGCGGGGTAGGCACGAACAACAGAGCGCCATTCAAGCTTGTTCTTACACACCTCACTCGCTTCTTTGACATTCATAGCTCTTGTCATGCACGCTCGTCTTCGATTCGTTTTGTGAGACGTTCTACGAATTAAATTCAAACATTTATATCTCTTAATATAAATTACGACTAAAAAGGTTTTAGTCGTTACAGTACTTACATATAAAGAAAAACAAATTAACTTATTTGGATAAAATACTTTATTCTTCCATTGACTGGTCAACACCTTTGAGCCATCTTAATATTAACATTATCCGTGCAGGAACGGAGAAAGAATACAATTTCCTGCGGCCGGGCGGCCTGTCGTAAGAGGCGAACAAACAACCCACAGCCAAGTGGTAGGGCATTTACTCGACTGGCTGGCTACCACCAGTGGTCTATAGTATGTCGCAATAACAACCTTGAGTTGTGTTCTGGCATTAGTGACCAGGTTCCAGTCTCCCTTAAGAGAGCAGCAGCGCATTTGTAGTACCTTTGGTGTTGCAAATGGCCATAGGCGATGGTAACCGCTTTCTACCAAGGGGGCCGTCTGTCTGTCTGTTGAACTCCTGCAATAAAAAAAAAACATACTTTACAGACGACGTAACCCATCTCCTTTTGCATTAAAGGTTTACAAAAGTAATAGAATGTGTCGTCTACTCAGTCAACTGGTAGCTAACAAGTCTTCTCTAGATATATTTAATCCCAACCTCAACAAATTCAAGCGAATGATTAACTCGATTAATGTTTCTATCACTTATTGATTATGACTCCTTATTTTTATAATTAATTTAACAAATGGTCGCCGTTGTCGAAATTCGACCATAATAATTAAAGTCAAAGACTATACTTCTATAATCACAGATTTCGCCAAGGCTACACTGTTAATTTGACTTGAACAATAAACAAAAGAGTATATATGCGTGTGTGTGTCAAATACATGGTAGTGTGTGTAATGTTTTTTTTTATTGATTAAATGTATTTTTATTCATAATTTAAAAAAATATTAGCATTCGTCGCTTTTTTTCTATATAAACTATAAGTATGTGAAATTTCGTACTCCTCCATCCGCGCAATTTTCGTAAAAAGGGGTATAAAGTTTTTACTTCACGTATTAATATATAGATAATATATTCACATACTAGGATAACAATCAAGTTATAATGTAGTCATAATGTATTATTGTATTGATTGTAATCTGCTCTGTGAATTAAATAAATAAATAAGAAAAAAAAACAAAAGAAGTTCTAAAGTGGTCCTATCCTAGATCAGCATATTGCTGGATGACCCAACCGACGCTGGCCTTCCGCTAAATCCATAGAACGCACTATTATAGAACGCATATTAAACTCAACTATGAGAACCAAATAAATCCATTAGAATCAGACTGGCTATCAGTTAAGCTTCCGCCATCCTAAAGGGGGATCCCATCTACTACCGATTGCAGTAGCTCGAACATTTGTCTCGTCTTGACCGACACAATCTCAATTCAAGGCCGGTTTGTAAATGTCCGATTGAAAACGGATTGCAACATATTGTTACGAGTAAGCGGGACTCGAACTAAAATCCCGTTAGAATGATTGTAGAGTTTATTAAAACTATACAAACACGTAGAACACAGGTACAAATATAACCGTACACAACAAATCCAAACATAATGCAGAAGGTCGTAATTCAATAAAACGCGCAAAGTCCGTCGCTATTAGATTCCCGAATCTGCACACGTCACTCCCGTATCGTAGTTGTAGCTCAACTGACGCCTCTGTAAATCAGGCCGTCGTTTTATACTTCACAAATGCAAATGTGCCCACCCGACAACGACGACACAATTTCCTAAAATTAGCTTGTAATTGTAATCCGCAACACCTGGCTGATGATGCATCCTGCAAGCGGCCGTAAACGAGTACAATGAAACAATAGGCTGTTTTCCACAATAACTAGAAACGTATGCCAATAAATAAGTGAACAAAAGAAGACGATCACCAAATCAGTTCAAATGCCGACAGGTAATAAAATGTGCTTCTACAGATCTGTACGTGGAATTTGTGTTTGTCGGGAATAAGTTGTAACAATATGTTTGGTACTAATGGTATACCCGCCATTCTTGTAAGAAGTGTACCCTGCGTGTAGGCGGTTATATGCACGTCGGTAATATCCTGTATTCTCTCTGCGCCACTACAGAAGGGAGTTATAGAATCACTTTCAGGGCGACAATGAAAAATTTCATAACCATCTAAACAGAATAAACCAAATAGACCCAAACCAATTCCTATATCTATGTCTTTACATAGTATATATAAAACAAAGTCACTTGGCGCGTGTCTGTTTGTAAATCCGTCAATTCCTCCTAAGCCACGTAACAGATTTTCAAGCGGTTTCCGCCATCAGCTAGATATCATTTCACTGAGGGTATGTATATATATATATTAAAAACCTAATTAACTTTTTATATAACTAAATTAAACCCTAATATATACCTATATAACAAATATTTAACTTTCTTTTAAAAAGTGATAATAATGTTACGACCGAGGTGCCGTCAAAAGTAGATTCACACCTGCATACCATAAAAGCACACTTATTACCTTTCTGCGTTTGGACTTCAATTGTTTACTTTGTGTTTAAAATTTGTAATTAGAAAAAAGCCCATTGTGTATTGTAATCTTTTATAGCAGTCATTAGCCAGGTGTCGAACTGATTATAAGAAATTCGGTCTACGTGGTCGGCCAGCCATATTGTATCGGTGAAGTATAAAGCAATGGCCCAATGGAGAGATCAGCAGTCTAGCGATAGCCACAAGCGAAGCAAGACGTTAGTGACGGACTTTGCGCATGTGATTGAATCGTGCATTACGTTTGGACTGGTTGTGTACAGTTATATTTGTACCTGTGTTATACATGTTTGTATAGTTTTAGTTTTGAGTGTCGGGGTGAAGGTAAGGAAAGGAATGCTCCGGTGGTTCGGGCATGTGGAAAGAATGCATGATGAAAGAATGACTAAACAGATATACAATGCAAAAGTGGATGGATGCAGAAGTCGTGGAAGGCCACGACACACCTTCCATGATCAAATTGATCGTGTACTAGCGGAGGGTGATGTCAGGAGCCTTAAGAACAGACGAGCGTGCATGACAAGAGTTATGAATGTCAAAGAAGCAAGTGAGGTGTGTAAGAATGGGCCTAAATGGCGCTCTGTTGTTCGTGCCTACCCCGCAAGGGAACTGGCGTGAAGTTATGTATGTATGTATAGTTTTAATAAATTCTATAGTAATTCCAACGGCATTTTAATTCGAGTCCTGCAACTAGTAACAATAATTTAAACACCATTACTCATAAAAATAGAGTTGGAAATATTTTGCAAGTTCATAAATCAAATTGAAACTTGAGCATTTGTTTCCTATTTGAGATATCATAAGCCTCTCGTGTCGTTTGTGCAAAGTGAAAACATGTAATCTCTTTAATGTGTTTTATAGTTTATCTTAAATATGTAATATTTTGCATTAAAAAAATATAAAATAATTTTTGAGCTTGGTATAAATATTATAAGAAATACGGTGTGCGTCTCGGGACGCCCGACAGAAGTGATAATTTAATCTAATCTAACGTGAGAGGAAGGGAAGCCAGACAGACTGGCGCCGTAACGCGTTACGTAACGAAGCGGTTTACTCTCCCATAAGAAGTTATCACTTCAATAAATGTTGAACCTTATATTTATCCTAATATTCCTACTACTCTATATTTACCTCATTCACTCGTAGGCTAAGTTTCTGAAGTTTCACTGTTGCCGTGTATGAATTACACACACACAATTTTAAACAGAACTACCGATAGCCCCTATTCTTAAATACGGAATTTCCACCTTCACTCGTTCTTGGTACGGTGATTAGAGGGCGACACAGAGCGCTTGATTGATGATCCTGTGTCGTCGAACAAACGACAGATCCCGGCTGCGATGATCGATAGTGCCCCATCTGAGACCCGCCTACACTACGCCGTGTCAAATATATTTATGCAGCACTTTGTATTTTGTGTTCAGAATGTCATTACCATTCCATCTCAATATGGAAAATATGTCACGAAATACGCGTTTCAAAAGAGACGTGCGTTCGAAGCCTGACCGGGATGCACGACTTAGGCAGTTTTCTGACCTAACGTACATATTGGTGTATGACAGGATTGTGAATGGTAGAGTTGTTGCCGGTAGGTCGAGACGAACACACCATGATCAAATATCAGAAGTGTTAAAGCGAGGTCAGGTAAAAAACCTTCTCAAATAAACGTGCGCGTATGAAGAGGTTAATGAAAGTACATACATACATACATATATAACTTCACGCCAGTTCCCTTGCGGGGTAGGCACGAACAACAGAGTGCCATTTAGGCTTATTCTTACACAACTCACTTGCCTCTTTGACATTCATAACTCTTGTCATGCAAGCTCGTCTGTTCTTAAGGCTCCTGACATCACCCTCCGCTAGTACACGATCAATTTGATCATGGAAGGTGTGTCGTGGCCTTCCACGACTTCTGCATCCATCCACTTTTGCATTGTATATCTGTTTAGTCATTCTTTCATCATGCATCATGTTAATGAAAGTAGATGTAGCGAAAGTTGTTTGTCAGGGTCGTTGCAAGTGGAGATCTGTAGTCTCTGCCTACCCCCATGGAAAACAGGCGTGTTATTATATTATGTTATGTTTATGTGCACATTGTCACAATAGGGATGTGGACACATGTTACAATAAACATACGAAAACATTATACAGATAAATAAAGTTGAAGTGTCTGTTTGTAATGTCAAAATAAATATGTGAAAAAAATCAGGGATGGATTCCGAAAATGCAATATTTCGATTTTTTGTCTTTCTGTCTGTCTGGGTGTTCTGGCTAATTTTTGAAACGGCTGGACCGCTTTTGACGGGACTTTCACTGTTAGATAACTGATGTAATAAGAAGTAACTTAGGCTATTTTTTTAGGGTTCTGCGAAAAAATAATCCATGCGGTCGAAGTGGCGGGCACAACTAGTTTACATATAAAAGAAAACGTGTTAATGTAACATCATATTATATTACTTTTATGCTGGGGCTTCATCTGCTTTAATGTTAAAGATTTAGGCTGTCGTCGAATGTGTCTTATTCAAACGTCGTCAACGCGTATCCACATTAGAGTACATATAAACGTCATCTGTCAATATATAACGTCATTAGCAATGTCGCATTTCAAATAATGCATCAAACCCATCGACATTTCTGCGTGAAACAGTCTAAATCTTTGCCACTTACGCAGATAAAGCCTCGTCTTTAAAACATCATATAATATTTAAAAAAGTTCATGGCGATGACACACGCACATAGCTTGGTGTCCGAAGCAATGATGAGGCAGATCAACCGGGTAGGTGAGGATTCGAAAACCAACCAGTCAGACCGGAACCTATCCTGCCTTTGTCACACAGTCGGTTTAGAAACTAGATAAACCAAAGGATAAAGGCACTACATCAACAACTTTGGGACGACTTGGATGAATATAGGCAAGCCAAGCTCGCACCCCGAGCAAATCATCTTTTCTCCAGCAGGACTCTAAAGCTCAGTCGATCCCAGCTGAGACTAGTTATTATTGCAGCCACTGGACATGGAAATTCTAACAAAACATCAAATTCAAAAGTTTTTATTCAAAATAAGTTCCACTGGAGAACACTTTTTGAAGGTCATACGTGTAAGTTAAAATTTAATTTTTACTTCCTATTCTATGTACACCGCTTCGCAACGTGTTGATGCTGTAAAGGAGAAGAAGCGGCAAGAAACTCCCCAGCAACACGTCTAGCTAAATATTGTTTTTCTTTATATTTCATATTCTATTTATATCTCAAATTCTTTTTTTTTATAAGTTTTATACAGAAGTATGTTACAGAATTACTTTTTGAAGAATCTTTTCAATATATGTCAAGTCATGTCACCAAAAGCTCACTGTGCAGAGCCTGCCTAAGGCAGAAGAACCAGCCTCCCATGTGCTGCTTGAATGCGGCGAAGAGGTGGCCTAATACAGGGCGAAGTGTCTGGACGCCCCAGATAGCATTCAAGAAGTCTTCAGCGACGTCAAGAAAGTGGTGGACTTCCTGAAGGAGCTGGGCTGGACGAAGTAACTACTCATCCATCCTCACACCAAAAATAGACACTATGTCGTCGTTTTGGAAACCTCCGTGCAGGAATGGAGAAAGAATACAATTTCCTGCGGCCGGGCGGCCTGTCGTAAGAGGTGACTTAACAACCCACAGCCAGGTGGTAGGGCATTTGCCCGAATGGATAACTACCACCCTTGGTCTAAAGTATGTCGCCATAACAACCTTGAGTTGTGTTACGGCATTAGTGACCAGGTTCCAGTCTCCCTTAACAGAGCAGCAGCGCATTTGTAGGAACTTTGGTGTTGTAAATATCCATAGGCGATGATAACCGCTTTCCATTAAGTGGGCCGATTGCCTGTCTGCTGATCTCCTGCAATAAAAAAAAAAATCTGCCGCTGGCAGCAGAAGAAGAACTTCAAGGCGATAGCACATTCTTCAGCGACCTCCACCAACAAATTGTTAAAATTTATTTTCTACAAGAAAGAAGAGATGTGACTAATATTAATATGAACGTAGAAGATGTCGATCTATTGACACAAGCAACTATGATCGAGTATTTTATGCTCGACTTTTATAACAGAAATAAAAATAATGCTCACTTGAGTGAATACACATTTACGAGTGAAGTGGGTGCCATAACCATAAAGTTAACGGCAACAAATATTCACGAACGGTAATAACGTGGTTGACCCTATCTATATGTATCTATTACTGTTACAACACTAGAAAAGTGACAGTTTTGCTGTACCTATATTTCAAATTCAAATTTTTTATCTAAACTAAGTTACACTGGAGAGCGTTTTTGTAGGTCATACATGTGGAGGTGGGGTGGTGTGGTTTTTTTTGTTTGTATTATTATTAACATCTCTACGGACTCGAGTTCCGTACCCTTTTTTACTACTAAATTTCTATGAAAGATTTTTAGAGTCCATACACGCTTATTGTTTATTTTTGTTAATGTGTGTGACATTAATTTAGTGATTTTTATGTTGTGGTGTACCTTAAGAATAACTTATTATATTAATTTATTCTAATTTTAATACTAAACTTATACTAATGTAGAGTGTATCTCTTATATATAGTCCTATCTAGTGCCATGTGTGTTGTCTTTTTTCTTTTCTGTGCCTGGGTTATTAATTTTTAGGCTCTTTGTGTGTCTCTTTGGGGTGGTGTGGTTAGATAATTGTCTAGTTTGAACTAAAGCAAGTCTTCGAATAAAGACTTTAATCTTATTTAAACTTTATACACTTTGGAAACACCTTAAATTAAAATACACTAAGCTCTAACTCACGACTATCCATCGTTCATTCCCAAATCTAATCTTCATCATTCATCTCATTCAATCTACAGTTGCGTTCCAATACACACAACCCATTTTTAACATTCCTACATACATACATAAAAGTATTTTTTTTTACTAGAATGGAGCACATTTCATCCGTGCAGGAACGGAGAAAGAAAACAATTTCCTGTGGCCAGGCGGCCTGTCGTAAGAGGCGACAAAACAACCCACAGCCAGGTGGTAGGGTATTTGCTCGACTGGATGGCGACCACTCCTAGTCTAGAGTATGCCGCCATAACCTTGTGTTGTGTTCCGGCATTAGTGACCAGGTTCCAGTCTCCCTTAAGAGAGCAGCAGCGTATTTGTAGCATCTTTGGTGTTACAAATGTCCATAGGCGATGGTAACCGCTTTCCATCAAGTGGCCTGTCTGCTGGACTCCTGCAATAAAAATAAAAATAAGCACGCTTACCCAGAGGAAACTCGACTCGACTTGAGTATAAACTCAACAGTAATAAAAACAGACTCCTGTAAATTATTTCATTCTTCGGAAGTGGGTTCCAGAAAAGATGAAGCGAAGCACTTGGTCCTGGCGGGGGGTGTTTTCACTATAAAACGGTGGCGTAAACCGGTGTGTCTGGTTGTCCGATGGTAAAACGGGGATAACGGAGCTCATGCAGTTCCGATGAACACTCCCCAAATAGAAGACTGACGTAACTTTTGCCTTCTACCTCTACAACACTATTCTGTTTATAAATATGTATTATGCATTTTATATATATCATATAATATGATTATAACATTTTTCTTGAATATTTTAACAGTATCCCCACAATATTCGTTTCTAATTTGCTCAGTACTAATAATTATTATTATACATACATAATTTTACGCCAGTTCCCTTCCGGGGTAGGCACTAACAACAGAGTGCCATTTAAGCTTATTCTTACACAACTCACTTGCTTCTTTGACATTCATAAATCTTGTCATGCACGCTCGTCTGTTCTTAAGGCTCCTGACATCACCTTCTGCTAGTACACGATCAATTTGATCATGGAAGGTGTGTCGTGGCCTTCCACGACTTCTGCATCCATCCACTTTTGCATTGTATATCTGTTTAGTCATTCTTTCATCATCATTATTATTATGTTTATAGTAATTACATGTATTATATGTATATATATGTATGTATATATTATTATGCAGTGCAGTTGAAAACCAGCGTCAGGCACCTATTTGGTACCATCGCGATACTTTTTTTTGGTATATACCTACATCGTTTTAATTATCGCCATGTGTCTCGCTATGTGAAGACCAAATAAACGTTTTTTCTTTCTGTCTTCTTCTTTCTTCTAACCTTGCGTCTATGCTCAAGACTCAACAAGATTAAAGTCTACTCCCTACACTAATAAACACCGTTTCGTAAGGTGTAATTATTGTTTAAGAAGAAGAAGCGACAAGAATCTCTCTAGCAAGACAACTAGCTAAAATAATTTTATTTCATATTTATCCTTGTCACTTCTTTAATAGCTACATATTTTATATTAAGTTACTAGCTGACCCGGCAAACTACGTACCGCCTCAGAATCAATAAATAAAAAAGCTGAATGATAATTCAGTAAAGAAAAAATAAAAGTATTTTAAATTTATATTTTAAATTTAATTTGATTTATGAAAGACTTTTAAATTTAATTGATTTCTAAACGACGGGACGAACATCAAGTGTTTGACAGGTAGGAATAGTTTCTAAGGGAAAGCGAAATTGCTGTTTTTACTATATTTTTTAGCTTTTTTTTGACATTTACTCACCTTATATCTTCCCTGGACTTTCACAAAGGATTCAAAACCAAAATTAGCCAAATCAGTCTAGCCGTTCTCGAGTTTTAGCGAGACTAACGAACAGCAATTGATTTTTATATATATAGATACAATTATTCTTCAAAGAGGGAATTGCATAAAGTAGAATACAACAACGCAAACAACAGCTGAAGATCTCAAACGGCGCAAATATGGAACCCTAGGAAAGGGTTACATATTTGTGCCGTTTAGAATTGAAGCTTTAGGTACGTGGGGTCCATCGGCAAAGGGTTTCTTAAAAGAAATTTGTAAGAAACTTTGATACCACTCGTGACCAGAAGGCTGGTTGGTATTTCGCGCAAAGAATCTGCATTGCCATGGCAATGCAGCCAGCCTTCTGGGCACGCTTCCTTCTGGCAGAGATTTGTTACATACTTTATTTATAATTTAGTTTATTTTTAAGTATTTAGATTAATACTTTCTTTCTTTCTATTTATTAAAAAAAATTTAAAACGATTTCTATGAATAAATTTCTTTTATCACAACACAAATAAATACTGTATGGTACTTAAGGTCAGGTAATCCCAAATCTGTCATAAACATACGCTCTTAAGCGAGAGGCACGTTAATCGATTTATTCGGTAAAAAATTCTTAAGAAGGTTTGACTTCAGATTTTACGTTTGAGAATCTAACTATAACACGAATTTCTAAAACTGCCTTTGAAATTGCATAAAATTATTAGTTCGTATTGTTTGGTATAGCTGTTTCATAAGGTAAACCTTACACTAACAAGACGATAACCTCAGTTCAGCATTCTACTTATAGTTTCATGGAACTTCAAGGTACAATAGAATAGAATAGAATATACTTTATTGCATAACATTAAGATACAATTTAAGAAGTTTAAGTACAGAAGACAATAGGCGGTCTTATCACTAAAAGCAATTTATTCCAGACAACCTTAGGATGGATTAGAGAAAAATTGTGTAACATGTGGGTTTTGCAATGTAACTAGAATAAAAATAAATATAAATATATTTATATATATATAAAATTTTGTAATGGCAAGTATAATAGACATAGAAATAAGACAAAAATATACATATATTGATATATACATGTCAGCAATGTTTTCTTTTACTCGTGTTTTTATGCTCCTCTAGTAGTAGAATATAGATCTAAAATATAGAGTGGAAAGATTTGTATTTTTGTATGTTTGTAACGAATATACTCAAAAACTGATAGGTTGATTTGAAAAATTATTTTATCTTTAGAAGGCTACATTATCTCAGATTAATATAGGCTATATTTATTACTAGCAAAATTATGGGTCCTTACTAAAACTTCAATAATGTAACCGAAGGTGTAAGTGTCTAGGTCCGGGGATTTTTTTATTTTTATTTTTTTTATTGCAGGAGTTCAGCAGACAGAGAGACAGCCCACTAGATGGAAAGCGGTTACCATCGCCTATGGACATTTGCAACAGGTGCTACAAATGCGCTGCTGCTCGCTTATGGGAGACTGGAACCTGGTCACTAATGCCGGAACACAACTCAAGGTTGTTATGGCGGCATGCTCTAGACCAGGGGTGGTAGCCATCCAGTCGGGCAAATGCCCTACCACCTGGCTGTGGGTTGTTTAGTCGCCTCTTACGACAGGCCGCCCGGCCGCAGGAAATTGTATTCTTCCTCCGTTCCTGCACGGATAGAAAAGATGGCTTAGATTCACAATTAGACCCAGTAGGTGGCGCTGGAATCGAGTTCTAGAACCGGAACCGCTAGTGTTACATACATACAGGTAGATAATACGGTTTACAAGGCCCGTTTTATTTAAATTGAAATGTAAAGAAGAAAATAAATGTCTAGTCATGCTTTCTTTGTGAAGTTCCAGTGGAAGCAATATAACTAAAATGCTGGCGTACGTAAATCATAAAGGGACGAAGATTATCGGTAAAATAACACTTCTTATGATTTAAAATATTTTTTAACACACTTGCTCATAAAGTGGCTCTATGGTCACCGCAATTAGGCACAGAATGACACCCATAATCAAACTGTGACTAAAAAACATTATAACTCACTAGTGAGTTATAGAATTTTTTTTTAATTTTATTGGTTGAGTTGCTTTGTTCTTAAAAAAGTTTTTCAAAAAAAAAGATCGTGTTCTATAGAACAAATAAATTAATGTTCCTATTGCTTGCTCATTTCATACAACTTCTTATTTAAATAGATAATTTTAACTCGTACGTGTTTAATAAATAAAACTTTCACTCATATATAACTTTTTTTATCTACTAAATAAAATGAGTTTTTGTTGTTATTTTATTCACAAGTGTGTTGAAAAACGTCGTATGATACACGTGTGTATTGATGATTACCGTCCTCGGCTCTCTTAAGACCCTCGCCTACGGCTCGAGTCTCAATGGCGCCTCGGCGGTAATCACCAATGTTACACACTAGTACCATAATGTACTATTATATTATTATTTTAATTAGCATTCACGTCCATCAGTGAGAACCGCATTTTACTGGTACACCTTTGGTAATCAATATTTACATATTTATGCTCTTATTCATATTGAGTTACTGTAGATTTGTAGGATTCTTTAAGAACCTTTAAGAAACCTACAAACTTACTCCAACTCAATATGTATAAGACCGTAACAAATTTATTTTCCTTTTATATTAAAAAAATTTCATCCGTACAGTAACGGAGAAAGAATACAATTTCCTGCCGCCGGACGGCCTGTCGTAAGAGGCGACAATACAACCCATAGTCAGATGGTAGGGTATTTGCCCGACTGGATATATACTACCCCTGGTCTAGAGTATGCCGCCATAACAACCTTGAGTTGTGTTCCGGCGTTAGTGACCAGGTTCCAGTCTCTCTTAAAACAGCAGCAGCGCATTTGTAGCACCTTTGGTGTTGCAAATGTCCATAGGCGATGGTAACCGTTTTCCATCAAGTGGGCCGTCTGCCTGTCTGCTGAACTTCTGCAATAAAAAAAAAACAGCCAAAAGGATTATCGTTAGACTACTTCGTTCTAATAACGTGTAATGCGTTCAAAAATCATTGTTACCAGCCAACTAAAATTCCTAAAATTCACCGAACTACGATTAACTCCTAGTTAGGAATATATTATTTCTAACTAAGAGTTAATTTTGGTTCGGCAATGGTCTTAAATTCCTATTAGTAATCTGAGCTTACTAAAGGTTTAACTTATAAAATACTTACTTCTCTAGATTAGATAATAAGATAGTGTAGCAAGAAATAATGAAATAGAGATAAAGGTGGCGTAAAAGATTAAAAAAAAATATATCTGAGATGTCAGTGCTACGTTCAACGACTCCATTTAAACAGGAGTGTAGGAGATTTATAATATGAGCATTTTAGTACATCTGATTAAGGAAAACATTTGTTAACTTGACAGAAATTTCAAATGTCTGTAAAACAAACTATCAAATGGATATAAATTTTGTTAACTGCTCAAATAATGAACAAATTAATGTAATAATAATTAATGATTAAATTATTCTCATTATTTCGAATACTGTAAAGTAAGATCCATTCGAGGTTTATGTGCTGTTCTAAATATATCTATTTGTAATGTATTGTGTAAAGCTTTGTGGTTTTTAATAAATAGATAAATACTAACGGTATCTGAATCAATTTGAATCTTAGGCTTCAGATTTTGGACTATGTAGAAATATAGAACAATGATGATGATGAGTAGGGTGAAGATAATAATGACTAAGATATGTCACATCTCTTTAAAGGTCTAATAACATCAATGGTTTATTGCTCGGATTTAGGAGTTATTCAAGAAAACTGTGATGCGTAACAATAAAACTCGCCTGTTACGAGGGGGTTTATGATGTAAAGGATATAAATAGCAATCTATTGAAATGTTTTGTGTCTACTAATATCAGAGCTATGAGGGGAAGGGTTTATATTTATGATGAGTTTATTGTATTTGACGAAAGTCATCGGCAGACAGCAGACAGATAAACATATTTCGTACTTATGGACAGTCCCGACAGTCCTAAGCTTAGTAATCTGCATAGATGACCTGCGCAAGTTTATCGGTACGAGTACGCTTATGTTAGTGATAATTAATGTACAAATAAAAATCTTGGAGCTGGTTTCAGAGACCCAAACAAGAGTAAATAATAGAAAAGTCGTTTAAGAAATTTACTCTGCCCCAAATTGAACCCAAGTTCTCCGCGTTTTAGTGAACTAGGGTAACCAACAACTAGAGGTGTTCACCATAACCATGCGAGACAATCTGTCGTGGATGAATAATTCTTTTGGTAGGTAATATATTTGTTTACTCATATTCTAAATACGAAAATAACTCTGTCTATCTATCTGTTACACTTTCATGGAAAGCCCACGATATCGATTTTGCTGGATTTCGATTTGAATTTGTATATAAGATACAAACTTTTTGTAATAGGATAGCTTTCGCAAGATGGATCGTATTTTTCTGGGGATGAATAATACCTCGATAAAAATTTAAAACGATTAAAAAAAGTAGAAGTTTATAAATTTCAGAGAGTTCTTCTAAAGTTTTCTTTCT
Organism: Dendrolimus kikuchii; assembly: GCA_019925095.2. Classification (NCBI taxonomy): domain Eukaryota; kingdom Metazoa; phylum Arthropoda; class Insecta; order Lepidoptera; family Lasiocampidae; genus Dendrolimus; species Dendrolimus kikuchii. The sequence continues at coordinate 23,704,827 of CM034393.1, forward strand.
ATTCTGCGAACGAATGACGATTTCTGTGACCACTGAAACGAATAAGCCCTTGTTACAAAAATGTTCTTGTACAATTCTCGAAATTGGTACCAGTTACATTGAAGTGGAAGATATTTCAACATTTAATTTAATTATACCTATATTGATCATAAGATTCCTTGCTAACAAACATTTGATCCACAATCTTCGAACCCCTCATTAGTGCAGCGAATTTATGATTGATATCAAAATTATGGTGTACAGTGAGGGTGATGACGTCATACAAGGACCCTCAGTTACAAATGGGGGGATTGTGAAAAGAAATAAATTTCACGCGTTCAATGTTGACGGTAATTTTGAAGGGCGGCTTGTTTACATCAAAGTCTTGGTTGACTGACTCATCAAGTAATCTATGGCTTTAAAAGATCACCTCAGTACGGGATAAGGTACTGTTTGATCAGGTCAAAGAATTGCCTGATTTATTATTCTTATAGGAGACGGGTACGCTTTTATACATTCTTGGGCCTAGATTGTGAAAAGATGAGTGTTTTTAAGATTTCTTTTTTTATGTTGTTATTATTTTATAACTGTAGCGGATTTAGCAATTTTGAATGAATCAATCGTGTAGTATGAGTGTTTGAAATGTGAATCGATAACTTATTTTAATTGTGACCTTATTTTTATGATTTTTCGTTTTCCAAGTGGAATTTAGGGCTGATATTTCCATTTTGTAATCGAAAAATATGAAGCTATTTTAAGCCATATCTCAACCCATTACGTTGCTTGAGCCTAAAATTTCCCGTCCATTTCATATATAGTCAAGATGGCGAAGTCCGTCAGCGGGGCAACTCCATACATCTCTCTTTATTTCCGTGTTTGCAATGAAACGACTGCAACAAATCGGGCAGTAAAGCTAAGACATTGTCTAGTCCTATGTTTAAATTGTAGTTGACGTTAAATTCCGTTTAAAACGGGTAAATAACGAGAGGTATACGGACTTACCCCATTAACGGACTTCCGCACCTTGACTATATCTAGCTTTAATAGTACGAAAGATGATTGTTTAAGCCGACCGATTTGGTCATTCTCCTTTGTTGCTCCTTTCTCTTTCGCTGTGCCTGGCTCTAGGTCAGTTGGTAACAGCTACGTTCCACAAACGACTCACAAGGACCACGTTCACGACCGCGATATTTCCCGTTCCACTTGCTTGCGGGCGTTACAGTCATAGACTTTAGTGGAACTGATTATGGAGCTTTGATGTCGTTAACAACGAAATACACAAATGTCATTGGTGGATTTGAAAATCGCACCTTTATCCAATGTCAATCGATAGAGAGTTAATGCTCTGTGGTCAACGCGCTGTGTGACGTTTTCGCCACGACCATAACGACCGTGGTCGCCATGTGGAAAGGCTGACGGAGCATTTTGGGCGTTGTGAGCTACTAAAGGAACGCGTCCATAGACTATGATGTCCATAATCCACAAAGTACATTAATATAACTATAATCTAAGTATAACCTAACCTCAGAGTAAGATATTGTTTTACTAATGCCAATATTGGACGGATTAACCAAATTGAATCAATTTGTTTCAAAGGTACAGAACTAAGGTACATGACGGTATTCAATGATACTGAATTATTCAAATTTATATTTATACTAGCTGTCCCGGCAGACGTTGTTCTGCCCTGAAGAAATAAAATTTAGAACCCGATTTCTGCGCCACCTACCGGGTTCAAATGTAAGCTATCCTATCTTTCAAGTCGGATCAAGTAGTTTAGGGAGTCCATCGCGGATAAACAACATGACACGTAATTTATATATATTTATATAAATTGTCGCGTTACGTTTCACCCACCAATTTATTGATATATATTTTACATACATACATACATACATACATAACTTCACGCCAGTTCCCTTGCGGGGTATGCACGAACAACAGAGCGCCATTTAGGCCCATTCTTACACACCTCACTTGCTTCTTTGACATTCATAACTCTTGTCATGCACACTCGTCTGTTCTTAAGGCTCCTGACATCACCCTCCGCTAGTACACGATCAATTTGATCATGGAAGGTGTGTCGTGGCCTTCCACGACTTCTGCATCCATCCACTTTTGCATTGTATATATATTTTAGCATAGTTAAAGACTATGGTAAAAGTAAGTAAGTATATACAAATAATAGATATTGGTGATAGAGTTGCCGAATAAGATTGGGCATCTGCCTTTATCAGTAAAAATGCCCAATCTCATAAGCGTGTAAATACAATATTTAATATTGATCAGAATACTGGTGTGCACATCACGTAAACGATAAGGTTTCTGCATATATAGCCTAAGTTAAATTAGGAACAATTAAGAAGAAAGCAATATACTACAAGAGTACAACAACTCGTCCACATATTTTGTACTCCTCTCTCGGGCCACAGGCTCTCGCTAGTAATGCGTCACCACATACAACGGGGTAACCATTATCGACGCACTACGCACTTATTTTTTCTTCTTCTTCAGCCACTCTCAGTCCACTGCTGGACGTAGGCCTCCCCAAGTACGCGCCACATATCCCGGTCTCCCGTCTTCCTCATCCAGCCCCTGCCGGCGATCTTGCGCAGGTCGTCAGACCACCGGGCTGGCGGGCGTCCTACGCTACGTTTGCCGAGACGTGGTCTCCACTCCAGGACTCGTTTGCTCCATCGGCCGTCGGTCCTGCGACAGATGTGACCGGCCCACTGCCACTTCAACTTGCTAATTTTGCGAGCTACCTCAGTTACCTTCGTTCTCTTACGGATGTCCTCATTTCTGATTTTATCCATAAGAGAAACACCTAACATAGCTCGCTCCATAGCCCGTTAAGCGACTTTGAATTTGTGAACCAGTCCCGCTGTCAATGTCCATATCTCGGCACCATATGTCATGATGGGTAGGACGCACTTATTTCAACCCCCCATAAATCACTAGTGGATTCATTCAAATAAATAATAAACGATAAAGTGGCAGCCTCTAGTAGGCTAAGCCTTTGTCCGCCTACCTCACTGCAACGCAGAAGATCCGGGTTCAATTCCTGGCATGATACATTTCAGAAACGAACTTTCCGATATTTACTATGTTTTGAGTGTCTAGGATCGGCCTCAGAGTAGTCCGTTGTACATTACCCATAACACAAGCGTAACTTGCTTAACTTAAGGATATAAAATGTGTGTGTTTGTCTGCCGATTATTCATTTATTATTAATATGATCCATCTAATATCAGTTCCAGTCTGATGGCCTTACTTATAATCGTTTCCTAAATTTTAAGAAACTGCTCAGCAACTGATTAGTAAAATTCTTACCCATAAACTCCTCTTACGAATGAGAGGTGGTAAAATAAGAGAGAGTGGTAGTTTAAGTGACTGCTAAGAGGCAAGATGGCGTTTTTAATTTGAAACAGCTGATTGTCACCGAGTAAGGGAATAAGGGGACCGAATCTGTGTATGAAAATATATCAGTAAAAAGGCATTGGTGGCGCTATGAGTGCTGACTGATAGCGATAGATGTGATCTCTTGCCATGTTTCCTTTTGCCATACCCAGCTAGTGCACTAACTCAAAGGCAACTCAAGAAAAAGAAGTTCTTAATATAGCTCTTATCGTTGTAAGTTTTTAGAAACAGTGCACCTGATAGCTAAAGCTTTCGGTAGGTTTTTTCTTTTTATCACTTCAAATAAAAATTTGTGCTCATTCCGGAAATCAGAGCCCGATCCACTCATACGCATAATTCTGATAGTAGTCAACGTAGCGCCCAACCGGAAATGGATATACATAGGTACATGTTTATAAATTGGACTCGCTGCACGAGAGAGCCTGAATTCAATGGTGGACGTATGGTTAGCAGCAAAAAATAAATACTAAACTTAGTTTTATTTTATTTTTAACCTGAATAAGGAAAAAAATATGTCTAAGGGAGTGAATTCCTTCTTTATTGCTGATATTGTTCCCAACCGTAGGTTCTAGAGCTCCTATTTTAAGCAAGACGTGTTGCTGGGGAGTTTCTTGCCGCTTCTTCTCCTTAACAGCAGCAACACGTTACGAAGCGGTCTACATAGTATGGGAAGTAAAATTAAATTTTAATTTATATGTATGACCTTCAAAAAGTGTTCTCCAGTGGAACTTATTTTGAATAAATACTTTGGAATTTAAATTTGATAAAAGTGAGCTTGACGTATTTAGTAAGCTAAGTGACTAAATAAAATTTTGGTCCTTAGATTATAATTTCAGTCACCTTCAGAATTCTTATTATCAATCCTAAGGATTTTAACTAGTAATATTTTTACGAGTTTTTGTATGTAAGGCTTAATAAAGTGGAATAAATTAATTAGATCTTGCATTATAATATCTAAATCACTTTTTTCTTACTTATAAACATGTTACTACAATATATATCTGCGAAGATAGGTTCAAATAATCTATCGTATTTTTTGTTTTCACGACTGGTACACGTATATAAAACTAATTCTTAACATTAAAACAGTAATAGGTAAAACAGTGATAATTATCATCAAAAAAGATTTCTTTCCATTTATTTTATATCATAACTTTGAAAATTTATATTTTAGGTATTAGTGTTTGTTTATTTATATATATATATATATATATATATATATACGAAGCTCGGAAAAACAAAACTATTAGATGTGATAGTTCGTCTTACGTCCAGTAGACGTATGGCAAAAGTAGCGAACATCACTTTAGTACCAAAACAAAATATCGTGATCCTTGTTCAATGATTTGTCATAATGAAGAAATACAATAACTCCCGAGGACAGTCGTGATAGCGGAGCGGCCATCTTAGTAGAAAGAGGAACCACTTTAAGAGCGGTCGCCAGCGCACCAAGTTACCAATAAATGATTGTCCATCTTAACCAAAGTGAATTATAACGTAATGAATGATTTCACTAGAGACAGTTGCTTTTTACGCAATAGAAACATTGTCTTGTTGGAGTAAAAGATTAAATTTAGTCCATTTCAGAAAAGGATGTTAATTTAATGCCTTCTACCTACATATCACGAAGAATTCTGCCGAAGGCCTTCCTGAGTTTTCAGATAATTAAATACTTTGTATTTCGTCTTAAGCCTGGTATAGCTTTATGTATCTAATGTTTTCTTTTTATTTTATTATAGTATAGCTTTGCGTTTAACCATGATATCGTCTGATACTAGGCGCATATATGGTACAAGATGGGGTACGCTTAACTAGAAGGTTGAAGACACCCAGGTTGTAGGTATCGGGAAAAACGGACACCGGCAATGAGTTCCACTGTCTTAAATTTAAATTCACAGTTGTTCTGCAGTCGGTACGTGATATCGAAACGGTAATGAGTGAGTGGAGTCGGTTCCGCGCCGTCGATCCCGACTTCTGCCGGCTATCGATCAGCGTCCTTCATATTAGATTGATACCGAACATTATTCAGTTTCAATTACAAACAGATATTTGGGGATCATCCTCTCATTAATATTGATGGCGAAGACTATAGATTACTTTTGTACAAGAACGTCATTCAATATTGACAATTTATATGAGTGTTAATTTTTGAACAATTAATTATTATCAATCTATCAATCTACACACATTAAAAATATCTAGGGATCAAGTACGTTTTAGAGTATTGAGGATTATTATTTTAACTTTTTTGGATCGTTATTGAATAATTTTCTTTAAATTTTGTTTAAAAATAGAAAATCAACTGTCAATCAGGACTCCTATAAAGATATGTAATTGCTTTTTACAAAACTCTTTAATTATATAAGTTTTATTTACAATTACTATTTCTGCATCGGAACTGAAAAAAATTGCATCAAAATGGAGCGACGACATCATTTGATGACACGAGAAAAGATGATAATAGCCTTCGGAATGTTGCAAGCAGGTTCCAGGCAACGTACTGTGGCTGTCGCTTTTAGTACTACACAGAGCGTCATAAGCCGCCTCTGGATACGCTATCGTATCAAGGGCAACGTAGGTGAGCGGCATGGAGGACGATCTTGCATCACCACTCGTAGATAGGACCGGTACATCCAAAATACTGCTCGACAGAATCCACAGCTATTCATGTTTGCTGATAAGCGACCAAACCATCAGGAGTCGTTAACATGAAATGGTTCTGCGTTCCCTAAAGCCGCTGACAGTTCCATCTATAGCACGGCGTAATTGTAAAGCCTGTTTACAATGGACTCGCGGACACAGAAATTGGGAGGAAGAAGACTGGCGTTGTGTTTGCTTTTTCGATAAATCTCGTTTCGCTATGAGGCCGGATACAAGACGTACTCGAGTTTAGAGGACCTCTGTGTTGAATCCCCACAATTTACAACAATGTGGGTAGTTTTATAAGTGCCGCTGGCTTTCGGTCTCGCTGACATTGCGTGGTGGTGAAACCAGTCTTCAACACACGCGAAGTCAGTTCGGACGTTCCGTTTTCTCTGTGCAAGTGAACGTTTCATATCTTATTAAATTTTATACACAAACTGTGCTTGCTCTTTGGTGTGAGTGTGCCATAATTTAAAACTAAGTACCATCCGAGGACTTGTTAGTGCCGTGACCTTTCAGGAGCTGTGTAGCTGCCCCATTGGAGGTGGATTCCAAGATTAGTGATGCTTATTACCCCATTGGTTTTGTGCAGGATTTGGCATACCTCTCATACCCTGAAGTCCACAAATGAATTACTAGAACCAGCGAAGCTGTGTGGGATCCGTGATCCAGTTTTGCACACTCTGGACGTCAAGAACGTTTGAAATTTTGTCAGGATGTTCATTCATATGGAGGGGAGACAATAATGGTCTGGGCCGGTATTTGAATCGGTGAAAGAATCGGCAACCTCAAAGCTCAGATTTATGCGGAGAGGATTGCTATAGACGGATCATCCCTTTGTGAAGCCGGTTGGGTGATTCCTTTCGACTAATACACGACAATGCACGTCTACATACGACTAGAGTTTTAACACGCACTCCTGCCTATGCTCGCATCAACGTTCTGCCGTGGCCTGCTCAATTGCCAGACCTCGACCCAATTGAGCACGCATGGGATATGCTCCAAAGAAGAGCTCTGTAGAATATGGATGCCGCGCATACCTCTTAACAACTTTTTGACTTGTTAGAAAGAACGTTGGCCATTCCTCAAAGTGGTTTTGATGAACTGATTTTAAGCATGCCAAATCGCTATGATTCAGTGATTCGTTTAAATGCTGGAAACACAGATTATTAATTTTTATCTTTACACTATAAACACTTAAAATCCTCCTTTTTGCCCTTTTTCCATTACGACGATGACGATGATGTCAATTGGCGACATTAACTTAGGTTGCAGTGCACGCCCTAACGTGCAGTGCACGATAGGGCGTCCCCCGCAGGCGACGCTCACCGATGCGCCCCCGTCGGTGTGAACTCTCGCGCATGCGGTGAAGGGGGCCGTCACGCAGCGCCAAACCTGGCGGGTCGAGAGGAGCAGAGTGCCGTATAGGCACGTGGAATGTGAGAGGTGGAATGAAAGATAAGATGGACGAAATGATTGATATAATGAATGAGAGAAGCCTGGATGCCTTATGTCTGACAGAGACAAAGCGGAAGGGGTGCGACATCGATGACCTCCCCGGTGGCATGCTTGCTCTGTGGTCCGGCGTGGACCTGGACGAGCGTGCAAGTGGGAGGGTAGGCGTCGTACTCTCAACCCGCTTTGTGTCTGGAGTAAAAGACTATTGTCTGGTGAACCCAAGACTTCTCTGGGTCTGTCTAAAACTGGGGATTACGCGAGTTTTTCTGGTCGCAGCTTATGCTCCCGTGAGCTCAGCGGATCCCCAAGAACTCGAAAAGTTTTGGAAGTCTGTGAGAGAAATTCTGGATCTGGCTGAAGGGACTGAAAGAATAATTATGTGTGGTGATCTTAATGGTTGGGTGGGCACCAAACGAGACGGCCTTGAGGCTGTCCTTGGACCCTATCGTGACAAGAGAGTGAACGATGCTGGTAGGCCAATCATAGACGTATGCATGGAAAGAAACTTGCTTGTGTCGAACACCTTATTCCATCATAAGGATATTCACACGTATACATGGGGAATGAATGACCAGAAAAGTATGATTGATCTGATTTTAATAGATAGTCGCCTCCGAAACACAATAATGGATACAAGAGCCTACAGAGGCCCCACTCTTGAAACGGACCACTACCTGGTGATAAGCCGGTTTGTGGGCCTTTTCAGGAAGTGGAGACACTGGCGAGTGCGTACCAATTTCGGGGAGCTTGAAAGAATAAAGTGTGAAAAATAGGAAGATGTTAGTGTAAGGAGTATGTATGCACGCCTAGTCGAAGAAAGGCTTGCAAAAGCGGACTTCTCCGACTTAGATGTGGATAATGACTGGGATAGTATGAAAGAAAGTATAGTGGAAAGCGCAAAAGAAGCATGTGGATGCGCAAAGAGGCACATAACAACGAAAGGTGATGAATGGTGGGACGCGGATGTTAAATCCAGCGTAGAGAGAAAGAGAAAAGCCTGGCTGGATTATGTTGCTTCTTTGCAACAGAATGACAGTATGAAAGAGATGAAGAAAAAAATTTATCGCCTCTGCAAGAACGAAACCAAAGCTTTAGTGAAAGAGAAGCGCGAAAGTATAAAATTGAAAGAAGAAGAGAAGCTGACGGAGAACTTCAAGGCGAATACCAAACTCTTTTGGAGAGAGGTTAAGAAGTCTCGGGGTTGTTCGTCAGCTTCCAGAATGGAAAGAATAAAATCTAAAGCAGGGGACGTTCTTGCTAACCCACAAGAGGTGTTAGCGCGATGGAGTGAATATTTTAGAGAAATGTATGATGATATCCCGGATGCTGGCACCACGACTGAGTCTGTGACTGACTCCGAGGAGTCAGCATCCGAGATCACGTTGGAAGAGATCGAATGGTCGATAAGAAGTCTGAAAAATGGAAAGGCAGGAGGAATCGATAGTGTGTCTGCTGAGATGATCAAATATGGTGGAACCTGCGTCCGGGACGCTTTCCTGTCCTTATGCAACTTGTGCTGGAGGACGGGAAAGGTTCCCAAGGACTGGAGGCGCGCTGTCATCGTGCCCTTGTATAAAGGCAAGGGGTCACGTATGGAGTGCGCCAGCTACAGGGCCATCAGTTTGATCAGCACAGCATCTAAAGTGTATACGAAGATTATTGAAAAGAGAATGAGAGTGGTATCCGATGGATTACTGTGGGATGCACAAGGTGGCTTCAGAAATGGAAGGGGATGTATGGATCAAGTTTTCTCTCTCCGCAATATCGTAGAGAACCAGCTGGCTATGGGCCGGAAGGTTTTCTGCGGTTTTGTGGATCTAGAGAAAGCATTTGACAGGGTTGTGCGGAAGGAGCTCTGGGACATATTGCCCGGATATGGGATTAATGGCCAATTGATGCGTGCTGTGCAGTCCACTTACGAGGACTGTATGGCATGCGTGCGAGTGGATGGCAGCCTGTCGCCCTGGTTTGACGTCAATATTGGCGTCAGGCAGGGCTGCGTGCTGTCGGCTTTGCTGTTCATCCTATACCTGGACGATTGTCTCCAGAGAATAAGATTGATGGATGTTGGGGTGCGAATGAGTGATCTAGTTGTAAGCACCTTGCTTTATGCGGATGATGCCGTGCTTTTAGCCGAATCGCCATCAGAACTGCAAACACTAGTCACAATGATGAAAGATGACTGTCAGGCGAGAGGCTTACATTTGAATGCGAAGAAAACAAAGGTTATTGTGTTTGAAAGAGAAGAAACCAGAACGAATGCAAGGATAATGGTCGATGATGTTATGCTGGAGCAAGTGAATGAGTTTGTATATCTTGGATGTGCTTTTAGCAGGGATGGAAGTTACACCGCTGATATAGAAAGAAGAGTAAATTTGGGGAATAGTTTGAATGGAGCGTTAGGTAAACTTCTAGGCGCTAAGAACCTCAGCCAGAAGGCCCAGCTCGCCATACACAACGCGGTGCTGGTACCTACGCTCACGTATGGAAGCGAGAGTTGGGTATGGAAGAGAGAGCATGAAAGTAGAGTAAACGCGGTTGAGATGCGAGCACTGCGCAAAATCTGCGGAGTGACACTCGCGGACCGCGTTCGTAATACCGAAGTAAGAAAGATAGTTGGTCTGAAATGTCTGAATGCTCCGGTGGTTCGGGCATGTGGAAAGAATGCATGATGAAAGAATGACTAAACAGATATACAATGCAAAAGTGGATGGATGCAGAAGTCGTGGAAGGCCACGACACACCTTCCATGATCAAATTGATCGTGTACTAGCGGAGGGTGATGTCAGGAGCCTTAAGAACAGACGAGTGTGCATGACAAGAGTTATGAATGTCAAAGAAGCAAGTGAGGTGTGTAAGAATGGGCCTAAATGGCGCTCTGTTGTTCGTGCCTACCCCGCAAGGGAACTGGTGTGAAGTTATGTATGTATGTATGTAACTTAGGTTAATTTTCCGTAATTTACAAAATTTGCAACTTTTTTTGATTAAAAAGAAATATAGGGATGAGTTGTTAACTTAAACATACGAATTAAAATAAGACTAGATTTAGATATTTATTTATAGTTAAAAATGTACTTGATCAAGTGAAAGTGTCTAGACACTTGATCTGTGTATATAAATAAAAATGAATCGTAGAAATGTATGTATGTGTGTGTACATTCCCTGAAGCCTGGAGGGAAGCCGAAATAATTCCTTTGCACAAAAAAACATAACCCCCTTTCCTTTTCCGATTTCCGTCCAATATCTATCCTTTCATTTATGTCCAAAGTCCTTGAAAGTTCAGTTCATCAGCAACTTAGTGCTTTTTTAAATAAAAACTGTTTAATGAATCCATATCAATCCGGATTTCGTCCAGGTCACAGTACAACTACAGCTATAATCAAAATTACTGATGACATCCGACAGGGTATGGATAACGGTCTTCTGACAGTACTGTCACTACTTGACTTCAGCAGCACGTTTAACAATGTAGATTTTGAGATTTTATTAGCAATTCTCCGCTCTCTCAACATATCTCCAACAGTTATTGACTGAATCAATGAATGAATGAATAACTTTATTGCACATACATTAAAGTACAATGGGCGGTCTTATCGCCAAAGGCGATCTCGTCCAGACTACCCTACACAATTATTATCGACACCGACTACATTATTTACTGACTTCATGGAAGATTACAGTGTTGTACACTTATTTGCATTTGTCTTAATTATATTATTAAATTTATCATTGTTACAATCTTAGTCATTTATTTATTATTATTGACTATTATAGACTATACACTTAATGACATTATCCGTCGGTCTCTTGTCACCGCCGAGGCACCTGCTGTTCTCGAACCAAATGGGCTGTGCCGCGACGATGGCAAGAGACCAGATGGAATGTCGTTGGTGCCATGGAAGATGGGACGCAACTTGTGTTGATACTTTGGCGGCTTCCCATCTCCCAGTTACAACCGTGACAGCCGGGGCCGCTGCCGCAAACCAGGAAGCCCTGAAACGCCGCAAATATGGGTCCATCAGTAATGGGTACATATTTGTGGCTTTCGGGGTTGAAACCCTGGGGCCGTGGGGGCCTGGAGCTCATCACCTCTATCGAGACCTCACAACGCGTCTAATTGAGGTCTCGCGTGACCAAAAGGCTGGCCTGCACCTAGGGCAACGCATCAGCGTAGCCATCCAACGTGGAAATGCTGCCAGCATTTTGGGCACTCTCCCCGCCGACAGCGACCTGGAGTCTATTTTTTACTTATAGTTTGTTATTTTGTAAGTCTAGTTATATTTATATTGTAGTTTAATTTTAGTTTATATTAATTTATAATTAGCTTTGCCAATGTACCCCCAGTACTTATGTTTCAACTCGAAACGGCACTCTTTGTACATCTTAAGTGATATTTGAAATTTTATTATTATTAAAACAGTAATTTATTTATATTTTATATAATTGTGTCACACATGTTACATTACATTACTGATTCCGTAGTTACCTGTATGGGCGACAGCAGAGGATACGAATCGATGAAACTTACTCGTCATGGCAAAGTCTTACTGCTGGTGTCCCTCAGGGCGGCGTTTTATCGGGTCCTAGCTGTCCGGGTGCGTGCGCGTGCGGGCGTACTGTGTTATATTTCCCTCTTCTGTTTATATGTTTCTGCAAAAATGGATACTGAGCGTTAATCCATTTCTTCCTTTCGTACGTCAACTTTTCTCCAAACACCAAATTTTAATACATTTAAGGCTTTATCTATAACCGTACTCCATTTTAGATAGCGTGTTATCTTAACAAGGAAGCTTTCAATTATAGTCGATGAGAAAGCGGCTAATCAGTACAACAATAAACATTAAGCAAAAAGATAATGTCCACCGATGAAAGAGAAGCACTGCAATAAACTGACTTTCATGGATTGTATAATTTAACGAAGTACTACCCACTTTTGAAACGATATGGTTTCGGTTTTTCAAGTGAGCCTTTACGGACCAAATCCTAATCTATACGAAGTAGCAAAAGAAACTCAAGTGTCGAGGCCGATTACAATGAAAACTAAAATGGTATTGTTAGATTTTTGAAAAATTATCTCTCTATCCGTGCAGGCACGGAGACAGAATACAATTTACTGCGGCCTTGCGGCCTGTCGTAAGAGACGACTAAACAACCCACAGCCAGGTGGTAGGGTATGTGCTCGACTGGATGGCGACCACCCCTGGTCTAGAGTATGCCGCCATAACAATCTTGTGTAATGTTCCGGCATTAGTGATCAGGTTCCAGTCTCCTTTAAGAGAGCAGCAGCGCATTTGTAGCACCTTTGGTGTTGCAAATGTCCATAGGCTATGGTAACCGCTTTCCATGAAGTGGGCCGTCTGCCTGTCTGCTGAACTCCTGCAATAAAAAAAAAAATTAACCTAGTCAGGAATCGAATCGGCTGATTTTACACCAGGACAAACACTCAATTTTTGTGAAGGAATGTCAAACGACAAACTAAGGGAGTTTGCTGTTTAACATTCTTTGAGTATTTTTTGTTATTTAGTATAGTTTAGAATTTTCCATTCCCTGAGTACTTTGGTTATTTGGTATAGTTTAGAATTTGCCTTAAAGGCCATCTTGGAAGAATCCTTTGTATATTATCACGTCAGTGCCCCATATAGGTACTTATTATATGATATTTTGACGAATGATCTGGTAAAATCATCAATAATAGACGTGTATGTATGTAGAGATTAATGAAAGTATATGAAGCGACAGGTGTTTGTGTACATTGTAGCAAGTGAAGGTCAGTCATTTCTGCCTACCCCTATGGGAAACAGGGTAAGGTTGCAAACTGTTTTGGGAAAAATAACGTATCACATTTTTTTAAAAAGGAAACAATAGAATTTGAAAAATAAAAGTATTCTTTATTTACTAGTATTTCCCCAGCGGCTACGCCGTGTGTAAATCCCTAGGTGGTAATAGTAGGTCACTGTCATATCATACACTTATCTATCTGTCACATTGACAATGACATGTAAACTTTCGTTCAATAATTAGTTCTGTTTCAACTTAGAAGTATCAATAATAGTTCAGTAATTGTCCATATGAGTGTTACATCTTACGTATGAAATTAAAAATTGCATATAAAGTATTTTCACATACTTTATTTTTATGCAAAAGTATAAAGAATATTTACCAAAAATAAAGTAGGATACGTTATTATAGAGTATGGTTGGCAACTCTATAAGCAGGCGTAATAATAAGTATGTGAGTATTGTTACGAATTTGTAGGATACAAATTCGAAAATGCCGTTGGATTTATCACAAAGTTTATTAGAAGTACACACACGTAATTCACAGTTCTTACAAGTATATTCCGAATATAATAAAACCCAAACCTAGGGCAAAAAATCGTTATCACATAAATCGCGCAGAGTTCGTCGTTATAAGATACTCGTTCTAAAAGTGCACTAGGTAATGCCTCGTTCGCAGTCAGAACACGATTGGCGCATTTCCCAACTGACCTACCCTTATCCATTTGTAAATTAGACATGGCCTCCTAACAACGTGCCACCCGCTAGTTCTTGAAATCGTTAAATGGTTAGCCTAATGGCTTCCAAGAACTCGCATGAAATACCAACAGAGGACCGAAGGTTTTATGACGTCTTATGGCGGCGTGAACAAAGAGATTAGCGCGAACAATAGATCACTCAAATTCAAAGGGGTAATAAGACACCTGCGAAGGACTAGTATTGGCTTGCAACAGTATGTAATTTGTACTAATCTGGTCATGAAGGATTTAGGAACGTTTGAAAGACAAGATTTTATATTAGGCTTTTACAATTCCTAGTATTCTTATTCATAATAAATATATATATTTTTATAAGTACACTATCATATAAGTAATACACAAGCGTCTGCCTGTCCGGCGCGCTTATACCATTTGCAGTAAAGTTTTAGGTTTTACGACTTAAGCGCCGTAATATAGAACACGACGTAGTATTGTTTTATATGAAAATACCTTAATTAAGTATATGGCTTAAAGGGCAAGAACCTGAGCATTTTTAAACAACTTACATACAACTCAGAATCTTTACTTTTAGTTTAAATTGTTAAGTTGTTGATATATGTAACTATGTACTTATATTTATCATACTAAAGCCTATAAATGTATGTATATAAATATAATATTATAAACGCGAAATTTTGTATGTATGTTTGTTACTCTTTCACGTAAAAACTACTGAATGAATTTTGATGAAACTTTACAAAAATCGAAATGTGTGCTGGGACATATAGTAGAAGTAAAACTTCAACGGACAAGTGGAATGTAGATGGCAAAACGAATGGCAACGGACAAGTGGCAAAACGAATCGCAACAACATTTTAACTTGAAGTTTTACGGGCAGACTGTTAATGTACTTGTCCAATTTGGAAATCTGCCCTTAAAACTTCAAGTTAAAATTTTGTTGCGATTCGTTTTGCCACTTATCCGTTAACATTTTTAAAAACAACTTGAATATAATCAATAAATTATCTTACTATTAATAAGTATTATGTTGTCGTTCCATCACGCTAGACCAGCTAAACGGATTTGAATCAAATTTGGTACAGATATAGAATAGTCTGAAATAGCATGCAGGCTAGTTTTTATTCCGATTTTTTTACTCGAGCAAAGCCGTGACCATAAGCTAGTATAGTTATAAACACACATAAATTTATAACATAAATTCTGCACTATATTTCTTTTATAATGAAATGTTTTCGCTATATTTTTTTAATATTATTATATACATACATTAAAAAAAAATTAAGTGTATTTATTACATGTATGTCTATGCAGACCACGGGCCATAAAAACGGCCTGGACTTTTGGAGGGCTGGAGAAGGGCCACGGAAAGGCCAACAAGTAGAGATCCCTTGACAAATTTAATCTAATGACAAGCCACGGTAAGTATAGGACCGGGCTATTGGGATCAACTGCTAGTGGAGCGACAGATCAAGGACTATCGGGACTATGGCGTCTGCCCGTCGCAATGTTCAAGGAATATGGAAAAAATAGACAGACGGTGACCCGCCACTCCCTGCATGGGCCCCCAAAAATGCCAAGATTGGCGAGGGGCAACATGAGTGCCTAACGGGTGTGAAGAGGTGACCGGAGGTACTTCCGACGTCAGACCATTTATCGCTTCCACCCCTGGGTTTGGGTCTTAGCTTTAGCGATCTCCACTCCGTGCCGGCTGGCTAAGGCAAGCACGGAGCCGGGGGCCTTGCCTTGGCCCTAGGAGTCAGGTCGGACGTGTCGTTACTCACCCAAGGCTTCGCCTCAAAGCCCCCCTGCGAGTTTATTATTCATTTATTATTAATGATTTACATTAATTAAATTTTAGATAAGAACATATTTAAGCAGACATTTTTTTCCGTGCAGGAACGGTAAATGAATACTAATTCCTGCAGCCGGGCTGCCTGTCGTAAGAGGCGACAAAAAAACCCACAGCCAGGTGGTAGGGCATTTGCCCGACTGGATGGTTACCACCCCTGGTCTAGAGTATGTCGCCATTACAACTTTGAGTTGTGTTTCGGCATTAGTGACCAGGTTCCAGTTTCTTCTTCAAGGCTAGCAGCACATTGGCAGCACCTCTGGTATTGCTAATGTCCATAGGCGACGGTAACCACTTTCCATCACAGTTGGTCCGTCAGCCTGTCTGCTTGTGCTTCAGCAATAAAAAAATTAAAAAAACATTTACCGCTTTATTATTAAATATTCCCATAGCATTATAATGTTATTGACTTTTGTGTTCAAAACGCCATGAAACTTATGTTGGCACGCAAATATAAAATTAATTTATTAATGTCAGTATTTTTTTAATAAGTTTAAAAGGGTTACAACCCCTAAAGATTGCATGTATTGATAAACACGCAAGTGAAATTGCATATTAATATGATTAAGTGTATGCAAATTTTGTGGGTATAAAATTAGGGCTATTACACGCGGATCATCTTAATAGTTCTTTCGATAGGAATCCTATGTAGTGGAAATGGTGATATTGTAATTTTTCAGGAAAAACAAAACGTTCTCCCTCCAAAGTTGTTATACTCCAAATTTTGTAGTAATCGACTCATACTTTATAGACAAGGTGCTAGGTGGCTTTTGCTAGGTGGTAGGGCATTTTCCCGACTGGATGGCTACCACCCCTGGTCTAGAGTATGTCGTCATAACAACCTTGAGATGTGTTCCGGCATTAGTGACCAGGTTCAAGTCTCCCTTGAGAGAGCAGCAGCGCATTTGTAGCAAATGGTGTTGCAAATGTCCATAGGCGATGGTAACAACTTTCCATCAAGTGGGCCGTCTGCCTGTCTGCTGATCTCCTGCAATAAAAAAAAAGACAAAGTAATGAATAAACTAACTCAGGTTTACATCAACATATGTAATTATGTATATCATAACACTAGCTCCTTGATAATACTGTTACGACCGACAAAGACCGATTCACACTGCAATTTATTACCTTCCCGCATTTGGACTTCTTTTGTTTAAAATTTGTGATTAGAAAAACAGCCTATTGTGTATTGTACTCGTATATGGTCGTTCGCATGCATAATTACGCAGGTGTGCGGATTACGTTTTCTGGTAAATTAATTCGACGCTTACCAGGTAGACATATTGCATCGGTGCATTATAAAGCAATGGCCTAACGGAGAGATCGGCAGTCAAAGCGATAACACAAGCGAGGCAAGACGTGTGTACATTTTAGTGACAGACTTTGCGCGTGTTATTGAATTGTGCATTACATTTGGACTGGCGTCCGGTTATATTTGTACCTGTGTTATACGTGTTTGTATAGTTCTAATAAATTCTATAGTAATTCTAACGGCATTTTAATTCGAGTCCCGAACTCTGAACAATACAGATTTATTAAGAAACTTAAAAGGACAAAACCATTTGAATTAGTGTTATAAAAATTTCATAATAATAAAGTGTAGTGCTATGTGCTAAACATTAACAAAGAACACATGAACAATGTGTTTTCTCCTTAATAAAGACAATAGGAAACGTGTTATTGGATACATCCTTAGTTTAAGTTATATCTTGTTATTTTAAATCAGATTTAAATTACTCATTAGTCTTATTTCCTAGATTATATTGTAATTTAAATGTTGTCTCCATTTATGAAAAAAAAATAACACTAGCTGTTACCCGCGGCTTCGCCCGTGTAGATAAATAATAGTCATACTTTATGTAGTCGAACAAGATACTTTCTTTTCACCTTAGAGGTAGAATTTCCAAATACGTCAATATACGTGTGCAATTATTTCTATTATAACCAAAAGCATGTATAGGAATTTTCGTGTATTTCCTTTGAAAATCGTGGATTTTCATACCAAAATTTTCCCACAAGTTTTCACAGTTCTAGCTCCAGTGTTTGGGCTGTGCTTTGAGTGTCTGTCAGTGAGGTCAAGTAATTATATATGTATACTATCTTATCTTATACTAATATATAAAGCTGAAAAGTTTGTTTATTTGTTTGCTTGAACGCGCTAATCTCAGGAACTACTGGTCTGATTTGAAAAATTCCTTCAGTGTTAGATAGCCTATTCATCGAGGAAGCCTATAGCTTATATATACTCACGCTATGACCAATAGGAGCGGAGCACCAATAAAGAATGTTTCAAAATTAGGGGTTTTTTAAACTTACTTTTTTAACATGTGGAAAGAATGCAAGATGAAAGAATGACTAAACCGATATACAATGCAAAAGTGGATGGATGCAGAAGTCGTGGAAGGCCACGACACACCTTCCATGATCAAATTGATCGTGTACAAGCAGAAGGTGATGTCAGGAGCCTTAAGAACAGACGAGTATGCATGACAAGAGTTATGAATGTCAAAGAAGCAAGTGAGGTGTATAAGAATGGGCCTAAATGGCGCTCTGTTGTTGGTGCCTACCCCGCAAGGGAACTGGCGTGAAGTTATGTATGTATGTATGTACTTTTTTAACTATTCCACGCGGACGAAGACGCGGGCAGAAGCTAGTATAAATATATAATCATGGACATTTCATTAAAATCCGTTGAGCCGTTTCGAATTTATCTTACCATCGGTTAAAACCTATGATAAGACAAATGAACGGTCGGCAAGATATAGAAACGGGCCTTTAGAGGACACTTGTATAATTAAACTACGCAGTAGCTTTATTTTGCTCACATAAAACTTTTATTCAGTTTTTTACGAACGAAGTCCATATAATTTAGACAACTGCCCAGCAAAACATAGGGATGAGTCGAAGCCAACCTGATTTGCAGTAATATAATAAGTAACACTACCAGGAAAATTCCCGCGGGATTCCGAAATATAAGCATCGCATCACTTAAAAAAGGACTTAAGCTATCGTTATAGTAAATTAAATTGACAGTTTATTTATGTAATTTTCGTATAATTGTATATATTTTTTTTTTGTAATTAACTATTGGAGCAAATTTTTATTTTTATTATATAAATTACTTTTTAGTGGAAACTTGATAGATATATGTATTAATTTTGTGTTTTATATTTAAGAATATTAATTATTGTATGTTTCCCAAACAAATTAAATTAATAAATAGTGAAACGTATCGAAATCAGCTAATATTTATTTAATCTATCAATTTTATTGTATTGTATTTGCCTATTTGACAAATATTTCGACCAACGGATTAAATTAACAAAGAAAAATACGATTATTTATGATAAGGTATCATAGAGTATAGCTGGTTTTTACTCACATTATGGAACTCTTTTTGAAGTAACAGACGGGCTTTAAATATTATTAATTTTTTTTATTGCAGAAGATCATCAGACAGGCAGACGGCCCGCTTGATGTAAAGCGGTTACCATCGCCTATGGACATTTGCAACAGCAAAGTTGCTACAAATGCGCTGCTGCTCTCTTAAGGGAAACTGGAACCTGGTCACTAATGCCGGAACATAACTCAAGGTTGTTATGGCGACATACTTTAGACCAAGGGGGTGGTAGCCATCCAGTCGGGCAAATGCCCTACCACCTGGCAATTATTAAAATATTATTTCTTAGTATTGATTTTTATGATTTAAAGTCTAACCTGTAAGTCTCGGTTGATCTTTGTTACTATGCAGACTGCATTCTCAGCTTGGCGATGAATAATTTTATCGTTTGATACAAAACAAAGACTTTTTAAGATTATATTATATTAGGATTTAGTAGTCATGACGATGGCTAAGCTTTTCTCCCTCTACCCTGAGTTAAAAGATAAACCACGGTGGTTTTAGTAGACGAATAGTAGTTGTTGCCAGTCTCACTGGATGTGAACTGTGCATATAGTATTTCTTGGACATGTATTAATGAAAAAAAAAAAAATTCCACCTCCCACCAAACAAAACTTTATAAATATTAAAAATCAGTATCTTGACGCGCACTTATTTCTCTATAAATTTTGATGGTTTTACACATTTTGAAAAGTGTAATACTCGATCAAATGCCAAGCAAGATAAATAATACTTATACACCCATTTTTAGGAATCTAAATTGCTTGGTTTTGAAACTGCATAAGTTCTAAATAGTTAAACTTTATTAATAACGTTTTCTTATAACTCAGCGTTGACATATAAAGTTAACTAGTGTAGTGGAACACTTACAGGCCAATAGATGGTACTGTGCAATAATTGAGGTCGCAAACGTTTCCCGAAACATAAAGAATACAAATTTTCTACAAAAATAGATGGGCCTAAGCATGCTGAGAGCAACAGTAGCCTCGCTGGAAGATCTTTCTTTGCGACGGAGGTAACGATGTGACGAGTTGGATTTTTTTCCTGACTCGAGTCACGACTTGAGTTGACTCGACTCAGTGATTCTCGCCGCCGCCGAGTCGTACCAAGGCCCAAGCGGCAAATGGAACAACGCGCTCGACTGTTGAAGTTTTGATTATTTGATATGGCTACTCGGAGTCAACTCGTTGTATTTGTAGAATGTAGCCGCGATAACAATGTAGCAGTAGCGGCGTAACTATCATTTTAGTCTAGCTAAATAATAAATATAAGTATATAAGTATTTAAAAAATTAAATATAGCCGGTATTTGCAATTAATGAGATAAGATAAGATGCCGATAAGTGCCGCCCGTCGCAACTCGTGTCCCCTATGGGATGCATCGTGCGAATACGACGCGAGCAGCAAGCTCGTTCACTTCGCGACCGTAGACAGAGAATTCTCTTACTATATTGTAGTGATTCGAGGTACTAATAACTGAACTCGAGTTGACTCGTTCGAGGTTTGATTCGAGCAACTCGAGTCAAATAGTTCGACACGGACATCGCTAAACGGAGGAGCATTCCATCTCGCTCCTCCAGGGCACCCCCCCCCCCCAAGCTAGTAATAAAAATCTTCGAAAATTTGTAACGCTTGAAAAGGCCTTCTTACTGATAATTAATCGCCAACGCTTATAACTCGCGCCAAGCATAACTTTAAAGACATTTCTCACGTCGCCCTCCGTTTTCTAATTGCATTTATTTGCACATCCGCCGTCTGTGTCCGCATTTAGTTTTACATGTGTATTCACTTAATGATCATTATGCATGGTATGTTGCTTTATTTTGGGAAGACCATACTAAATTACCCTAACGCCTGAAAGAGTGGGCAAGATTATATTAGTACGACGTGAATATCATGGCAGTTTTGAATACTCATTTATTCGTAACTATGTTGCACGCTAGGATTATAGTAGTGTGACGTATACGTGTAGCGGAATTTATTGTGATTACTCTCCCCGCAGTAGTAATTATCCGTGCAGGAACGGAGAAAGAATACAATTTCCTGCGGCTGGGCGGCCTGTCGTAAGAGGCGACAAAACAACCCACAACCAGGTGGTAGGGCATTTGCCCGATTGGATAGCTAGCACCCCTGGTCTAGAGTGTGCCGCAACAACAACCTTGAGTTGTGATCCGGTATTAGTGACCAGGTTCCAGTCTTTTTTTCCTCTTTTTTTTATTGCAGGAGATCAGCAGACAGGCAGACGGCCCACTTGATAGAAAGCGGTTACCATCGCCTATGGACTTTTGCAACACCAAAGGTGCTACAAATGCGCTGCTGCTCTCTTAAGGGAGACTGAAACCTGGTCACTAATGCCGGAACACAACTCAAGGTTGTTATGGCGACATCTTTAGACCAGGAGTGGTAGCCATCCAGTCGGGCAAATGCCCTACCACCTGGCTGTGGGTTGTTAAGTCGCCTCTTACGTCAGGCCGCCCGGCCGCAGGAAATTGTATTATTTCTCCGTTCCTGCACGGATAAGACAGTCTCCCTTAAGAGAGCAGCAGCGCGTATGTAGCAACTTTGGTGTTGCAAATTTCCATAGGCAATGGTAACCGCTTTCCATCAAGTGGGCGGGCCGTCTGCCTGTCTGCTGAACTCATGCAATAAAAATAAATGTAGCATCTCGAGATAAAACTTCTGCGTTTTTCTCCCCGCTGTTTAGCTGAAGTAATTGTTCATATGCATCCCCCTCTTGGATCTCGCAGGACCGCCTCCACCTCTAACGCGTGTGCCTGCTCTTCTTTCATGGTGGCGTGATGAGCTAAGTCTATCGCTGCTCTTATTTCTGTGTCGTAAATGCCGTCTACGCATATCTGGAGAAACAAGCTTTTGACGAGTGATGCGGACGAGGTCTGGTACGCATTCCTCACCAGTTTTTCCACCTCCAGTGACCACTGTTGTAATTACTCGTTAGCTCGCTGGCTACGGTCCTAAAGTTGGGCTCGTAAGACATGCTCTAAGTGGGAGTCATCATATCGTGACTCTAGAGCTTCCACTAATTCTTCGTACGTTGATTCTTTATCAATGGCTTCCAACACGCTCATTGCTTTGTCTCCGCCACTTATAAAGATACTCCATCCTAGGGGGTACCTTAAAGTTTGCACCAGGGGTCGGACCAGTTATTAATGATGACACACCCTTAACCTTTATCCTTCTGAAATCTTCCTCCAAGGTGGCGATTCGCATGTCATGCCCGGCGATTGATTTTTCACGCTCTTGAAGCGTTTCCAATCCCAGTACCGACAGCACGTAACAGTATTTTTATTTTGAATTTATAATGCTTGAAGACGAAAGTCTTCGTGCAGTGCGTAAATTATGACTACGGTGCCGAGATTAGGGTTGCTACTTTTTTTTAAGATACTGTAGTATTTTTGTTTTTTAACAGTATTTATATTTCATTAAATATTTTATATTTAATTTGTTTCATTGTTGATTTTTCCGTGTGTATTTATTATTTTTAGGATAATCATGGGAATCTTAACAAAAAGCGCTACAATTGAATTAGTGACGAAATATTACATTTCGTAGTATATTATTTTTCTATAATATACTTACTAGCTGTCCCGGCAGACGTTGTTCTCCCCGGAAGAAATAAAATTTAGAACCCGATTACAGCGCCACTTACCGGGTTGAAATGTAAGCTATCCTATCTTTCAAGTCGGATCAAACTGCACACGGTGTGCAAATTTGATTAAAATCGGTCAAGTAGTTTGGAGTCCGTCGCGGACAAACAACGTGACACGTAATTTATATATATTAAGATAAGTACAATTGGCTAAAATATAGTACGATAGTATATTTTATAGTACGGTTCAGGAACCAAGCCGAGACATGGACTCTGACAGTGGGACTGGTCCATAAATCCAAAGTCGCTCAACGGTCTATGGAGCGAGCTATGTTAGGTGTTTCTCTTATGAATAGAATCAGAAATGAGTATATCCGTAAGAGAACCAAGGTAACTGATTTCGCTCTCAAGATTAGCAGGTTGAAGAGCCAGTGGGCCGATGACATCTGTCGCAGGACCAACAGCTGATAGAGCGAACGAATTCTGAACTGGAGACCGCGTCTCGGTAAACGTAGTGTCGGACGCTTTCCAAACCGATGGACTGAATACCTGCGCAAGGTCACCGGCACGGGCTGAATGACCTGGATATGTGGAGCAAACCTTGGAAAACCTACGTCCGGCAGTTATATCACCTGTTAAATAACGGTGATATGAAATAAATCACTTTTCATTCCAGTTACAAGAATAGGAGATACATACATACATAACTTCACGCCAGTTCCCTTGCGGGGTAGGCACGAACAACAGAGCGCCATTCAGGCTTATTCTTACACATACCTTACTTGCTTCTTTGACATTCATAACTCTTGAACACTCCCCAAATAGAAGACCGACGTAACTTTTGCCTTCTACCTCTACAACACTATTCTGTTTATAAATATGTATTATGCATTTTATATATATCATATAATATGATTATAACATTTTTCTTGAATATTTTAACAGTATCCCCACAATATTCGTTTCTAATTTGCTCAGTACTAATAATCATTATTATATATACATACATAACTTCAGGCCAGTTCCCTTGCGGGGTAGGCACGAACAGCAGAGCGCTATCCAGGCTTATTCTTACACACCTCACTTGCTTCTTTGACATTCATAACTCTTGTCATGCACGCTCGTCTGTTCTTAAGGCTCCTGACATCACCTTCTGCTAGTACACGATCAATTTGATCATGGAAGGTGTGTCGTGAAGAATAGGAGATGACTGTTAAGTTTCATCTGAGCATTGTTTCACGTGAGGTGACCGTTTAGGGCCATGTAGTACAAATAACTAAAGTAGATAGTACTAACGACCGAACTTATGTGCGTAAAATTGAATCTTATTTTTGAAGTGAAACTTCTTTAGAATGGTTGTCATTTGAGAAGCTCAATGAAATGAAAAAGCGACACTAAAAAAAGATAAATACATAAATCTATAGGACTAAGCCTGCGAGAGAATGAGATAAAATCCCTATTCACAGATAAATAGATAACACTTTATTGCTCACCAAATATACAATTTAAAAAAAAACACAATTATAATATTGTCATGGTAGAATCAATATGGCGGCCTTATCGCTTAAAGCAATCTCTTCCAGGCCACCTAATATTAAGGAATAATTTAACCTAATCTAGCGATGTAGGTGGTGCAGATTATGAGGTAGATCTTAAACAAACATACTTAAACTACATATTTTAGAAATTAAATACACATACTTAAATTATTTTATAAATTAAATACATACAATAGTACATTATAGTACTAGTGTGTAACATAGGTGATTACCGCCGAAGCGCCATTGAGACTCGAGCCGTAGGCGAGGGTCTTAAGAGAGCCGAGGACGGTAATCATCAATACACACGTGTATCATACGACGTTTTTCAACACACTTGTGAATAAAATAACAACAAAAACTCATTTTATTTTTAGTAGATAAACAAAAGTTATATATGAGTAAAAGTTTTATTTATTAAACACGCACGAGTTAAAATTATCTATTTAAATAAGAAGTTGCGTGAAATGAGCAAGCAATAGGAACATTAATTTATTTGTTCTATAGAACACGATCTTTTTTTTTGAATAAAAACTTTTTTAAGAACAAAGCAACTCAACCAATAAAATTTAAAAAAAAAATCTATAACTCACTAGTGAGTGTAGTGTTCTATAGAACAAATAAATTAATGTTCCTATTGCTTGCTCATTTCATGCAACTTCTTATTTAAATAGATAATTTTAACTCGTGCGTGTTTAATAAATAAAACTTTCACTCATATATAACTTTTGTTTATCTACTAAAAATAAAATGAGTTATTGTTGTTATTTTATTCACAAGTGTGTTGAAAAACGTCGTATGATACACGTGTGTATTGATGATTACCGTCCTCGGCTCTCTTAAGACCCTCGCCTACGGCTCGAGTCTCAATGGCGCCTCGGCGGTAATCACCAATGTTACACACTAGTACCATAATGTACTATTATGTGATATATATTTTAATTATTCTATATACCTGTGAAATAGCATTGTCAAAATGAAATAAATTCACGGCAGCGATAGATATATAAAGTAGCTATAATTTCCAACACCAATTAAATTAAGTATACTCGAGCGAAAAAGCCATTAGCAAAAAACAAAGACACTTGTAAGAACGAGAAATAAAGGGCGGCACCGACTGTGCTACAAATAAGATTTTACCTCCAACATACTCGGCGTCCAAAAAAACCTAGACACTTGTCATATCACACATATGCGTGTCCCCAAATACACTAGTTGGGGCGTCGACGCCGTCGCCTCACGATTAGGGAGCCTGCATACATGTTAGCGGATACGCTACGTTTCTTTTCGCTAAAATTGACATTGACATTGATTGCTAGAGCCACACTGGAATCATTCATTACGTTGATTACATCACTAAACTGCCGTGATACTAAGCATTGATGCCGATGCATCAAATGTATAAACTTGAGTTATCATGCTTTGTACCGTGAGTCAGAGTTGATTTCCCCCTATTTTATTCCCCTGATCCCGTCCCTCGTATCTCATCTCATTTTTTTAACGAGAGGAAACCCGATTGAAGGTCATCGGCCGCGCAGGAGACTGAGGAAAATTGTGGCCGGTGTGTGGGATTTGTCAGCTCGGGGAGGCACTAGCATCTCTAGACAAAACAAAAAATGCTATTGCTACGCTACGGTTAGGTTAAGGATATCCACTAAAACTCCTCGGTATTCCGTCCTTCGCTCTTAATACCAGAACTACGAATATATGGCCTAGCCTTTTCGCTAGCCCTAGCAGGCGGTGGCCTATGGGCCTTATCCACTGCCGGGGAGCTACTTTCGTCCTCCGGCGACATCATGCTCTCTTATGCGTGGGGCGGCCTGTAACGCGTCCCACGGGAGGAAAGTTGAGCGCGCGCCGAATACGTCGCACCCCCATCTCGACAGCATATTGCGGGGGAGTCCTTTTCCCACCCACGCTGCCCGCTCGTGTTGGCCAAAGGTCTAAACTGGCCCTCCAGTGACGATGCTTCCTCCTTTGACGGGAGCGGAGCAAGGATGTCCGCTCACGCTCCCGTGTAACTCATCTTCCGTTTTAAAGACTGGCAAGGCGTTAGCATTAGCCCTAGTGTTACAAACGTCAATATGCGACGGTAACTCCTTTATGTTTCTTTGCCAGCTTTAACCAACAAAAAAATCATTTTTTATTATCGTATAGGTTTACGTTGGTCGCTAACATATGTGATGCATATTGACGATGTTATCTTTATTATAGTAATTAAATACCCATTCACCCACGACTTGAATAATAAACACCTCCAGTTTATCTAAACCGGAGAACACATCTTATTCGTGCAAAAACGGAGAAAGAATACAATTTAATTTTTTAATGGTATTTGCCCGTCTGTATAGGTACCACCGTTGGTCTAATGTATTCTGCCATACGACTTTGAGTTGTATTCCGGCATTAGTGGCCACATTGGTAGCACTTTTGGTGCCACAAATGTTCGTAGGCGATGGTAACCGCTTTCCAACAAGTGGTCCGTCTACTGAATTCAAGCAATAAAAAATAAATAAAACAACACGGTCTCTGGTAACTTATGCTTCTGGAGAATGATGCGCAGAAGTAAGCTTTCTTGAATAGCTTCCTTCATAACCTATTAATTTAAATTGATAAATCTTCTTTTACGCACTCTACATACAGTCAATATATAACAAATATTGTAGTCATTAATAAAAGAAACATACAAAGTTTTTGAGATTATGTCATCTGAAAAACTTTTTTTCTCTTCTTACAAAACGACACAGCCTTCTCTTTTTTGTTTAGAGTTATGATGTTATAATTCTAACAAGTTGAATGACGATTAATGATTAATTAAAGAGTAATTAATAGTATTCTAACATGAAAACATTGATAACACGATGTTTTAATGCAGGCTTTTTTATGTTAATTATTTTAGAATTTAGAATGCGTCAAATACAAAATTTGAATTTAATTAAGACAAATAACGGTGTACTAAGTAATACGTATTGTTACGAGTGCGTGACTCGAATTAAAATGCCGTTGGAATTACTATACAATTTATTAGAACTATACAAACACGTATAATACGGGTACAAATATAGCTGGACACAACCAGTACAAACTGCACGGTTCAGTAACACGCGCAAAGTCCGTCACTATATAGCTTATCGAATTTACACGTCTTGCTCGCAACGTAATACTCGCTTGACTGACGTTCCTCGCTATACTACCTCTCCTCTCCATCCTGCCGTCGTTTGATACTTCACAAATATAGGTATGCCCGCTGCCCGCCTGTATCGTCGACTTAATTTCCTAGAAATACGTAATCCGCACACCTGATTAATTATTCCTGCAAACGGCCATAAACTAGTACAATACACAATAGACTGTTTTTCTAAGTAAACAAAAGAAGTTCAAATGTGGGATGGTAATAAACTGTGATATATGGCAGGCAGGTGTGCATTCATTTTTGTCGGCATGTAACAGTATAATTTAAATATGAATCGTTATTAATAAATCTATGCAATTTGTAAAATATAATTATTTTTGAAATTAAGGCGTCGCTCACACAAGCTTTATCAAATTATCTATATTTATTTTTTACTGAATACATTCTTTCAATGTTGCCTTTTGTATGATGTTACTGCTCCATCTAGGACAATGTTATTGTTTGGTATCTTTCTTCATAAACTTGATTATTTTGTTTAATACGCTGATTACTTTGGATACGCGATAACTTTGGATTTTGTTTCAAATGAAAATCTTCGTGTGCCAACACAGTTAACCGTTTATTCTCAGGGCGCGTTCCATTTGAGGCTCACAAGCACCCCCGCTCATGACGTTGATTTTTCCCGTTCCACTCTCTTGGGGGGTTAAGGTCCATTTACATGGAGAGATTTTCTTGCCTCGGAGATACGATTGTCGAAAGGAAGAAAAAATTTAATCATGTAGACTAAACATAAGATATCGTACGTTAAATTGCGATAATCGCCTTGTCATTGAATATTGATGTCTCTGTTTAAACAAAATACAAAATACCGTGCTCATCACCGAGCTCGAATGGCGACTCTTGTATTTAAATCGGTTCAGGCTGATTTTTACGATACTCGCATGAACTTGATAAAATTTCACACTAGTTCTGATTTAGATAAGTCGAAAAATTGTAGGCAAATATATCAATGCGATTTGTGTCGTGGTGTAAACAAAACTCGTTATTTTTGACGCTTTAAACAAGATGCATTTGACCACAGTCAATAAGTATAACAACAGTATACCAGATAGAACCCGAGCATTATACATAATACTTATTTATTTAAAAAGTATTCAATAATTTCATAGTTTAGTTGATAAGCCGTCAAATTGCACAGTGCAAAAGTTTTGTTCAGTTTTTAGTCTTTAATATTATTGCAGCAAGTAAGTATCACAGAGCAATATAAAAATGAGTTTACATTGAAATATGTAAGATAAGGTGTTTGACCAATTCTAAAAATCACACAAAAACGCAGCGACTAAATACCTAATCCGTAATCTCCTTTACCGTGTAATGCTGACAAATCGCCGGTGGTTTGCGCCGCATGCGATGATTCATGTTTATTGGCGGACTGCCAGACACCCTTCCCCATAATGTTGGGCAAACATTTGTCAAATGATAGCCAACGATTTGTTGCTATTGGTAATAAATGATTAAACATTATTCGCTACGCTGCTTACACCCACACCCAGAGATATTTAAGCGCAATTAATTTAAACACAAAATATTTGTAACAAAACATAAATTAGTAATCGATATATTTATTTACTTACTGTTAAAATTTATATAATCATTTTTTAAAAAGACGTAAAATTAAAACAACAAAACACAAATTTATTTGATGAAAGAGGTGAAATGAAAACTTTAAATGTTGTTATTTAAGTTATATTAAATTATTAATTATCTGGCTTTGAGTGCAGAAGTTAAATAATGTTTATACTTAGCATACACTTTAAACACAGTTTTGTTAACAAATACCATTTTTAAATTTTGAAAGAGATGTCATGAAAAATAACATATTGCCTAATAAATTATTGGAATAACCTAATATTTGTTTGCTTTTTTATCTAACTGATTTCATCCAACATTCCAGTTGGCCTTATGTGTATTGGCCACATATTGGTCATAACTAACGACTCGTGTTTGTCAACGCATGACGATTGTTTGTCAAATGTTACTTTGATTGTTGTTGCGTTCTGAGGTTGTTTTTAGGGTAGGAAACTGTTGAAGTGAGGTTAATGTACTCTGAGGCATTGTTTACAGTCTATTGATCAATTATTGCGGCTTCCGCGTTTAAGTGATTGACCCAAAATTAACATTGTTCGAATCAAAGTGTTTTAGGTAAACAAGTTTGGTGAAATAAACAATTGTTACAAGGGGTCCACCACAGTAGACATGAGAACCATAGTGTATATTAATATCACATAGACAATCGTCATAGATAATATTTTTAGTCGACTAATCGATTTATAATTAAATTACCATTTTCTACCGGTCAGTTAATTTTATAAGCCCACTAAATTATCGTATAGATAATTTAGTGCAATTGTTTTTGTGATCCTGGTAACACTATGATGTATGCAATATTATTCTTTTGTAGGGTAGTATATTAGTATTTTCGTATAAAAGGCGTAGCGGCGTATAGACGGTGTTCATTGCTTACTGTGCTGTGTGAATACTCACATCAAAGGCTGAACAATTAAGGGGAAACCCTGCCCAAATAGTTAATATTTGGTATACTTGGTACTTTCTTACCCGAATCTGGCTGGAATGTGTAGGTTTTTTTATTGTTTGCTGATGGAAAGCGGTTACCATCGCCTATGGATATTTGTAACACCGAAAATGCTTTAAATGCGCTGCTGCTCTCTTAAGGGAGATTGAAACCTGGCCACTGATGCCGGTACAAAACTCAAAGTTGTTATGGCGGCATATTCTAGATTAAGGGTGGTAGCCATCCAGTCCGGCAAATACTCTACCACCTGGCTGTGGGTTGTTTTGTTGCTTTTTACGACAGACCGCCCGGCCGCAAGAAATTGTGTTCTTTCTCCATTCCTGCACGGATAATATTGTTACGAGTTACGGGACTCGAATTAAACTGCCGTTGGAATTACTATATAATTTATTAGAACTATAAAAATATGTATAACAAAGGTATAAATATAACTGAACACAATCAATCAAACAATATAATCAGTCCAAACGTAATGCGCGATTCAATAAATAACACGCGCAAAGTCCGTCACTATATAGATTATCGAATGTACACAAGTCTCGCCTTGATCGTGGATCTCGCTTGACTGCCGATCTCTCCATTGAGCCATTGCTTTATACTGCACCGATACAATTGCTTAGAATCAGTTCGACATACTAATGACTACCATAAAAGATCACAATACACAATGGACTGTTTTTCTAATTATAAATTTTAAACACAAAGTAAACAAAAGAAGACGGTCATAAATAGTTTCAATGTCATTAGCTCAAACGCCACGGCAGGTAATAAATGTGCTTTGTCTACACTACAGGTATGCAGGTGGTCTAACTTGTAACAATGTGTAAGTATTATTTGTAGATTTTCAATTATTCACGTTTACATATTTGTTATAAATCGTTCTAATTTTTTTTTTTTATTGCAGGAGATCAGCAAACACCCAGACGGCCCACTTGATGGAAAGCGGTTACCGTCGCCTATGGACATTTGTAACACCGAAAATGCTATAAATGCGCTGCTGCTCTCTTAAGGGAGACTGAAACCTGGCCACTGATGCCGGAACACAATTCAAGCCATCCAGTCGGGCAAATGCCCTACCACCTGGCTGTGGGTTGTTAAGTCGCCTCTTACGACAGGCCGCCCGGCCGCAGGAAATTGTATTCTTTCTCCGTTCCTGCTCGGATAGTTAATTCCTTTAAGCTATAGATAATATGCCCAATTAGCCACTTCTTAAGCCAGCAATTAAATGCGTTAAAACTGCCGGAAAGTTTGATTTTCTCCGGTAGTTTATTGTATATAGTCGGATCCATAACATGCGTCAGCGTGTTAGATTTTGCTGAGCCTAGGTCACCGTCTTTTCAGGGTAAGGTGTCCAAAAGGTTGGTTACGTTGCTTCAAATTTAAAATAAGTTCCACTGGAGAACACTTTTTGAAGGTCATACATATATGTTAAAATTTAATTTTACTATTCCTATAATATTTCCTAATCAATGTACACCGCTTCGCAACGTGTCATTGCTCTTAAGGAGAAGAAGCGTCAAGAAACTCCCCAGTAATACGTCTAGGTGATTATTGTTTTTCTTTATATTTCTTATTCTATTTAAATCTCAAGTTCTATTTTTTAACTTTTTAGAAGTATGTTACAGAATTACTTTTCGAAGAATGAATGGAGTTGTAGCAAACATTGCATACTCAGTAAGACAAAGACACAGTAAGAGAAAAGAAGAGTATTATTAGATAGATAGATAGATAACACTTTATTATACACTAATACAAAAGTGAACTTAAAACTAATATTATATCTAATTATGTACAAAGACAACCCCAGAAATGAATTGAGATGATAATGGCGATGGTGGTATACGTAACATATAGTAACAACTACTTACATTTTAATAATAAATACATAAATGATATATTTATATTGATATATATATTTATACACACGAATATATGTAGAAATTATCTTTATTGTTATAATAATGACGAGACATACTAAAAGTTTGTACTGCAACATATCGCCATTCTCCATCTCAATTCTTTCGATGTTTGGCAAAATTAAAAAGTTATACAGACGATTGTATAAGAGGCTGGAGTGAGCTGCTATCTAAATGAAGTTTTATCATATAAATATTCTTCAATAATGTAATATGTAAAAAGGGATAGGTCTATAAATCCATCATTAGACCTGTCCTTTTGTATGGCAGTGAAGCGTGGCAAGTACTTGAGCGACATAAGCAAGAACTACGTGTCACGGAGATGAATATGCTGCGATGGATGTGTGGAGTGACGCGAAAAAACCGGGTCTGGAACTCTCGCATCCGCAACAGTCTTCATGTCCGTGACATAGCCGTTTAATCCGTGCAGGAACGGAGAAATAATACAATTTCCTGCAGCCGGGCGGTCTGTCGTAAGAGGCGACTTAACAACCCACAGCCAGGTGGTAGGGCATATACCTGACTGGATGGCTACCACCCCTGGTCTAAAGTATGTCGCCATAACAACCTTGAGTTGTGTCCCGGCATTAGTGACCAGGTTCCAGCCTCCCTTAAGAGAGCACCAGCGCATTTGTAGCACCTTTGGTGTTGCAAATGTCCATAGGCAATGGTAACCGCTTTCAACCGTTGACTCCTGCAATAAAAAAAAGCAGACAAACTGCAAAAGTGTCGCTTACGTTGGTACGGCCACGTTTTACGGAGACCGGCTAAATATGTGGGGAATAAATGTCTAGCCATGCCGCCTTCGCCTGGTTCCAGTCGAAGGGGAAGGCCCAAGAAATGTGGCCTTGACGTTGTGAAGGATGACATGCGTACCAATGGTGTCAAAACGGGAGATGCTGAAGACCGCGCGAAGTGGAGTAGCAAAAGTAGAAAAGCGGACCCTGAGCGTCGGAGTGAACGCTCCGAACGCAACCGGGATGTAATGATGATGATGATGTTTCCTCAATTTTCTTTCTTTCTTTAATATCACTGTTGAAGTAAGATACTTCACTGAATTTCCGTACTGTTCCGTTGTCCGAGGTAGGTACCTGCCCTCTAATTAGCCGAAGTCTTCTTTTTACTACAAATGCACTGCTACTCATAGAATCAAACAAAATTACGGCACAAAACAAGAGTCGTACACACGAGTTCGTCACTCTGACGCGTAACAAAAATAGGCGTCCAAAAATAGCACAGTTCGTAAAGGATTTCTGATTACTCCGATGCATGTTCCTTTTTCGAAGAAGCTTTTATTGCTTTGAGATCTTGAGCGAAATTAAGTTTTTGAGAGTTCTTTTGTTTTTCATTTACAAAATACTATCAAAATATATTTCATGCTAAAATGATTCATTTTATTTAGTAGATAAAAAAAGTTATATATGAGTGTAAGTTTCAGCGTTAAAATTATCTATTTAAATGTTAGAGAGCAAGCAATAGGAACATTAATTTGTTTGTATAGGAAATCTTATTTTTTATTGACTGACTACCCACCAGGGCTCTGAGTCTGTAACACAAATTAGCAATCCAATCGATTTGAGGATGTTCTTTAAACCATCTGGGCTCAATATTGAATCAATCTTGATTTGACCGAGACTGATTCCTAACGCACACTGACATGGTTATTGTTTGTTAAAGTTACAGACTTGGAGCCTTGGTGGAAAGTGGTCACCGTCGCTTATGGACATTAGGAACTGAAATGCAATGCAAAAGTGGATGGATGCAGAAGTCGTGGAAGGCCACGACACACCTTCCATGATCAAATTGATCGTGTACTAGCAGAAGGTGATGTCAGGAGCCTTAAGAACAGACGAGAGTGCATGACAACAGTTATGAATGTCAAAGAAGCAAGTGAGGTGTGTAAGAATAAGCCTGAATGGCGCTCTGTTGTTCGTGCCTACCCCGCAAGAGAACTGGCGTGAAGTTATGTATGTATGTAAGTAGGAACTAAAATGTGCTGCCAGCCTCGCTGTTGGAACTGGAAGCGAACATGATTGTTATGGCAATAGAATTTAGATCAGGGTTGGTAGACGTCTAGACGGGCAAGTAACACCTGGTTGTAGGTTGTTTTGTCGCATCTCACGACAGCCAGCCCGACCGCAGAATTAGTCTTCTTTCTCCATTCCTCCACATATAGACCTTTTCAGTAGTTTTCTTGGACAAACAATTTGGACAAGTTCTTTGCTAGATGAGTCCATGAGCATTCCCGTTGGGTTTCAGTTAAATTTGTCTTTCTATGTAAGTACGAAATATATACTCAACATAGCAATACGTATTTACCAGTCGCCCTGGTGCAAAGGCAGTTCTTGTGCCAACTCAAAAACATATTTCACTAAACAATTGATACATTAAAACAAAAACACATTTAAAAAAATCTATGTCCTATGACTATTGTTCACCTAAAATCAATGAATACATGTTTTGAAAATAAAACTGTACAGAAAAAAATCAGCCTTCAAATTCCTTTAAAAAATTCAAACAAAACTTTTTTTTCTAATCTCGATTGAATTTGATTTCATATACAAAAACCGTCTAAAGAAAATACAATAGAAATAACCCATTTCAAATAATTAGCATACTCGTTACGAGATAAGGCTATTGTTTGCACAAGATCATTGTAATTGCTTAGCAAAATATATATCTCAAATTCAACTTGGGGCTATTTCAGCTTCAATTTTGCTTTTATCCACTAAAATTTTCAAAGGTAACACCGTAATATGAAATTACGTCCAAGGCTATTCTAAATTTTCAAGGCTAAGGTCTGACTGTAAGCGATAATTATTAATTAATTTGGATTATAAGTTTGAACATTATTAAGGTTCTATTGTCTAAGATTATAGACTTCTATAATCATAGATTTCGCCAAGGCTACACTATTAATTTGACTTTAACAATAAACAAAAGAGTATATATGCGTGTGTGTGTCAAATACATGGTAGTGTGTGTAATGTTTTTTTAGGGATTTAATGTATTTTTTATGCATAATTAAAAAAAGTAAGTGCAGAATGCTATTCTGCACTACTTCTCTATATAAATTATAAGTGTGCGAAATTTCATACTCCGGCCGCGCAATTTTCGTAAAAAGGGGTACAAAGTTTTTGCTGTGTTTTTGCTTCACGTATTAATATATAGATAAGAAAATACCGTATTCCGCTTATATATAATTAGATAATTATATGTATTCTAGGGGGTCCAGCAAACGTTGTCCTGCCCTTAAAAACTAAAATATGCAACCAGTTTACAGCGCCACCTACTGGGTGCAATTGTGAATCTAAACCATGCTGAGACCCACTTGAATACACACACAAAATTTCAACAAAACTAGTTTAGTTTAGTATGTCATGACTTGAGCAGACAGCCCACCTGATGGAAAGCGGTGACCATCGTCTATCTATAGTTGTTATGATGGCGTACTCTACACCAGCGGTGGTAGACATCCAGGTGGGCAAATACCCTACCACCTGGCTGTAGGTTGTTTTGTCGTCTCTTACGACAGGCCGTCTGACCGCAGAAAATTGTAGTCTTTCTCCGTTCTTGCACGGATAACCTGTGAGATGTGGTAGAGCCATACTGGAAACATTAGCTTGATTATAGCTCGTTGGTCCATTCCCTGTATCCTATCCCCTCTATCCCATCCCATCTACTTAGTCCTAAAGCTGGTAATATGTTGCCTTAGCCGTTGGTGTTGCAAAAGTCTTCAAGCGATGGCAACCAATTTCCATTAAGTGGGCCCTCTGCGTATTTGGCCGCTTTTCAATAAAAAATAGAAATGTTAGGTTAATCGATATGATGAGGAACACTGTGAAAAGAGATAAGTGACACTGTGATAAGTGATAAAGAAAACTGTTAAGTGATATGGAACACTGTGATATATAATAAGGAATCGTTGTGAATTGAAAGAATTGTAGTGATAAGAGTTGAAAAACAAATGTTAAGATGGTTTAGGTATCTATAGAGAATTACTGAAAGAGAACCAGACAACAGTGTGAATGGTAGAGATCGTGACGGTAGTCTACGACGCACACACCATAATTAGATAGCGGAAGTGTTAAAAAAGTCCAGTAAAAAGCATTCATAAAAATGTGTGAAGCGAAAGGTGTTTGTTAGTAGTAAGTAAGTAAAAGGTGAGTTCGAATACTGGCCAGGAAATGTGCATCATTAGGCAAGTTTTCTGATCTATAATATGCATTTAAATTACCACTTGGTGGCGGTGAAGGAACTTCTTAAAAACCTGTATATCTAGATGTCTAACTGATTTCTGGCGAATATACTGTCCGATTCATATCCGTGTAGGAACGGCGAAAGAATACAATTTCCTGCGGCCTGGCGGCCTGTCGTAAGAGGCGACTAAACAACCCACAGCCAGGTGGTAGGGTATTTGCTCGACTGGATGGCGACCACCCCTGGTCTAGAGTATGCCGCCATAACAACCTTGTGTTGTTCCAGTCTCCTTTAAGAGAGCAGCAGTGCATTTGTAGCACTTTTGGTGTTGCAAATGTCTATAGGCAATGGTAACCGCTTTCCATCAAGTGGGCCCTCTGTCTTTCTGCTGAACTCCAGCAATAAATAAAAAAAGATTAAATAGAAATTCGGCCTAAGCCCAACGGTTGAATAATTATAGGCTGATGTTATTTTCCGGTACCCGCTCGCAGTGTAACCTCTGCATACCTGTGCTAGCAAATTATACGAATCCAAGTAAAATAAGACAAAGATTTGTTCAGGTTGAGACTTCATAATTTAGTTTCACAAACGACCAGCTTGGCAGATGTTGTGACATAGAATCCAGCAACCAACGTAACTTAAACCTCGTACTTTATCACTTTCATACATTTTATAAAGATATTAACAAACCGCGAGTGTCTTTTTATGATGGTTTTGGTTTTATAAAGTTATGAAAAGGTAACTTGTTAACAAGTCGGTATTTTGTGGAAACCATAACGATTGTTAGGTATTCCATAAATTTAATTTAATTATTTAATTAACAAATTTCTATAAGCAGGACGGGGAGGACGCACTGCTCGAAGACTTCATCTGTAATCTTTGCGGAATGGTCGACGAAAAGACTTGACGAAGCTTACCGAAGTGTTTTGTACATTACTTATATTCTACTAGCTGTACCCGCGACGCCGTCCGCGTGGAATTTGTTTTCAAAGCCCCCCCGATTTTGAAATATTTTTCATTGCTGCTCCGCTCCTGTTGATCATAGCGTGATGATATATAGCCTATAGCCTTCCTCGATAAATGCTCTGTCCAACACTGAAAGAATTTTTCAAATCAGACCAGTCGTTCCTGAGATTAGCGCGTTTAAACAAACAAACAAACTGTTCAGGTTTATATATTAGTATAAGATATGATTTGAATATATACATAACTTAACACGGCTTATTTTAGAACTATATCTGTCATTATCCATACTAGAGCTTTACATAAATACACCTCTATGACATTTCACAATCGACAAATTAATATTAGTTATATAAAGAAAAAAAAATCAACACGCATGGCACTAGATAGGACTATATATAAGTATAGATATAAGGCCAACACTGCACATGCACTTCCTCACAACACCAGTATGTAACAGATACACTCTACATTAGTATAAGTTTAGTATTAAAATTAGAATAAATTAATATAAAAAGTTATTCTTAAGGTACACCAAAATATAAAAATTACTAAATTAATGTCACACACAGTAATAAAAATAAACAATAAGCGTGTATGGAGTCTCAAATTTTTCATAGAAAGTAAGTAGTAAAAAAGGGTACGGCACTCGAGTCCGTAGAGATATTAATAATAATAATTAAAAAAAATATTAGTTATATTATTGTATTCTAGTGATAATCCTTCAGTAAGACCTAATAACACTATACATAGAATACTAAACCTACGTTTTAAGGTGCCTTGATGTTCAATTTCATTCGTCCTGGAGCCCAATTCTGCTATTTCAATATATTGGCGGGGCGAACGTATTTAAAGTACAATTTCATTACGATAGTGTCAAAAATTCATGTTCAATAATTCCACAGAATCTTCTGGACATCGTCTATAAACGGAGAGTGGATACTGGCCACTAATGTCCATCCAGTCGGGCATATATCCTACCACCTGGCTGTGGATTGTTTTGGCGGCTTGTATTCAATCTCGGTTTGTACACGGATAAAACCGTTCAATACAAATAATTTGTTAACATACATACATACATACATACATACATAACTTCACGCCAGTTCCCTTGCGGGGTAGGCACGAACAACAGAGCGCCATTTAGGCCCATTCTTACACACCTCACTTGCTTCTTTGACATTCATAACTCTTGTCATGCACACTCGTCTGTTCTTAAGGCTCCTGACATCACCCTCCGCTAGTACACGATCAATTTGATCATGGAAGGTGTGTCGTGGCCTTCCACGACTTCTGCATCCATCCACTTTTGCATTGTATATCTGTTTAGTCATTCTTTCATCATGCATTCTTTCCACATGCCCGAACCACCGGAGCATTCCTTTCCTTACCTTCACCCCGACACTCTCTTTCAGACCAACTCTCATTCTTACTTCGGTATTACGATAACATGTTACGATAATTTGTTAACATAATAGTATATAGGGGTACCTACATTGTCATACTTTTTAAAAACCAATTTACAACCTCGTCATGTTACAAATTAGCAAATATTTTCAGTTGTTTTTTAATTTAAGCATCCAGTAAATCCAAATAAAATTTCGTGACTATTAAGAAATATTCGAGGAAGCCAAAAATATAACTACACGAAGCGCTATCTTCCTCTAACCATAAATGTTCACTTATTCATTAGGTACTCAAATCATTGAACTATAACAAACCCATATACACACAATCCGATAACTTCCGAAACCCCTAATTAAATAGATCATAAAGCAAAGGTCTTGCAGATCAAAGGTCCAAGAGTAAGACCATATGACCCCGGATTTATAGCATTATCCTGTTTATGGTCCAGTAAATTTGCTGCTTGGCTGAACGGTGTTTCCAACCTTCGGCTCATTTCTGTCCGATGGCAGAAGTGACAAAAGCTCGCTTTGAATTTCGAAGTGCTCTCAGTTGCTCTCTAACCGCGGTTAGGGGTGGATGTGCGCGCTCCTTCGGATTACCGTATGAGTAAAAATACGAAAATAGTAACGTGGAACGTCGCGAACAATGATCATGATGCATATGTGGTGATTGTGTAAACAATATTGTGACTAATTGATTATATTGTGTGTTTTTGGTAGTTTTCGGAGTTTTGTGAGGAAGGATTTTTCATGTCATGTACGTATTGTTTTTCCAACTTCTATTTATTTATTTATTTACTTTGATGATGGAGCAATACATAGATAAATGTTACGTAAATATCGAAGGGTGAAAAATTATTTGTTCCAAGTGAGACTTTAAAATTTTCTGGGAAAAAATGTTTAATATTTCAATTAACTTTAAAAAAAACCAATAATAAATACACTGATACTACAATTGGAATATAAGAATATATGTAGATTTTAATAGGAAATCTTATATTTTAATTGGTTCTGTATATTTTCTTAAATTGAGACATTATCATGCGATAATACTTATCATGTTAAATCCTCAAAAAATGTCGCTTAAAACAAATAGCATTTCACCCGCAATATTATAACATAATTATATTCCTCGTACATTTTCGAAGTTAATGTTTATCTTGGTATAAAATACAACTTATAACATTTAAAAGCGAACAATAACAATATATCTAAATAGTGATAAGGATGATTACTTAAAAATTACGTATTAATTTCAGCCATAGCGTGGGATAAGTTCCCGCAAATGTTTACATAGTTGTTCTGTTATTGACAACTCAAAATAATGACCAGTCTCCCCGAAATTGGTTCAAATCTTTACTAAGAAATGTTTTTCTGGTAAAAAGATTACTCGTAACAAAGAACAAATTGAGCCTTTACCGCCATTTTATCGTAACTTGAATTTGGACCTTAATATATTTTTTCGTGCAAATGCCATTTTTAACTATTATTTTGATTTCAGACTTTCAGTTTTAGTTGGGTTAGACCCTAATGAACAACACTTGAAAGTCTTAAAACAATTTTTTTTAAAGACGAGTAATAATTGTTATTGTAAGCTAATACAATAAAAGAAAACTTATTTATATTGTATTCTACCTATAGTCCCTCAAGATTATAAGTAGAATACTGAGCCTAGATCACCGTCTTTTATGGGAAAGGTGCCCAGAAGGCTGGCTACGTTTCCTCGCTGGATCGCCATAGTGATCCATTGCCCGAAGTAAGCACCAGCCTTCTGATCACCTGAAGAGTCAATGAGTCGTTAAGTGTAAAATACTATTGGACCAAAGATATATTTTGATTTCCTACATCTTTCTAATTCCCGTTATTTGCGCTCTAGTAATAATCTCTCCTAAATGACACCTGTACACACTTCTTCCTTCGTTGATAACTCTTTCACAGTACAGGCTGTCCGTTTATTGAACTCATTGCCACTCGACATCAGAC
This sequence comes from Dendrolimus kikuchii, assembly GCA_019925095.2. Classification (NCBI taxonomy): domain Eukaryota; kingdom Metazoa; phylum Arthropoda; class Insecta; order Lepidoptera; family Lasiocampidae; genus Dendrolimus; species Dendrolimus kikuchii. The sequence goes on from CM034393.1 coordinate 23,745,410, forward strand.
AAGCTAAATCCATATTGTCTTTTAAATTGATGGTTACTAAAATCTTTGGTCCTCGCAAGTCTAAAACATGCTGCTGATTCTATATATAGTATGATGTATCTTATTTTTGTATATTATATAAAGTATAAGTTTGTACAATATTTGTATTTAAGTTTCAAAACTTAATTTAATGCCAAAGTCACAGACTGATTCATCACTCGAGAACTTAATTCAATGTCATGAATGCACCCAGGTACGCTTCTTTAAAGGGCAAAGAGGCTTGAGAGTTCATATTGGCAAAGCCCATAAAAACCGAAATGAAGTTTCAACCTCTTTGCTAAACCCCCCACCGATTCCGGATCCATTATCCCACAATTTGACACAAATTCCTTTCTGGCAAAAAATTTCAAAATTTAAACAATTGGCACCAGTAGTAAAAAGAATCCCTCGAGGAGCTAGAATTAGTGTTTGCCAAATTTTTTCAGAGAAAATAAGAAAAGTGATAAACGAGAACTTCTTACGTACCTGGGAGCATTTATTGCTACTCCCCTATCAAATCCTTAATATTAGCAAGAACGAACATGGTAATGTTACATATAAAGTATATTATTATTTATTTATTTACTTTTTACTTATTCTTGGAATGTTTCTTATTATTTATTGTCTTCACCGCCACTGTTGTTTTAATAATGTCCTTAGTTTAGGGGGTTCCTGGAAGAGATCGCTTTAAGCGATAAGGCCGCTCTTTGTCCTACATTTATTGTACTTAGTTTTAATTTTTGGTGAACAATAAAGTGTTTTCATTTATTCATTCATACGTCCAAATGTCGCCTAAGATAAAATGGCGGTAAAGACTCGAAATATAAGTATATTGCGGAACCTCATGCATTTCTTCAATTTTTTTTTTTAATAATCCCGTTTTTATTTTGGTTTCTATATTACTATTCATTCGCTTCTGTTACCATCAGTTGCATTTTTGATATTAGTTGTATTTGCCCGACTGGATGGTTACCACCCCTGGTCTAGAATATGCCGTCATAACAAGCTTGTGTTGTGTTCCGGAATTAATGACTAGATTCCAGCCTCCCTTAAGAGAGCAGCAGCGCATTTGTAGCACCTTTGGTGTTGCAAATGTCCATAGGCGATGGTAATTGCTTTCCATTGAGTGGGCCGTCTGCCTGTCTGCTTAAATAAAGTAAAAATAAAACTTCCATTACCATTCATTTTTCCATTTGTCCGTTGAAGTTTTACTTCCACTGTGTGTCCCAGCACACATTTGGATTTTTCGCAGGTTTACTGCAAATTATGATTTGGTTAGGTTAGGTACATTTTAATTAATGCATTTTTTATTTAAACATATGTTATTTTATCAAACAATAAAAATCTGAATTCGATTCGGAACCAATAAAAACATCGATAGTCTACTCTAACATTATGCCGCATCTCACCACGTCTACTCTGAAATTATGCCGCCTTTCACCACGGCAGTAACGCTTTTTCGTGACAGAAAAAATCGTAATAGCCCCCGTCTATATATATAGAAGTTCAACTTAAAAAAAAAACAATGATACAACTAAAATTAATAACTAACTAACTCCGTTGACTCAACGACCCAAAGTGAGTCTTGGCCTCCGAAACGAGATCACGCCACTTTCCTCTGTCCTGCGCAGTGTCTTGCCAATTGTGGGCTTTTAGCGCGGTCAGGTCAGCTTCCACTCTATTCTTCCAGCGATACTTGGGACGGCCAACTGGTCGCCCCGAGTATGCTTTCTTCGCTCCCCGATCCTCCTCCATCCGCTCTACATGACCGAGCCAGTGGAGACGGTGAGATTTTATCTCCCCAATTATGTTGGGCTCGGCAATGAGGTCTTCTATTTCGGAGTTGGTTCGGACCCTCCAGCTGCCATCTTCTTTTATTGTTGTACTAAAATTAATAAAATCCTATAATAGTACTACAGTTCGACAAACGGTCTAGAACTCTAGACCTTTGTCGATACGTGTTCCCCAGTCCAAATTTATCGCCCCTTTGATCCCAGTTTCATGAATATTTTCATTTTCATTTGCATCTCAGATGAGGCTTATTTATCATCATGCATATCACACGAGCGGTGTTTTTTTATACGATGAGAGAAAATCACCGTATTTCATCACGTCGCGCGTCGGCTAAATTTTTCGGCGCGTGCTTTGGGAATATTATGTGAGGACGTTTTGTTTTAGCGAACAAACAAGGTGAAATATGTAAACAAGAGGTCAGAACGACGGTTGCAAGTGAACGAGGATTTTGTGGTGGGATTTTCTTAGTAGCTTCTTTAACGTAATTGTGTTTTTCAGTATTCCGGTTTTTTTAACCGACTTCAAAAAAAGGAGGAGGTTCTCAATTCGTCGGAATCTTTTTTTTTCATTTATGTTCACCGATTACTCCGAGATTTATGATCCGATTTACGTGATTCTTGTTTAGTTTGAAGCGGAATAGTTGGCATTTGGCCCCCTAAAAATTTAACATACTTTGGCTCCGTAGTTTTCATTTTACGAACATTTTTTTGTTCCCGTTTCTTGGGACCTATATTTTTTAAGGAGCGCGGCACCTTTCGTAGGTCTACCTATACATAGCTAGACACTAAAAAGTAACAAATAAAATAAAAAAACTTCGTATAAAAAAACCGACTTCAAAAACTAAAAAGTATAAAATATCTTATTTCTAAAGCTATTATTATTAATATATATTATCTAAAACATCTTAAAGTCGGTGCTTAGTAATTTTCAAAATATAGTAATTTTTATGTTTTACTTTGCATCGACTTCAAGATGTTTAAGATAATATATATTATTTATAATAGCTTTAGAAATAAGTTATTTTATACTGTTTAGTTTTTTAGTTTTTGAAGTCGGTTTTTTTAAACGAAGTTTTTTTATTTTAATTTTTCGCCATGAAAATTAATAGGTATGTTATATCTGGTTTTAAGAGTTGTTACAATAGTAAATTTTAAATAAATCACTTCATATACCATACCATGCCATAGATATATATCTGTACACAGTATAAAACAAGATCGCTTTCCGCGTCTGTCTTTCTGTATATCCGCTAACTCTTTCTAAAGCACTCAACGGATTCTTAAGCGGTTTTCACTATCACTATTACTATTACCGAGGGACGTGTGGGACTCTTGATCGGCCGTATAACCATCGTGGGCTCCAAGCGGAGGGACAGGGGATGCTCAGCCGTCAAAATAGTCACTAAACCTAACCTGCACCCCTCTACTATGCGCTTTTATGGGGTGCCACAGGACCTAGCCCTGATGCCTGGCTATCTCACTTATGACATCCCCAGGGGAGGGTACCCTCGTCATCAACAGGGGGAGAGTCTAACCTCCGCGCCCCGCACACCGCCAACGCCATAGCTCACGCAGTTAGCAGCTAGACGTCGGACAGAAAATACCACATAATAAGCGATTTTGAAGGCCGACTCGACTCCGCGTAGCGACTTCACTTACCACTATTCTCCGACTACTTGCTCTACGATTACTGCCATTATTATTTGAACTCATCTATGTATACATTAATTGTAAATATCGAAATAATATTATACAATCTACATCAAGTTTTAATTGGAAGAAGCAACTGCCATCAATACAGGCAAGCTCCTAAACTAAGGAAAATGTTAAAATAATGCAGTGGCGGTGAAGACAACAATTAATATGAAACATTCAGATAGATAGATGTTCCTTAAGTTGAGTAATACATAATATTTTCTTAAGTATAAGAATGACTAAACAGATATACAATGCAAAAGTGGATGGTTGCAGAAGTCGTGGAAGGCTACGACACACCTTCCATGATCAAATTGATCGTGTACTAGCAGAAGGTGATGTCAGGAGCCTTAAGAACAGACGAGCGTGCATGACAAGAGTTATGAATGTCAAAGAAGCAAGTGACGTGTGTAAGAATAAGCCTGAATGTCGCTCTGTTGTTCGTGCCTACCCCGCAAGGGAACTAGCGTGAAGTTATGTATGTATGTATTTTCTTTAGTTTTCGCGACTTGTATACATAATAAAACTACGTTTTAACGGTTTTAAGCGCGCCGACGTCACGGCCGCTGAAATGTGGCCGAAACGTCGGAATAACAAAAATCAAATCAATTACCTCGCTTAAAACCGTTAAAACGTATTTTTTTTTTTAGAAATATATTTAAACTTCATTAACTAGTGACAATGATTGCAAAAATCATGTCAAAATTCTATTGTAAGCAAAATCAGTCTTTACAAGGTCGTGTTATGGGGGCAAAATGATTATTCTTACAGCAAACTCACATAAATATGAAAAATATCCCTACTTTGTAACTAAACAAATTATATATGTTTAAGTAATATTAATAGTGCTGTACCTAGTACCACACAGACCAGAGAAAATTTAGAAAGATGAATTTAAGCAATCAAATACTTAGGTATTTGATTGCTTAAATTCATATTTCTTTCACATCACATTTTAACTGATATCGAACTTAGTTCCTCTAGCCCTTAAGATTATTATCGATATACCAAAAAGCCGCAAGACTAACACTATCACTATCTCGTAATATACTAAGAAAATATACCCATTTCATACAAATCATACAACTCCTATATAAACAGAGTGAGACAACAACACAATTAACGATCACGTGCTCAAACGCGATCTGCACTCTCCTCGCGGACACATATGTGGTAATAGTGAGCTAAAGAGCTAGACTCTAGGTCATAGAGAGCTAAAAAAATCAATTCTCATACTACTAGATCATGAATACCGTATTTACATTAGTAGTGCGCATAGCTTACTAGTAATGTTGATTGAAAGGGTAATGAGTTAATAAGTCGTGTCAACAAAGGCCTGGAACTAAGGTTGCCATACGTACGCAATATTCTGGACATTTCCAGTAATATACATCTTTATCAGTAAAACCAGTATTAAGCATCCAGAAAATTACACAGTTTTATTATTACACAGTAGTATGTATATATATATATATATATATATACATATATATATATATATATATATATATATATATATATATATATATATATATATATATATATATATATATATATATATATATATATATATATATATGTATATATATATATATATTTATATATATATATATATATATATATATACTAGCTGTCCCGGCAAACGTTGTTCTGCCCTGAAGAAATAAAATTTAGAACCCGATTCCAACACCACCTACCGGGTCCAAATGTAAGCTATCCTATCTTTCAAGTCGGATCAAACTGCACACGGTATGCAAATTTGATTAAAATCGGTCAAGTAGTTTAGGAGTCCATCGCGGACAAACAACGTGGCACGTAATTTATATATATATATGTGTTAGTGTGATTTTATTTCGACAATTTTTTTCGGTCCCCACCCGAAATTTTGTAGTATATGTCGGAAAAACAATTAAATTCACTTCAAAAATAAATGTTGAAACATAATATTATGTTATGAGGTCATAAATATACGAATAATTTCTTGTTAGGCACCAAATTATAATGAGAAAGCTGCAAATAATACAAAAAAATGTTTTTTGTTTCCTGAATAAGTTGACAGTAAAATCAATTAAGATACTTTTATCATATTAAAAAACGCCATAGGCTCTTACTTCATCTAACGTGCTTAGCAAGATATGACGTCATGTCTTTAACGGGCGAAATAGCGTATTTATTATTATTTAAACACCACCTCTTCATTCGCATATAGCTTACATCATATCTTCGTCTAGTATCAGACGAGATGATGGTCAAATCCGAACCTATACTACAATAAAAATAGAACAGTGGCTAAAATTACGTATTATATTTTCAAAAATTAAACTATTTGTCAGAAAAATACACTATAAAAACATTATTTTGTATGTATATTTTCGGATGTGGTAACCCTACTCGCAGCTTTCCTAGATTAAAAGAATAATATCTAGTTAGAAGTTTATTGTCTTGATTAAAGTAGTCGGTGTCAAGACAAGCAATCTCATTTCACTGTGTAAGCTAACTTTGTAATGTTGTGTGAAAGTTATGTCTCTTATATTTACTCAGAGAAGATATTTAAGGACCTTTTGGAATATTTTGGGGGGGAAATATGCCAAGATAATGGTAGTCCACGGCTATTTTTTTACAGCTGGAGTACAGCAGACAGGCTGACGACCCACCTAATGGAAAGCGGTTACCGTAGCCTATGGACGTTTGCAACACCAGAGGTGTTACCAACACGTTGCCAGCCTCGAAGAGATTTTGTCATCCTTTTTGAAAAACTCCATATCGTAGCGCTTTGCGAAAGAGCTGGGAGCTTATTTCAAATCCCTACGATACGCAAGAGAAACGTTCTTGAGAACCGTTGCATACACGAGCGAAGCGGCTCGAGGAAGTGGAGATGAACGCCTAGCCGATGGTGAGCGGTACGGTGGTAGAAAGAAGATGAAGGCACCATTCTAAACAGTTCCTTGGAACACTTACACGCCTCACTTCCATAGACACGCCGCTTCGCTAGAGTGACATTGGCAACATCTCTCTTGATAATGACATTTCAGTGAACCTCTTACAGATAAAACTTGATATAATAACGCCATCTGTTAGTCAATAGCTAAAATTATATAAACTGCTCATTTTACTCTCACGCATTCACTCATTCCCGGTCCCATCCTTTTCATTCCATTTCCGCTCACTGTCGCCTCGCATCTACTCGCGAAAACTAACCTCTCTTCGAAGGTGTCGTGACATCGTGTAAAACATTAATAAACAAAAACCTATTCTTGTGTTATGGGTAATGTACAACAGATCACTCTGGGGCCGATTCCAAACACCCAGATCATAGTAATTAAGAGAAAGTTCCAGCGAGCCTCTGCGCCTCAGCGACCTCGGCCAGCAAAGACTTAACCCACTCGACCACAGAAATTGTCGTCATTTAGCGTGCTTATGTGCTGGGTCAATACTTAAAATACTTTTAATCCGAATCAATTATGCGGTTTCCGTGGAATAAACCAATATAGCTAAAAGAACAACAATTTTAATACAATTTCCTGCGGCCGGGCGACCTGTCGTAAGAGGCGAGAAAACAACCCACAGCCAGAAGGTAGGGTATTTGCCCGTTTGGACGGCTACCACCTCTAATCTAATGTATGCCGCCATAACAACTTTGCGTTCTATTCCAGCATTAGTGGCCAGGTTCCAGTCTCCATCTAGTGTTACAAATGTCCATAGGCGATGGTAACCGCTTTCATCGATCGTCTTCGCAATTCATTAACAAGTTACTTGAGTATCGTAACAATAATGCGAATGTGGTTTTTCTGGTAGTATCAATAAAGAATAATTATTGCATGCTATTGTACCGACAATACTTCTGTATACAGGTGTTTTATTATCCTTTCAAATTTCAATGATCCATTCATTGTTCGCGTTAATCCCTTTGTATGCCTCCCAGTAAGACGTTATAAATCCTTTCTTCTTTTGTTTGCATTTCGTTGCACATTGTTAGAAGCCATTAAGTTTACAAGTTGAGAATTACGAGGATTAGTGGACATGTTGGTAGGAGGCCATATCTATTTTATAAATATATATAAGGTCAGTCAGTCGGTAAGGAGTTAGTTGAGTTTCAACTGCGATCGAGGTGTGTCCTTTCGGAACGAGTATCTTATAACGACGGACTTTGCGCGATTTTTGTCATTAGGATTTTCTGTTTTTTTGTTGGTAAAATCTGTGAATTACGTGTGTGTACTTACAATAAACTTTGTGATAATTCCAACAGCATTTTTAATCGTATTCTGAAAATACGTAACACTATTTTTAAACCTGGAATGTTGGCGAAACAATCTTTTCTATCGTGATTTTTTAGCTACCCTCATGTTGCGTGGCCTTTGTTGGGCAGTGGTAAAATCCCGAACTTTAATATTGGTTACGTTTCCTGTGAAATGTAATTGAAGAATTCAATCGAAAAGTTTGTGAAGTGAAGCTATTTTAAAATCGTTGTGATTTGAAACTCGATGAAACGAAAAAGCGACATTAAAATAGATAAACACATACATCTATAGGACTAAGCCCGCGAGAGAATGAGATGCGAGTTTTAAATTATGTAGTGCAGATTAGACTAAAACTGTGAAAAATTGAAAGTGAAACTTAAGAATAATAAAACTACGTTTTAACGGTTTTAAGCGCGGTAATTTATTTGATTTTTGTTATTCCGACGTTTCGGTCACTTTTCAGTGGCCGTGATCACGGAAGACAACGATGTGACATCATTGTCTTCCGTGATCACGGGAAATGTCGAAATAACAAAAATCAAACAAATTACTGCCCTTAAAACCGTTAAAACCTAGTTTTATTATGTATACAAGTCGCGAAAACTTAAAAAAATATTATGACACTTAAGAAGTTTATTTTGCGGTTTTAATTTTCAATAAATGTACACGGATGTAGGCTAAATGAATTATATTTTAATATATAAAAGTTAGAGAAGAATTATCTGTGGGTATATTCTCTCAATATTCACTTCTACTGCATGTGAACTACACACGCACACACACACACACACACACACACACACACACGCACATACACACACACACACACACGCACGCACGCACACACGCACACACACACACGCACACACACACGCACACACACACAAACACACACACATACCTCATTTTATGAAAAATATGTCCGGCATTCCAGAGGTAGAAAAATATTACGTAAAGATCTATAAGGTTTAGCATAATCTTATTGGCATACTGATATCTGTTTGGCAGCACATTTGAATAAAACAGTATTATAAACGTAACAGTTATATGAAACACAGTTTTACTCGTATCCACATACCATATTGTCAGTCACTTTGCCTTTATTGACGTACTGAACGAGAGCACTCAAATGCTTAAGGAATCGACGTGAAATGGAGCAAAATAAATGAATGTGGTTAAGTAAAGTAATACGTGTAAACAAAAGGTTCTGTCGCATGTTTAAAATTGCATGGAAGAAGAATACTACGGAAGGCCTAGACTTGGAAAAACTAATTAGAACTTTAGCAGATATGTAAATAAAATTTAAACACTAAAACATGTGTTAGCGACATCGAGACGTCGCAATATATACGTATAATTTCTAATATCGCAACAACAGAAATAAGAGAATGAATATCTCCATCAATTGTACTTAATAATTTTATACGAACACATTTGCATATATTTCCATATGACATAAATATTGGGCCCAATGTAGCTCTGTGGTGTCTAACCTCCCCATTATAGCCACCCCATGCTTCGCAGTTATTAAATTACTATTTAGTTATTACATTTTAATTACTATTATTAATTTACTATTTAAAATATAAATAGTGTGAATGGAGCGTTAGGTAAACTTCTAGGCGCTAAGAACCTCAGCCAGAAGGCCCAGCTCGCCATACACAACGCGGTGCTGGTACCTACGCTCACGTATGGATGCGAGAGTTGGGTATGGAAGAGAGAGCATGAAAGTAGAGTAAACGCGGTCGAGATGCGAGCACTGCGCAAAATCTGCGGAGTGACGCTCGCGGACCGCGTTCCTAATACCGAAGTAAGAAAGAGAGTTGGTCTGAAAGAGAGTGTCGGGGTGAAGGTAAGGAAAGGAATGCTCCAGTGGTTCGGGCATGTGGAAAGAATGCATGATGAAAGAATGACTAAACAGATATACAATGCTAAAGTGGATGGATGCAGAAGTCGTGGAAGGCCACGACACACCTTCCATGATCAAATTGATCGTGTACTAGCAGAAGGTGATGTCAGAAGCCTTAAGAACAGACGAGCTTGCATGACAAGAGTTATGAATGTCAAAGACGCAAGTGAGGTGTGTAAGAATAAGCCTAAATGGCACTCTGTTGTTCGTGCCTACCCCACAAGGGAACTGGCGTGAAGTTATGTATGTATGTATGTATGTAAAATATAAACATTAAAAATACAATACGAGTAGCATATATATCTAAAGAGTAGGTACTTACATAACTGTTGGTGTTAAATGCACATATATTGATTGTTGGTAGATTGTTGATTCATGCTCTTCGAGTATTTTAATTTTCAAGGCCTCTGGTTTCGGCAACTCGTCTCTCGATTCAATTGCACATCTAAAGCTTTCAAAATTTCCGGGCAAGCTGTATAACAACATAATAGATACTCAATCTTCGTTGATACTTATACCCATGTCTGCAAGCTTATCCACAGCGTCGAAAAAGGTATTCAAATGTTCAGTAACATTTCCTGTCTCCGACATTTTGTGCAGGATTAAACGCTTTAAAAGTGTAGCCTTCTTAGCAGGTCCCTTCGATGCGTATATTGACTCCAATTTCAGCCAAACATCTCTGGAAGTTTTACAACCTCTAATATGACGAAGTTCGCTTCCACACATCGAAAGAATCAGATCGGCTTTGGCTTTTTCGTCCTCTTCCACCCAGCGTTCTGCTTCATTAATGTCAGCTGGTTTAAAAACCTTGCCACTCACGTACTTCCACTCATTGTTTTTAATTAATAGAGCTTGTACTCAGGTATCGTAATTATCCTTGCCCAAGGGCTCGATTCGCATCGACATATTGCTCGTCGTTCTGCATCTTTTCGTAATTAATTATACTGCTTTTGATATATTCCGATCCGAATTCTTTTTGTTAATATAACAGCGCTATGGATTTGCGCTGCCTGGGCCCATAACCAATGTTGATCACCTACTCGCTTATTGAAAAAACGTAGCGCCTGGCGGTAGATAGACCAACTCTGTTCGCCTCATTCCACCAGTGTTTTATATTATAAAATATCTAAAACTACCGTCAATAATATTGGTATATGTGCGAAGTGTAAAATGTTCAATAACTTGTGTTAGATAGTGTTATAGGCATTAATAAGAGTGTTTAGGAAATAATAATACGTAGATCAAACAATATCTTGCAAGCAAGGAATACTTGCTTGCTATTCCTTTTTGAAGAACAAGACAAAGTTATAGGTGTTTGCTCTTCTTAAGACAGATTTGCTAATATACATTTTTGTGATTCACTACAACAGATATAAATATCTGCCTTAAGATATGTGTAGTGGAACATTTACAAGCCAATAGATGGCGCTGTGCAATAATTGATGTCACAAACGTTTCCCGAAACATACAAAGAATATATACAAATTTTCAACTATAACAGATGGGCTTGGCCCGCGAGGAACGAGATTAGCCTCGCTGGAAGATCTTCCTTTGAAACGGAGCGACGGAGGAGCATAACATCTCGCTCCTCCAACCTATACGGGTCACCCCTTCGTATGTATCTTTTTGTGATACCTGACATAACATATATAATAGTAATTACTAACATAGATGAGGTAGATTTTTTTTCTTGTTGCGTATTATATTGCGTAAGTTGTTATTGTTCCTTATAGACGTTTGCAACACTAGGGCCGAAGACAACGCATTGCCAGCCTTTAGGATGGCATAATGAGAATGGGTTGGAGGATTGAGATAGAAAGATCAGACAGGAGAAATAGGAAATAGGGTGGAGGGGATGGGATATGGGTTTGAAAGACAGAAAATAATTTAATTCAGGACAAATTACGACAGATATAATAGGTATAATTGCTACCATATTTAAAAACTAAAGTAATATAATTTTGTCCCAGAATGGGGCGTCAGTCTCAGTATAATGCTGATCTTCCACCGTACCCTTAATGTATCATCACGGTAGCCAGAAGGCCCAGCTTGCCATACACAAGCGGTGCTGGTACCTACGCTCACGTATGGAAGCGAGAGTTGGATATGGAAGAGAGAGCATGAAAGTAGAGTAAACGCGGTCAAGATGCGAGCACTGCGCAAAATCTGCGGAGTGACGCTCGCGGACTGCGTTCGTAATACCGAAGTAAGAAAGAGATTTGGTCTGAAAGAGAGTGTCGGGGTGAAGGTAAGGAAAGGAATGCTCCGTTGGTTCGGGCATGTGGAAAGAATGCACGATGACAGATATACAATGCAAAAGTGGATGGATGCAGAAGTCGTGGAAGGCCACGATACACCTTCCATGATCAAATTGATCGTGTACTAGCAGAAAGTGATATCAGGAGCCTTAATAACAGACGAGCGTGTATGACAAGAGCTATGAATGTCAAAGAAGCAACTTAGTGAGATGTGTAAGAATAAGCCTGAATGGCGCTCTGTTGTTCGTGCCTACCCCGCAAGGGAACTGGCTTGAAGTTATGTATGTATCTATGTACGGTAGACATTACATCATTATATACAAAGTACATACATGATAGTTAGAAATAGGGAAACTAATGATCGTGAGTAAATATATTATAGTTAGAAATACGTTTTATTAAATACCAATTGTATCATATTTTAAATCGCGTTGTGAATTGGGCATAAGGGAGGGGAAAGTGGTCCAGTGAAACTGTCACTCATCACACGAAACAAGATTACCTCAAGGCTAACCGTTTCACGCCGATATTCTCTGAAAGCGTGGTATCACATCGATCGAGCTGGACCTAAGAGCTGTAATCCTACTCCTCAATATTCAAAGTTAATATCTTTATTTAGCATACTCAACTAGCGCGAAAAAAATTGGTAAAACATTTTCTATTTAAACGTTATCAATGATATTTTACCTAGAATACGCGGAGTCTAGAAACTCAAAATGTTTTTACATTGGTTTGACCTTTTTTGTATGGCTGATAACTGACTATGAATTGTATTTTTTTAGGACATAGATGTTCTTTTGTTATTCTATATGTGTTATTTTTTCTTCCTACATTTTTATTATAATTTTTTATACGCTTAGTAATTATTAAAATTTGATGAAATGTTTTACAAAAAGTATCGTCCATACAGAACCCTAAAAGAAAGAAGGTAAACGTAACCGTGGATTTAAAGGATATTAGGGAATCGTGTAACGCTTTTTTGTTAATGGAATGTGAATTTATGTTACGGTTAAAGGTTCGAAAATAAAGAAGGGAAGCTAATGTTGATCTAAAATTCCTTGTAAGTCATAAATTCTATGTAATTTTATTGGATTACTAAATGGAAGGTGAACAATGTTCTGTTACTGCATTTGACTGTAATTTTACACTAGTAGAGTGTATTAATATAGTTCTTGCAATTTACGAAGACGAGCTAGTAAACACTTACAGTCTTATTCATTTTTTTTTAATCGCCTACTCCGTCACATGCCAAGACAGAGACTCTTTATTTTTCAAGTCTTGTTCTAACTAGGTTCTAATTCTAATGTACTAGGGATGTAAGGGGGGGGGGGGGGGAATCTTTTATTTTTATTTTCTTTCTTATTAATTACAAATCTTATTTCTATTACATTTTTCTTATTTACTATTAAGTTTATGTATCTATCTTATTATTTAATTCTATTTCTTACATTGTGTTTATTTATACTCTATTTGTCTTATTCATATTGAGTTAGAGTAAGTTTGTAGGCTTCTTTAAGGTTTTTAAAAAAACCTACAAACTCTCGTCGTATCGTTTCGTCGGATACGCACACTATTGCTTACCTGTGGATTGCAAGAACTATGTTTATTAGGTTTATAAACAAATATAATGATAATTTATGAACCAGTCCATTAGTTTTGATTTTCAAAATTCAAATTCATTTATTTATATAAACTTAGTTCTAGGCCTTTTTTACTGCAGGAGATCAGCAGACAGGCAGACGGCCTACTCGATGGAAAGCGGTCACCATCGCCTATGGACAATTGCAACATCAAAGTTGCTACAAATGCGCTGCTGCTCTCTTAAGGGAGACTGGAACCTGATCACTAATGCCGGAACACAACTCAAGGTTGTTATGGCGACATACTTTAGACCAGGGGTGGTAGCCATCCAGTCGGGCAAATGCCCTACCACCTGGCTGTGGGTTGTTAAGTCGCCTCTTACGACAGGCCACCCGGCCGCAGGTAAATTGTATTCTTTCTCCGTTCCTGCACGGACAATATATATAATTATATCTAAAACTTATGGTAATAACCCATTTTGAATTAAAATTAGGCTACAATTTTTTGGCGCCGGTTGCTGCACTAGACTCTAGGTCTGTATCGCAGCACCCAACACAGTTTATTATAGGAACTTAAATATGATGGAATTATTCATTAATTAGACTAAAACTATGAGTTTGTGTGTGTATGTGTGTTTGGTGTTTGTGTGATTTTGTTTACGTAATAACATTACTGCTGGAAAAATATGTTTTATAGATAATATTCTTTGATCCATAGACCTTTGAAAGTTGCATCTGTGACTGAAAAATTGAGAGGAAGAAGATTTATAGATTCACAGACCACAGCCCGCGTATGGGCTGTCCGCTTAAACGATTTCAAAGGATTGTTGTCCGGGCCTTGGCTAGTATAAGGTAGGTAGAATATCGCTCCATCAATTTCGCTGTCTACCCTCTTTCTATGACAGGCTGCGTCCAATGCACAGCAGGATTTTAGACACTTGCTGTCAAAGTTTGACCTAAAAGCACCGCGCCGGTTTTATTTTTAACAACCTTTTATGAATACTGGCAAGAATAATCTTACTTACCTTGTGAGAAGTGTTAGCACGAAAGTGGAATTTAGTGTCGTGTGCTGTTCTTGTGTGCAACCTGAACCGAGCCAGGAGAGGGCGGATCCCAAGGTTGGTTGAACTTCTGCTTTTCTAGTGCAAGGGTCTAGGTCACATCTCTCCCATACTATTCACAAATTGAACTAGCTTTACCCGTGGGCTACATGTAACGTAATATTACATAAATATTTAAAAATAAATATTAAAATTTAAAATAAATATAAATATCACATTAAAATAATAAACGCGAGCATCGCCGAGTGATATACTAGGTTTAAGTGGTCTAAGCAACCGCTCGCGGCGGCTCGCAGGCCGCGCGTTTTGACAACACATCGGTTCTAGATGGGTCATTTTTGTAGTAAAATTTGAACGACCTGCACGTTACATAAAACTTAACATTTATTAAGATTATATTAAATAAAAACTTAAATCTAACTACATATATTTAGTGTTTATAATCCATGTTTTGAGTTTTTTTATAATTACTCTGGAGTTATGGTGGAAAAGAAGTGGAGGACTCATTGCGCAGTGCACCTGGAAGGTCATCCCCGGCTGTCCAAGATACCAAGCCCAGTACCGTCGGCGACACCCCTGGACTTGCGGACACTTCAGGGAAGTACCGCCACAAAAAATCGAAACGACAGCCAAGGCAAAACTCACCCCCTCACGCACTCTTTCTTAATTATTTATTTATTTAATACATGTATGCGGTATAATATAGTCTTTTATTATATTACCCGCTACATACAGTGCCCCACAAGTTTATTAGACTGGACTCGGAAGGTGTGGCTTATTTTAATCATAGATCCTAAGATCCAGAAAAGTCACGGAGAAACTTCTTTCCTCAATTTTATCAAAACATATATGTACTGGACTTAGAAGTTACTTTACACTAAACGCCGGACTGTGAACCAGTTAAGATGATATGATAAGATTAAGATGGTATGGGCGTGTAATGCGAAGGGATAAAAGTCAGGTGACAAAAATAATGTCCAATTGCAAGATTGATGGGTACAAATGTAAAGGTAGACTAACATGGAGATGGATGGATTGTGTGATGGATGACATGATGATTTGTAGTTTGACAAAAGGATGTATGTCGGAATAGAGAAGTGTGGAAGGAAAGACATATTAGAGAAGGTTTTAGGAGAAGAGAGAGAGAGACAATCCTCGATCTCTTCCACAACACTAAAAACGGTTCGCTTAACCGATTTCAGTTTACTGAAGTGGGCAGCGAAGGTAGCAAATGTTCAAATCACTCGCGTGTAAATACTCGCGGTGCTCACTTCTCTACACGCTGTACTCTTTCCACCCCGCTTCCCTGCTTGTTGCGGTGAAAGTGGGCATAATATAAACGAGGCATTAGAGCTCTGATTTCCAAGCCGGTCGTGTGTATATGGATACTCTATAGGGAAACGTTAATCCGTTTTGGACAGCTCCCACAGTAATCGGGGTATAGCGGGTTCGAACTGCAAATTTTCGCTTCCTTCACAAATCAGGCTTAGTCTGACAGGCATGTAGACCGAGGCCTAATTGTATATAACTACGTGAATCGTGAAATACGGACTAACTTATTGTGGTCTTGTTAACAAAGTTACATACATACATAACTTCACGCCAGTTCCCTTGCGGGGTAGGCACGAACGACAGAGCGCCATTCAGGCTTATTCTTACACACCTCACTTGCTTCTTTGACATTCATAACTCTTGTCATGCACGCTCGTCTGTTCTTAAGGCTCCTGACGTCACCTTCTGCTAGTACACGATTAATTTGATCATGGAAGGTGTGTCGTGGCCTTCCACGACTTCTGCATCCATCCACTTTTGCATTGTACATCTGTTTAGTCATTCTTTCATCATGCATTCTTTCCACATGCCCGAACCACCGGAGCATTCCTTTTCTTACCTTCACCCCGACACTCTCTTTCAGACCAACTCTCTTTCTTACTTCGGTATTACGAACACGGTCCGCGAGCGTCACTCCGCAGATTTTGCGCAGTGCTCGCATCTCGACCGCGTTTACTCTACTTTCATGCTCTCTTTTCCATACCCAACTCTAGCTTCCATACGTGAGCGTAGGTACCAGCACCGCGTTGTGTATGTCAAGCCGGGCCTTCTGGCTGAGGTTCTTAGCGCCTAGAAGTTTACCTAACGCTCCATTCACACTATTCCCCAAACTCACTCTTCTTTCTATATCAGCGGTGTACCTTCCATCCCTGCTAAAAGCACATCCAAGATATACAAACTCACTCACTTGCTCCAGCATAACATCACCGACCATTATCCTTGCATTCGTTCTGGTTTCTTCTCTTACAAACATCATAACCTTTGTTTTCTTCGCATTCAAAATATACAAATAATACTACAAATGCAAAAACGTCTTGAAGCTAATTTACCTGTACTCCTCTTATCCTTTTAGTAGAGTCTCCACGAAATTATCCGCGTTAATGCTTCCCACTTCACTCTGTAATTTAAGCCTTTCGATCGACCACCTTTGACATGAAAATAGAGTATGTGGCGCATCATCTACTTCATCAGGACAATAAACACATATTTTAGACGACCTGTAAATATACAAATAATACTACAAACGCAAAAACGTCTTGAAGCTAATTTGCCTGTACTCCTCCATAAAATCAGGTTTGAACGGTGACTAAAGGTCGCTGTAATAAAATCTGTTCTTTATTTCAATATCATATTCGGATGAACCGTGGCAACGGATGCTAGTACACGCTTCGTCTACTGTAAGAATTATATTCTTATAAAGAAAAACAGAAAAAGCATAATATATTTTGTTAGGGCGAAATTTATGGTTCCATTTCCGCCCTACGTATGACGCTTCCTATCCAAGGTTTCTCTCTCGTAACAAAGTTACATGATTTCTGCTGTCTGTATTATTGTAATTTCTTTCTTTAAGATACGCAACGTTAATGTATCATTTAGATGATTAGATTTTTTTTTCAGAAGTTTTTATCAATCGTTTTGAATAAATGATATAACCAGTCGAACATATATTCACTACAGTATCGCTAGATTAAATGGAAAGGAGCTAGGGTCGAAGATCAAAGGGTTTCGATTTTAGTAAGATAGATAGATAACAATTTATTGTTAACCAAAATAAACAAAAACAAATTGCGTAATTACAATACTTGTTGGCAAAACAACAGGCGGCCTTATCGCTAAACGCGATCTCTTCCAGGCAACCTAGCTTATAAGAAATTCTTAACTAATCTGGCGATGTAGGTGGAGCAGAAAAAGGATAGAATAGGATTTTAGTTAATAATAATTAATTATTTATTTCAGACACAAAGAGCCATAATAATAATTTGAACAATTAAATTAAATATTAACAATTAAAATGAATCAATATCCATCAGCCAGTCAGACAGTTCTTAATTGAAGCATTTCATTTACATATTTTACATTAAATTAATTATTCTACGCAGCAATCTTCAACCCGTCCCAATATATTTTTGTTTGGTGTGGCCTGCTAGCAATGAGAATAATATAATATTTATTTTCTACCAAATCTAAATCATCTGCCATATTGCTAAGCTCTTTTTAGTGGAAATAATACAAAATTGTATGAGTTACTCTGGTATCTTCTGAATCCTAAAATATAATGAAATAATAAACATATACGAAAAATTCAATTAAAATTCCTGTTTGAATTCTTAAAATTTTCATTGTTATACAAGACTAGCTCTTAAACATACTAACGGACAAAAATTGTAGAAACTGTAATTTATTAGTAGAACTTTTATAAATACCAATTTTAGTTTACATTTTGGGGTTACGATCTATATAGTTATATTAGTAGTATAATTATTAATGTATTAGTTTATTAGTTATACAATAAGTGTAACTAATAAACTGTATAACTATTAAAGGTCTTATTCATATTGAATTAATTGTTTAATTACCTTAAAGAAGCCTAAAAACGTACTCCAGATCAATATGAATAAGGCCGATAGTAAATTAGTGACACTTATTGTATAACTAATAAACTATATAATTATACAATAAGTAACAATACAATGTGTAACAACGTTTTTGTTACGCATTGTATTTAAATCCTTATACCACTTTACAGTGCTGAAACACCGATGGTGTTTACATGAATAGCTTTTAAAAAAAGAGTCTTTCAACTCAAGATCGCACCTCGATATCTCTACTTGAGCAAAAAGAGCTCAAACGTTATTGTGAAAGCGAAGCCCTTTTGAACTGAAACGTTCCGCTTTACTCAGCCAAGTGAACAATAAACGAGCGAGATATCCATAGCTATTATACGGATTATGAATAAAGTACTTTGTGTACTGTGTAAAGGAATTTTATCCGTTGTAGGAAATTGCTTTTATCTTAAAAAAATTGTGTGTGTGTACAGTTCACACGCATTAGAAGTGAAACAAAGTGTGACAAGGGGTAGGAGAGATTCTAAATTTCGTGACGTCATATTTCATATAATATATCTGCGGAGTGACGCTCGCGGACCGCGTTCGTAATACCGAAGTAAGAAAGAGAGTTGGTCTGAAAGAGAGTGTCGGGGTGAAGGTAAGGAAAGGAATGCTCCGGTGGTTCGGGCATGTGGAAAGAATGACTAAACAGATATACAATGCAAAAGTGGATAGATGCAGAAGTCGTGGAAGGCCACGACGCACCTTCCATGATCAAATTGATCGTGTACTAGCAGAAGGTGATGTCAGGAGCCTTAAGAACAGACGAGCGTGCATGACAAGAGTTATGAATGTCAAAGAAGCAAGTGAGGTGTGTAAGAATAAGCCTAAATGGCGCTTTGTTGTTCGTGCCTACCCCGCAAGGGAACTCGCGTGAAGTTATGTATGTATGTATATCGTTATAATATATTTAAGTTTTAAAACACGAAATTTCAGGTATTAACGAAAAATTTCAAGACATTTCCAACTCTATCTGTATGAGCTTAGTGTTTAAATTATTAAATATAATATATTCTATCTCATTCTCTGGCAGGCTTACTCCTATAGATTTACGTGTTTATCTCTTTTTAGTTTCATGGAGTTTCAAATCACAAGGATTCTAAAGAAGTTTCACTTCAAAAACTTCTTGTTTTTACGTAATACCTATATGGAATTTCAGTTTCAATGATTTACATATAATATATACATAGTATAAAATAAAGTAGGTTTCCATGTCTGCGTGTCTCTATCCGCTGACTCCTAAACGATGAAACAGGTTTTTAAGCGCTTTTCAAAATGAATTAGTTTTTCAAGGAATGTTTATTCTTATACGTTCTGATCAAGGTGAGCATACTTGGAGACCATATTTTTTTTTATTGCATGACGCCAATAGACAGGCAGACGACCCACTTGATGGAAAGCGGTTACCATCGCCTATAGACATTTACAACACTAAAGGTGCTACAAATGCGCTATTGCTCTCTTAAGGGAGACTGGAAACTGGTCACTAATGCCGGAAAACAAATCGAGGTTGTTATGTCGCCTTACTCTAGACCAGGGGTGGTAGCCATGGCTGTGGGTTATTTTGTCGCCTCTTAAGACAGGCCGCCCGGCCGCAGGAAATTGTATTCTTATTCCGTTCCTGCACGGATAAAACTGTCTGCAAGCCTGTTACTTGCCTTGATGTGTTTAATCATATAAATTCCAAATCATGTCTAGTTAAATTTTGCAGATATGATATCAGAATTTCAATCTCGAAGCAGTTGTGTAAATCTTTAATTATTTCAAGGGAGGCGTAGTGTTCTACTGTCAACCCGTGTCAAGAGTATCACTGCGGTTTAAGTTATAAGATAGGGGTTGATATGTTGATTCCATTATTATTAACTAGAGTTTTCCAGTTATATTTCATTCGAGATGCCACGACGAAATGTTTGGTGGTGAATTTCAAAAGCATCAAAAAGACGCGACTGCATCGCCATCTTTTTTTATATTTATGTGGGGTTGTGAATATTTCCGAACGTATTCATGGTTTTGTATAGGGTAGTTGTGAGTGTTTCCGAACGATGTGCGACTGAGAAAGATAGATGATGAATGAAAGAAAAGATTTGAAAGATTAACAATAGACGATGGTGGAGAAAAAACCAGTATCGATAGAATTGAGTTGAGAGCCGGCGTTGGACGAAGGATGATGGTAGGTATTATATAAATAGTAAGATGTACATATATACATACATAACTTCACGCCAGTTCCCTTGCGGGGTAGGCACGAACAACAAAGCGCCATTTAGGCTTATTCTTACACACCTCACATGCTTCTTTGACATTCATAACTCTTGTCATGCACGCTCGTCTGTTCTTAAGGCTCCTGACATCACCTTCTGCTAATACACGATCAATTTGATCATGGAAGGCGTGTCGTGGCCTTCCACGACTTCTGCATCCATCCACTTTTGCATTGTATATCTGTTTAGTCATTCTTTCCACATGCCCGAACCACCGGAGCATTCATTTCCTTACCTTCACCCCGACACTCTCAATAGTAAGATGTGTTAATAAGAAAAGTGTTTGTCAGGATTGTAGCAGATGGAGGTCCATTGTCTCTGCCTACCCCAATGGGAAACAGGCGTGACAATATGTATGTATGTAAATATACACGTTTGCTGAATGGTATATTAAATAAAGATCAGGTACATTCTTTAAAATACCTTCAACTGGCGGCTTGTCCCGGCTTTGCACGGGTGGAAATTTACTAGTTTTAGTAGGGTTCCCTAATTTTTTCTAGTAATAAATATAGCCGTAACTATAGGCTCATTGATAATGTAGCATTCTAATGGTGAAAAAATTTTTGAAATCGGTCAATTAGTTTTTGAGTATATTCGTTACAAACATACAAATCTTTCCTCTTTATAACATTAGAATGGAAGTCTAGATATAGATGTATAGATTAGTACAGATATGATAATGGTGAGTACTTCGCACTCTATCGGCATCTACTCTAGCAAGCACGTTGCTGTCATATACTTGTTTTATGATTCTGCTTTCATTCATTCTTTCTACATGTCCAAACCACCTTACAATGCACATTGATGGGCTGCTACTCAGCTGTCTGGTGCACGAATTTTAAGCAGTCGGTGGGCGTAGTGGATAGGGGGCAAGGTATATTGACTCTTTCTGCAACTCTTAGGGTCCGGAGTTCTTGAAATATTTATTTTAGTAAACATAGCCTCGCCTATTTTTTCACTGACATTATGGCGATGGGTGGTGAAAGGTCGCGACCAGTGACCAGAACAGTGATTTAGGTTCGGTTAGGTTAGGTTCAGACCAAGGCGACTACTAACCATTTACTATTTATTTTATACACACGATTTATAATTTCGTCCTTATTGGTCGCCATTTTGAATATTTTCATGTTTACTCTTGTAGTATATGTGAATGTGCTCTGTTGTAATTTTTCTTCATTTTTGACGATATACGCTGTTTTTTTATTCTATTTCAGTTGATTACTGACTTTCTTTTTGACTTTAAAAGGATTGTTCAACTTTATAAGTGCAATATTAGTGAAAAAATAAGTGGGTTTATGTTTATTATAAAAACTGAAGATCTCCGGACCATAAGGGTTGTAATATGAGTTATAGCAGCGGTTGAAATAATAAAGCTTGATTGGTAAACTTGTTTTAATGAATAAACCTACTGAACGAACCCCGAACGCGCGGCGCGCAGGCCGGCGCGTGAGTTCCTACATACATGCGTACGTCACAAGGTTGCAGGATTAACTGAGTAGCTTGGCCGGCGGGCGGGTCGGGCGACCCGAACGCCGCGAGGGTGGAGCGGGGCCCGCATCGGGGATACGATGTTCCCAACACGTATTCTTCCAGCGCTTTTACATACTTGCCGCGCTATAGTCTCCCCCTCCAAGTCCTCGGACACCCCGGGAGAGGACTTGGCTTTGGAAGGCCTACCCCTCCTCCTACTCTGAATTACGGCAGAATCTCCTTGATATAAAGTGAGAGCACTAGCGTGGTACTTAGTAGTGTTTCCATTATTATCTACTACTTTATAGGTGGTAGGACTAACTAACTCGGCTATTTTGAACGGTCCCAGTCGTCTGGGCGTAAACTTACTAGTAACCCCTTTGTCAACATTACTGGAAACGTGGGCCGAAACCAAAACTAAATCACCAATTTTGTAGCTTGGTGCGGGTTATGTCGGCGTAAATCTTCCTCCGACGCTGTTGATTAGGGATTCGCGTAGCATCGCCCGTATCTATACGATGCAGCGCAAAAGAAGTTGGCGCTCCCCCTGGAGTAAAAATGTCCTCTTGATCATTCAGGAGTTCCGAGAGCCGTTGACGTTGATCCGACCCAAAATGGGAACCTACCTCTGGTTCAAATCTCATCGTAAAATATCGCGGTATATGACTAAAAGTATAACGAGAATTTTTAAAGTCAAGTACCACACCTGCGTCTAATAAAAAATTCATACCTAACAAGGTATCAGTTGCACCAGGCAAAATGATAAAAAGAGTGGGAACGACAGGCCCCTGCGGCACCCTTACATCCACCTTAGCTACATCTACTACAAGATTTTTACATGAACCATCAGCTAACTTAACACTAGTACACGTTTTATCGAACTTATGACCGTGTTTCACTAAATGTGCACGTAAACTTTCACTAGCAACCGATTGCTTTGCACCAGTATCAAACAACGCACTTCCACGAGCACCATAAATCTCCAATTCCACTACGGGTCTCTGACGCGGGTCAATAACCTCGCTTCCAATAGCGGCAATTGACTGGAAAGCGGAAAAAGAAGCAGACGATCCCTGTTTATTCTTACAAGTAGAGCAATTAGCTCGTATAACACCAGGCGTGCCGCATCCAAAGCATGTTACTGAAGGTGTCAAACTGTCTTCTTCTTCCTTAATGTTACTAGGAAACGACTTCTTAGATAACAGCTTCGGGCACTCCTCTTTCAAATGGCCGAATTGCTTACAATAATAGCAACGAGCTCTACTTGCTTTACTGGACGAAGCTGGTACTGCTGGATATGCTGTGTCTAATATCGGAGTCACTGATTCCTTATTCTTTCTAAGCTGTGACTGCTGAGAGCTACGGCCTTCATCTAAAATATCTTCAATAGAACGGGCCTGTTCCAATAGCTCAGAGAAAGACATAAAAGATTTACGACATATCTTCTCCCTTATTCTCTTATGCAGTAGCCCATACACCATGTCGAGCTGAGCTTCCTGGGAGATAGCAGTCGACGGCAACTGTGCTAACAATGCTCTTATTTTGCAGACGAAAATATCGGTAGGCTCATCGCCTTGTTCCCGTTCAAATATTTTCCGGTAAACCCTGTGTGGCGGCAAACGAGGACCATAAGTTTGCTTTAATAATTCTATGGCATCAGGCCAACTATTAACAGATGCTTTCACACCTTGCCACCAGGTTGCTGCAAGACCAGACAAAAGCATTGGCAAGCCTCGCAAGGCTATGTGATCTTCTATACCGACGCATTCCTTATATATTTCTATAGCGTCGACAAACGCTAAAACGTCGCTCCCTTTTGCACCGTCGAAGCGCGATGAGCAATTTGCAAAGTTACCAGACAAGGCACTCGTAACAGGCGCAGGCGGTGAAGCTGGAGCGCGTATCAAAGACAAAAGATACGCCAAGTGTTGATCCGTCATAACTATTGGAGTTCCCGGTTGAACAGACGGCGCCGGCGACTGCGCAAACGGCGCAGCAGAGGTGGAGGCCCCGCTAGGGCCCGCAGTAGGCGGTGGAGGCGCGCCCGGCGGCACATGAGCCACACCGGATGCGGACAAGAGAGTCTCAGACTCTCCAGCGATACCCCTATCCACAGAGGGTATATGCTGATCCATCCCGTCACTGGTTGCACCAGACCGTGTAAGCACCATAATGCCTAATCGGAAAACTCTATGTTTCCACGGTGATAAATTGTCCGATCACCAAGACAAACGGAAAACACAATATAGTTCAACACAAAATAATTGTTCATCGTAGTCTAAATAAACAATAACTTCAACTATAAAAGATAACTTGAAAATAAAGTTCTAAGTTCAAAACAGTCTGACACTAAAAGTCTTAAATTGGAAAACAACACTGTCTGTACACAAAACACAATGTTCCAATTAACGAAAAAAAAAAGTCTTTGTATAAAATTATTCTTCCAAAATTATTCCAACTAGTAGGTAAGTACAGTCCTGTATAAATAAGTCCAAAAGTACTTACGGAACCATCGTACGTATTAACAACAAATCTTCTTTTCACTTCGTAGGTATATACGAACATAAACACTAATTTCTAGTTCTTTATACTTATAGTCACTTTATAGAAAACAATAAATTAAATTTAAATCAAAATGTCACGTAAAACAAACACAAATAAACATTTGAACCGTTTTAGGGTACCTAGGTTTATTCAAAGTACTAACTTAAGTTATAAACAAGTATGCAAAAGTACGAACAAGTTTGAATAAAAACGAATGAGTCCGAACAAGTTCAAACAAGTCCAAACACGTCGAGCACTCACACTCGTACGAACGTGTATTTCACTCACAAGTCCTATAGAAACCTATTCAGAACACGTTAGGTCATTAGGTACTAAATCACGAACCTACAGTTTAGTTCTAGACTTACGATAGCCACCTAAACGTCGCGTTGAGTACTAACTCAGAACAAACGCGGAACAAACGTATCGGCACACACAGGTATCGCAAAGTTTATAACTAGAACACACTAAAACTGTTTTAAAACACTATATTTCGTGCCACACGTTGGGCTGCCAATTATTATAGCGGCGGTTGAAATAATAAAGCTTGATTGGTAAACTTGTTTTAATGAATAAACCTACTGAACGAACCCCGAACGCGCGGCGCGCAGGCCGGCGCGTGAGTTCCTACATACATGCGTACGTCACAAGGTTGCAGGATTAACTGAGTAGCTTGGCCGGCGGGCGGGTCGGGCGACCCGAACGCCGCGAGGGTGGAGCGGGGGCCCGCATCGGGGATACGATGTTCCCAACACGTATTCTTCCAGCGCTTTTACATAGCGTCGCTACTTTCCCTAAATAAAATCAATTATAGACAAAGAAAAATTTCTCCTCCTACGTGCGATGTACCAATAAGAAAATTAAACCATTAATGAAGGTTATTTAGAACAGTGCCTACCCCGCGAGGGAACTGGCGTGAAGTTATGTATGTATGTATGTATGTATTTAGAACAGTAATTGAAATAGTATTAAAAATGGAAGCCCTTTGAGTGCTCGAGATTATTTTATCCTTAGCTTTGAGTGCGGCTTTGCTTGCGGTAATATAGTACTACTGTAGGATTTTTAAGGCATGTCGGAGACCTACATAAAAATATAAAACTTAAATTTTAAGTCAAAATACCTGTAACGCCATCTAGCGAAGCTGGAACTAATCTTACCGTAACAGTTTCATAGTCCGGTCAAAATAGACATCGATGTTTAAAATCCTAGAAATACGTGTATAAATGGTGTAGTCGTGCGTATTACATTACATCTCTAAAATGGTGCTTCTTAGGAGAAAATTAATGAGTTTGGGACACCCGGTTCGAGCAAAATATCAAAGACCATCGAAGGCCGTAGAGGACAATCGGAGGCCATCGGAGGCACTCGAAGTAATTGCATAATAATAAGGGAAATTAGAAGACCTTCATTTTCATAACGGCGTATATTACACTAATGGATATTATTTTTATGTGACCTGCGTAGACACTTTGGTCGCATCCCATTTACCAAACACGTCTAGATCCCTAGAAGACATGCAACCCTTTGCTGTCAAAGAATGTAAACAAAGTAGCATAAATAATCATGTAACCTATACAAATAAGTGACTCTAGTATAAGACTGTATTAGACGTAAGGATCAATGTATACTTTTAATAAAGAAAAGAAATAAAAAGACAATTAAAAAATAAGAATGTATATATACATACATAGAAGATAAAAAGAAACAAGTAAACAGCCCGGACAATCATGTTCGTCCGGAGAGAGGAGAAAATTAAAAAAAAACCTTTGCTGTCAAGATGCTTGGACCGTGGGGTCCTGAGGCCATGAGCCTCTACCAAAATTTATCAAAACGACTCATTGACTCTTCAGGCGATCAGACGGCTGGTGCTTACCTCGGGTAACGGATCAGTATAGCGATTCAGCGAGGAAACGTAGCCAGCCTTCTGGGCACCTTACCCATAGAAAACGGCGATCTAGGATCAGTATTCTGCTTATAGTCTTAAGGGACTATAGGTAGCATACAATACAAATAAGTTAAGTTTTCTTTTATTGTATTAGATTATTTATAAATTTCTTCATTGTACTTGCTTATCTTTATATATATAATTCTTCTGTACGTGTGTTGACAGTGAACTCCTCCTTTTTATCCGTGCAGGAACGGAGAAAGAATACAATTTCCTGCGGCCGGGCGGCCTGTCGTAAGAGGCGACTTAATAACCCATAGCCAGGTGGTAGGGCATTTGCCCGACTGGATGGCTACCACCCCTGGTCTAAAGTATGTCGCCATAACAACCTTCAGTTGTGTTCCGGCATTAGTGACCAGGTTCCAGTCTCCCTTAAGAGAGCAACAGCGCATTTGTAGCAACTTTGCTGTTGCAAATGTCCATAGGCGATGGTTACCGCTTTCCATCAAGTGGGCCGTCTGCCTGTCTGCTGATCTCCTGCAATAAAAAAAAGGGCAGAACAACGTCTGCCGGGACAGCTAGTAATTTATGTATAATTTTACTAAATATAAAATCAATGGATATTATTTTAAATCTTATTTCATTGCATTAAAGTTCTAAATTGTATAATAAATTAGAGTTGTCAGTATTTTTCTTTCGCTTAATACTTTTTTTCGTCTACCCGTTACCACTGTTTTGGCAATCCGCTTACACCTTATAACTAATACGCTATCCCAGTATTCAATAACACGGGTCGAAAAGCAAAAAGTTCGTCACGAGATACCTTCTGACCGTTAGAAGTCGTTGAAAGGGTAAAGCGTAACTTTGTGAGAGTCGCCGTTTGATATTATACTCTTACTTGGATTTGCTGTTATTTAGGGGTATAAAGCTTAATTATTGCTGCTTGATATACGACGATTTCTGTTCTAAATTTAAGATTTGCTACGAAATCAAGGCTTGGAACTGGTATGTTAGTAACTTTGTGAGGTAGTCGCCGTTTGAGATTACACTTCTACTTGGTTTTGCTGCTATTTAAGGGTATAAAGCTTAATTATTGCTGTTTGATATACGACGATTTCTGTTCTAAATTTAACATGTGCTACGGAATCAACACTTGGAACTGGTATGTTAGCAACTTTCTGAGGTTGTCGCCGTTTGAGATTATACTCCTACTTGGTTTTGCTGTTATTTAGGGGTATACAGCCTAATTATTGCTGTTTGATATACGACGACTTCTGTTCTAAATTTAAGATTTGCTACAGAATCAAGGCTTGGAACTGGTATAACCGCTTTCAGTCGGTTATAACCGGTTATAGTCACTTAATATTTTGTTCGAAGTATAAACGTAAATGGTGCTCTGTTGTTCGTGCCTACCCCGCAAGGGAACTGGCGTGAAGCTATGTATGTATAAACGTAAAAAAAATATTGTGCAAACCTGCATTAACCGGTTTATTCCGCGAGAATATTTTTCTCTACATGACAACTGCTTCTAATAGAAACAAGAATTTTCTATTAGAAAGGTAGTGGAACACTTACAAGCCAATAGATGGCGCTGTGCAATAATTGAATTCGAAAACGTTTCCCGAAACGTACAAAGAATATATACAAATTTTTAACAATAACATTTGGGCCTAGGCCTGCGAGGAACAACAATAGCCTCGCTTCTTCCTTTGAGACGAAGGAGCATTCCATCTCGCTCCTTCACCCTAGTCAGGGCATCCCTTCAAAGGGTTTGTGTGCGGCTTAAATTTTGCTGTACCATATGGCTGCGCTCTAAAGATGTGTGATAAAAATTGTTCGAAACCGGTTTATTCTAGAAAACCTGTTTAACGGATATTTGTAAGCAAAAATCGTTTGATTGGAATTAGATTTCGAACATAAGTGTCGCGGCACGATTTACAACAGGAAGGTACACACCGGTCCAGCCGAGTATGAAATCAGTACGCTCGCGCCGGTGTGTACACGCAATATCAAAATTGCCTATGACAAACGTTCATTTGTCTACGGCCAACCGCCAATATTCGAAAATCATAATCATAATATTTAAATATATAAATAAATATTTCAAGCCAAAGTGTGCTTCATTGAAAACTTCCTACGCTTCAATAAGAAAAGGTTCGCCTTTTTTACTGGTTTCCAAGCCCAGTACGAAAGAAAAATTTTGTATTGGTCAACTAGCAGAGTTATCGTTGTACAAAATTTCACGGTCTCCTCTATTTTGAAGAAAATTAGTTAAGCTGTTCTCGCCACAGGCGATTTCCTCCAGACTACCCTACAAAATTATCACAAACACTAATTTCACAATATTTTCTAATTTCATCAATATTAAGCTATTATTAAATGTTAGGTTACATTACGATCACGAAAAATATGGCGCAGCTGTCTCGTTTTAGATACCGCACTTACAATTCACCAACAAACACGTCGAGGTCATGGCAACGCGAACGAAGTTGCACTCGTGGTGTGCTAGTAAGAAATAAAATAAAAAGATTTCCTTTTTGAAATCATACAAGTTAAAATTTATTTGATTGGTTATTACAACTTCTGGAATTGATTTTCACGTAATTGAATAAAAGTTTTCTTAACATTTGATTTTAGATAAGCCTAGGAAAAGTTTAATAGAAGTTTTTATCTGATCGTTTTTTGTTCAACCAAAATTAAAACATTACTTACTTAATTTATATTGTCTTTACTGCCGCACCCAAAGTCGGTTAATGATCCATTAATTTTAACGATGTTGAATTTCTTGTTTTTGTTTTTACCTTTTTATTAGTCATTACGATTAAAATATACAATTAGTATATTCTACAGATTAAAAAAAATATAAATAATAAATAGGTCTCAAATCACCGCCAGAACGTTCCCAAAACGTTGGTTGCGTTACCGCGTTGGATAGCAACGCTTATGCGTTACCGAAAAATACAAGCCGGCCCTTTGGTCGCATGAGCCTCCTATCAACCGTGTAAATAGGTTTCGATAACAACAGTGATACAGGATATACTAATTGTATATTTTAATTGTATTTCTATACATATAATAAAACTGTAGAGGTCGAATTTCTGTACAATGAAAAAAATGCTAAAAACCGAGTCGGGGGGATGTAAGAAGTGAAATGGAACTAATTTAGATTTTTTACAATTTTTTGTTTATCTCTCTTTTTTTACCGGCTAATCTCCGAAACGACTGGACCGATTTAAATGAAATTTTGTATGGTGGTTCCTTATATCCCTATTCAACATATAGGATACTTTTGATCCCGAAAAGTTAGAGTTCCCGTGAGATAGTTAAAAAACGAGAAAAAGTTAGTTTTAATAATAAGAGGTTGATGGAAAGTTATAATTAAATTTACTATTAATCACATTTACCGTAACATATACTTATATATATTATACGTCAATATTTAACGTCATTTGCAATGTTGCATTTCAAATAACGCATTAAACGGCATAAATATTTAACGCAGATGAAGCCTTGAAATATACATGCATAGACAGACAGACAAATGGATATGATTATTTATAACAGTTCTGTTCGTACTTGTAGCAAGTTGGTCAAAAATACTTACAGGCTCATAAGATATTATAGATCAGTAAGATAGAAATGTAGAAACAGCACAAAACGAGAAGCCCTAGGGATATTCTTATTCATTTATATTTCTACCTTACTGTGAACATATTTAAAACTAGCTTCAGCCCGCGACTTCGTCCGCGTGCTATAGTTAAAAAAAAGGAAGTTAAAAAAAACCCTCCTGATTTTAAAACATTATTATTCGTGCTCCGCTCCTATAGGTCTTAGCGTGATGATATATAGCCTAATCGTTGTTTTAATGTATAAATTATTTTATTGTATGATGATATCGGCAATATCAATACTTAAATAGGTGCTTAATTGTATAATAAGCTATTTAAGTAATTAAAGTTTTTTTAACTATCCCACGGGAACTCTTTAATATTTCGGGATCAAAAGTAACCTATGTGTTGAGCAGGGATATAAGCTACCCCCATACAAAATTTCATTTAAATCGGTCTAGTCGTTTCGGAGATTAGCCCGTACAAACAGAGAAAAGAAAAATTTGAAAAAATCTAAATTAGTTCTATTTCACTTCTTACATCCCCTGGCTCGGTTTTTATCATTTTTTTTTTCATTGTACAGAAATTCGACCTCTACAGTTTTATTATAATGTATATGTCGATATATCGGAGGAACTTATGAGTCGGGTTGATTGTTGTTTGCATGTAGAATGAACAATATTATTTGTTTACATTTTAATTACTCTTAGAATCCTTAATTTAATTTTATTTGATTGATTAAAATTTTTATAACGTAAAAATCTACTTAATCTAATAAAAGTTATGAATATTGTAATCTGACCAACGACCAATCAGAGCGGAGCTCTTGCCTCGAGCGGGGTCGAGGCGCCATCTGTACTTAAGGTAGACGGGCGAGTTTTGCGATACATTTGCATAACAGACGCAGACAGAACAGACGCCGGAAAGCCCTCAGCTCGGATCCCCTTACACAAAGGTAAGACCCCACCAATCTCACTCACTCACTACAGACACAAATAGCCATACATGATTAGCATAGGCGGCTTGCTGGAGAGTTTCTTCCGCCGCTTCTTCTCCTCCAGCTATAACACGTTGCGAAGCGGTAGTAATGATAGACTAGGATCGGCTCCGCCGGCGGAGTCGATAATTGGTCCCCAAACAGTCACTTCAGCCTGTTGGCTTAGCTCTTTCAGCCTTTAACGGCTAATACTCAATATAGAGTCAATCCCCCGCAGCGGTCGAGCCGAGGTCGAACCTCACAGGAGGTGCCTCCTCGAGCGTGCTGCTCCCGGGCTGAACGCCTCCGCTCCCACGGAGTCGTGAAGCCCCCAAAGTCCGGTATCGCTGAAACAGCCATCTGCGGCTATTCAGATGGGTCCAGCTCCAAAAAAAAAAAAAAAAATTGCGATACATTTGACCGAGAGCAACGGATCGAGTTGGATCGTTGAGATTTTAAAAGGAAGGGTTAAAGTAAGATCGGTGCCCTGAACCCGCTGCTCAGTGTTACTTGTGACAAAATATTTTTTAAATCTAAATTAAAAGTGTATAAATCGTGACTATTGTGTTTTGTGCTCGCATTTTATCCTGATGATGCCCACTAAACTCGCAACCGCTAAAGACGATGTCACCGAGAACAATGCTTCTCCAATAAGTAGATAAGTAGGCCGTTAAATAAATTGAATTAACCTCCAACAAAAAAAATATTACTAGACAAAATTACATTAGGTACCAACTTGTGAGTAATAAGTTAAGATCTTGTGGGAGTTTCGTTTCCTAAGATATTGTAGAGACCAATTTAAATTAATGTATGAAAGCTCAAGTGTAAAATAAACATTTTAACGGCCTTTTAATGTTATTACGAGCTATTTGAGATGAAATATGAGGACATTATCGTCCGTTTTTCACGAGAAAATATGTAAGAATTTTTCGTTGTATTACTTTTATGTCCATTTCTGGAGTTCAGGGGTTGCTACATCTTACACTACTTTTACTTAAATCATTAATTCTTATACTATAACCTAATTTATATATATATATATATATATATATATATATATATAGGATGGCGAAAAAAACCGACTGTTTTTTTTGAGTCTCGAGTGAAAAAAAATGTTAGTTTTTAACCGACTTCAAAAAAAGGAGGAGGTTCTCAATTCGTCGGGATCTTTTTTTTATGTATGTTCACCGATTACTCGGAGCTTTATGATCCCATTTACGTGATTTTTTTTGTTCGACGCGGAATAGCTGCCATTTGGTTCTCTAAAAATTTGACATAGTTTGGCCCAGTAGTTTTCATTTATGAACATTTTTTATGAAAAATTTTCCATTCCGTTCCATATGTACACCGATTATGCTGAGATTTATGATCCGATTTACGTGATTCTTGTTTAGTTTGATGCGGAATAGTTGCCATTTGGTCCCCTAAAAATTTAACATAGTTTGGCCTAGTAGTTTTCATTTTATGAACATTTTTTGTTCCCGTTTCTTGGGACCTATATTTTTTAAGGAGCGCGGCCGGCACCTTTCGTAGGTCTACCCATACATAGCTGGACACTTAAAAGTAACAAAAAAATAAAAAACTTCGTTTAAAAAGCAGACTTCAAAAACTAAAAAGTATAAAATAACTTATTTCTAAAGCTATTATTATTAATATATATTATCTAAAACATCTTGAATTCGGTTCGAAGTAAAACATAAAAATTACTATATTTTGAAAATTACTAAGCACCGACTTTAAGATGTTTTAGATGATATATATTAATAATAATAGCTTTAGTAATAAGTTATTTTATACTTTTTAGTTTTTGAAGTCGGTTTTTTTAAACGAAGTTTTTTCATTTTTGGTGTTTTAAGAACTCCCTCCAAAGGCAGCTGAAAAAAAATTGAAGAGATCGCTCCAAATTTTTTAAGATTTCAAAAATCACCAAAAACTGAATATTATATTCATTCTTGTTACGGTATAATTTTATAGACCAAAAAATAACACCTAAGTTTCTGAAAGTTTCAGTTCTAAATTTTAATTTTAAAAGGTCGTTTATAATTTTTTTTTTATGTACTAGTTAGATCCTACCTCGCAAGGGAACTGGCGTGAAGTTATGTATGTATGTATGTATGTATGTATGTAGTTAGATCATCAATGTATGATCAAAATTGAACCCAAATGTATCAAAATTGTATATAGTTTTGATACAATAATTGTACAATTAAAAATACAACACAACACCTGCCAAGTAGCCTCGGACAAGCGTGGCGGTTGTAGTGTCCGTTTCCTATAGTGGGAGGTCCGAGCCCAGCAGTGGGACGTTTAAGTATAATTCAAACTGTAGCAGTGACAACCCTAGAAACTTTTGTTAAAATTTTACTCGTAAACCTTTGCATTCCGCGAGTGTATCTCAGGGGTGTTATTAATTAGTAAATTAAAGCGTGCGCGAAATTAATTTCCTACTTTACATTTCCAAGTTCCCAGAAGTAGAAACAGTGGAGATTGTTACTCTGCGTTAATGTTGAGACTGTTTTTTTTATTGCTATAGTTCAGCAGACAGGCAGACGGCCCACTTGATGGAAAGCGGTTACCATCGCCTATGGACATTTGCAACACCAAAGATGCTACCAATGTGCTGCCGCTCTTTAAGGGTAGGCTGGAACCTGGACATTAATGTCGGAGCACAGCCTAGTTGTTATGGCGGCATACTGTAGACCAGGGGTCACCAATTAGTTTAGCTCGGTCCGTTTTAAGAAATGCGCTACTGCTCTCTTAAGGGAGACTGGAACCTGGTCACTAATGCCGGAACACAACAAAAGGTTGTTATGGCGGCGTACTCTAGACCAGGGGTGGTTGCCATCCAGTCGGGCAAATGCCCTACCACCTGGCTGTGGGTAGTTAAGTCGCCTCTTACGACAGGCCGCCCGGCCGCAGGAAATTGTATTCTTTCTCCGTTCCTGCACGGATAAAACTGTTCCAGAAAGCTCTCGAAGGTTTGCATAGTGCCTCTAATCTAAAAGCTGCTGTACACATTGGGCTAACTGTCAGCGCCGTCAGATGCGTATTTGGTTCTTGACATCCTAACGTATGTACGTTAGACGGAACACCAGGGTATATTACTTAATCGGTCCGAGTACCCATCGCAAGTCAAGACAGACAGACAACACTTTGTTGCGGTCCGAGTATTCCATCGTAAGTCCCAGACATAGACAACACTTTGTTCTTTACCAAAACAAAAATTAGAAAGATGCACAACAAGACAATAGTTACTTGGTAAAACAAAAGTTCTAGTTTAGATATCATCAAAATCAGTCGAGGCGATTAGGAGGATACTAGAACCCAATCCCACCGCCACCTACCGGTTCCAAATGTGAATCTAAACCATCCGGGGACCCCACTCAGACACACACAACAAAATTATCAAAATTGGTCCAGGAAATTAGGAGGATCCTAGAACCTGATCGCAGCACCACCTACCGGTTCCAATTGTGATCTAAACCATATTGGTACCCAGTTAAACACACAAGAAAAACATCAAAATCGGTAAAGTCATGCATTCTTAATTTCTGCATAATTTACCAATTGCCATAGAAAATATGTCAATTTCATTATTCATAAGCGGTAGGGTCTATAACGGATAAAATAAAGGATGTTGAGCCAGGTGCTGATATCTTGCTCAGGCCATCGAAGAAGGAACTATCACCAATCCCTTCTGCCCCAACAATGACCAAGAACGATATGGAGGGGAATAATTACGGTTCAGACACTGAGATGGCCCTGCGCTGAGCTTGCACGCCCAACTTATCAAGAATGGTGGTGGACCAACTTTCAACTCTATGCAAGGGGCTCTATGAACCGTCGCTATCAAGACCATTGGATGTGTCTTTGGTTCCCAAGGTCCTGACATATGGCGTCGAAATGGTCTAAAGAGGTGGTTTAGTTGGTAGGTCGGATCATGACATCGGGAGTCCAACACTACCTTACTATTGTCCCCGAGCGGTAGGGTATCCATGATGGATTACACCTCGTAAAAAAGGTGATGTTATCTTTGAATGAGATATTTAGCTGCCCCACGCTGGACGGAGTGGGACGCCGGAGGTCATGCTTCCCCACGCAGTGGATGTGGCCCTTATTTGGTCGAGCTTCCGCATTCTCGTTGCCCTGGCATAAGGCAAAAGAAAGAAAGAACAAAAGTTTATTTGATCATACGTGGTATAAGAACATTGAGGAATTTTAGTGGGTATCCCCGACCTTGGTGTGGCAATAGCATTTCTTGTTTGCGGTGCTAGTGCCACCCGGACGTCGCGAATGCTATTCTCCCCACCGCGTTTCCCCCTCCGGCATGGCAACTGTCACAAAAGGAGTCACAGCGAAATATTGTATAGGCTGCAATGTACCTCTCAAAGACATCGACAGCATATAAAGCTTCATTTTTAGGGAGTAGATTAAATTGTAGAAGGCCACGACACACCTTCCATGATCAAATTGATCGTGTACTAGCAGAAGGTGATGTCAGGAGCCTTAAGAGCAGACGAGCGTGCATGACAAGAGTTATGAATGTCAAAGAAGCAAGTGAGGTGTATAAGAATAAGCCTAAATGGTGCTCTGTTGTTCGTGCCTAACCCGCAAGGGAATTGTCGTGAAGTTATCTATGTACATATGTATGTAGATTAAATTGCTTTACTGTTCAAGTTCCCCACACACTCATGGAGGCCGTCGCCGGGCTGCGAGCCACCTACGCATATCAATGCGTAGCTGCATTTTTATTACTTTTTAAGATCCAAAAAAGTGACTGTTAGGTCAGCCTGTTAAGCCAAAGTACTGATTTACGTATACTTTAAAATCTAAGGTTCATAGAACTAGTGTTTATTTAAATATTTTTTCAAATCAATTTTGCGCACACAAAACTCTTTAGATTTTACTATAATACTGTTACGAGTTGCAGGACTCCAATTAAAATGCCGTTGGAATTATTAAAGAGTTTATTAGAACTATACAAACACGTATAACACAGGTACAAATATAAAAACACGCGCAAAGTCCGTCACTTAATAAATTACCGCATGTACACACATCTTGCTTCGCTTGTGGTTATCGCTCGACTGCCACATCTCGCAATTGGGGCATTGCTCTATACTGTATAAATGCATATGTCTGATCTACCGCGTGGACCGAATTTCCTAGAATCACACTTGGATAATGACTACCATAAAAGATTACAATACACAATGGGCTGTTTTTCTAATCACAAATTTTAAACACAAAGTAAACAAAAGAAGTCCAAATGCTGAAAAGGTAATAAAATCTGTTTCTACAGGGCTGCAGGTGTGAATTTCTCTTTGTCGGCACCTAGGTCTTAACAATACATATGTTGATATCAAACAAAACTTATAATTCTATTTGAAATACATATTTATAACAATATCATTCAAAAACCCAAACGTAATTAAGAGTCTTGTTGTTTCAAAAGCTTAACATTGTAATTATCTAGAAGAAAACTTCATTGCTTAGTCTTCAACATAAGCAAGCTCTTAATTATTATTAACTTCATCTTTCACAAACTGAGAAACACTTATCTGATTTAATGAGCGCGAATATTCCGTATATTATCAAAGAGAAACGTTTAGACTCTCAGATGTAGGTACATAGGGCTGTCAAGGCTAAGAAAGGAATTTGACAATAAATACAAGTCAAATCAATACAAGTTATTTATTTGCTCAAGATCGTGTATCTATATTAATACGTGAAGAAAAAACTTTGTACCCCTTTTTACAAAAATTGCGCGGACGTAGGAGTAAAAAATTTCGCACACTTATAGTTTATATAGCGAAGAAGCGACGAATGCTCATATTTTTTTCAAATTATGCATAAAAAATACATTCAATCAATAAAAAAAATCGAAATGTGTGCTGGGACACATCGTAGAAGTGAAACTTCAACGGACAAGTGGCAAAACGAATCGCAACACCATTTTAACTTGAAGTTTTATGGACAGATATATAGAAAAATATAGATAGATGAAATACTTTTTATTGTTCACCAAATACACATTAAATCAACAATTGTGTGCTCATTGTGCACATCCTACTATCCTACTAATATTATAAACGCGAAAATTTGGAAGAATGTATGTATGTTTGTAACTCTTTCACGCAAAAACTACTTAATGGATTTTGATGAAACTTTACAATAATATAGCTTACACATCAGAATGAGACATAGGTTATAATTTATAAAGATATAGTGTGAATTATCCAAAATATAACGATTTTCCATCACCACGCCGGCGAGACCCCGAGGCGCAGCTAGTTTAGAATATTTTTAAGCTATAAGTTTCTGTATTTTCTGTAATGGTGGACAATAAAGTGTTATCTTTCGCCTCTCTCTCTCTCTCTTTCTCCACATTTTTTTTTAATTATTATTAATATCTCTACGGACTCGAGTTCCGTACCCTTTTATACTACTTAATTTCTATGAACAATTTGAGACTCCATACACGCTTATTGTTTATTTTTGTTACTGTATGTGACATTATATGTAGTAATGTTTATGTTTTGGTGTATCTTAAGAATAACTTATTATATTAATTTATTCTAATTTTAATACTAAACTTATACTAATGTAGAGTGTATCTGTTAAATGCTTGTGTTGTAAGGAAGTGCATGTGCAGTGTTGGCCTTATATCTATACTTATATATAGTCCTCTCTAGTGCCATGTGTGTCTCAACAATTTACAATAGTCACATTAAACAGTAGGTAATAGTACATTATGGTACTAGTGTGTAACATTGGTGATTACCGCCGAGGCGCCATTGAGACTCGAGCCGTAGGCGAGGGTCTTAAGAGAGCCGAGGACGGTAATCATCAATACACACGTGTATCATACGACGTTTTTCAACACACTTTGATAATGGGTGTCATTCTGTGCCTAATTGCGGTGACCATAGAGCCACTTTATGAGCAAGTGTGTTGAAAAAGTGGTTATATAAGCAGCATATAAAATATTTGATTTGATTTTCAGTGGGTAATCATGATTATTTACTTTTCATAATTCCGTCAACCCTAGCTTAACATGTGCTGTATGGTGAAAGCAAAGTTATTGTTTGTATAAACAGTATTTACTGTGTACTATTTGGTTAAGTATGTAATTTTGAAGTTTAATTTAATATTTGTGTAATTGTAAAATACGTAAGTAAACTAAATGTCATGTTTAGATTAGAGATGGTGGTGATGAAACCGCAATTATATTTTATGACTACGATATGCCCGCGACTTCGTACCCGCTTGACTTGAAATTCCCGCGGGATTCCCGTGGCATTTAAAAAAGAATTTAAGTATTTAAATGTAAAATTTGTTATCGATCAGTGAAAAAATCGCATTTAAATTCGATTTTTATTTAAATATGGCCGTTTTAAATTATTCCCAGAAAAATTCCCGTGAGATTCCTGGGGTAAAAAGTAGCGCAGATTATAAGTCTAACAATTTGCTGTCGATCAGCGTAAATCGCGTCGAAATCTGCCCAGTAGTTTTTACGTGAATCCCGAGCAAAAAGACAAATCGACAAACAGGTAAGAAATTTAAAAAAACTGCGTCGTGTTCTTCTTCGTTTATATAGTCTATTTCAGTCGTTTTTTTAATAGCTTCAATGAATACGACATGTTTAGAATTTTATAGTATTATAGATTATTTTGTCAGGAGCCTTATGAACAGACGAGCGTGCATGACAAGAGCTATGAATGTCAAAGAAGCAAGTGAGGTGTGTAAGAATAAGCCTGAATGGCGCTCTGTTGCTCGTGCCTACCCCGCAAGGGAACTGGTGTGAAGTTATGTATGTATGTAGATTATTTTGAATCTATAAAATTGTAAAGCTTTATAGATTTATTCATACAAAATCAGCCAAGTGCGTGTGGCCAACTTTTATTATTTTTCTTTTATTTTCTTTATTATTATTCTTCTTAGCTATGGAATCAAAAAGAAGTGTCTATTATATACATGGTTATACCTTATGCCTCCCCACCTGAGATAATGTTAGCGACTGTGTCACGCAGATGTAGCCAATAGTTTAATGCGTTATTTGAGATGTGCCACTGTTAATGGCGTTTAGCATTGATAAATAAAGTAAAAACTAGTGTGAAAATAGGAAGGTATTTATTTAGTCAAGGATCCATTGTATACTAGTTTTTGAAAAGATTAAAAGAAACAAAAAGAATTTAAAAAAGGCGCATTTCTGCTGTTACTGTCTCTTTATAAAAAAACCGACTTCAAAAACTAAAAAACTAAAAAGTATAAAATAACTTATTTCTAAAGCTATTATTAGTAATTTTTAAAATATAGTAATTTTTATCTTTTACTTTGCACCGACTTTAAGATGTTTTAGATAATATATATTAATAATAATAGCTTTAGAAATAAGTTATTTTATACTTTTTATTTATTTAGCTTTTGAAGTCGGTTTTTTTAATAGAAGTTTTTTTTATTTTATTTGTTACTTTTTAGTGTCCAGCTATGTATGGGTAGACCTACGAAAGGTGCCGCGCTCCTTAAAAAATATAGGTCCCAAGAAACGGGAACAAAAAAATGTTCGTAAAATGTAAACTACTGGGCCAAAACTATGTTAAATTTTTAGAGGACCAAATGGCAACTATTCCGCATCAAACTAAACAAGAATCACGTAAATCGGATCATAAATCTCAGCGTAATCGGTGTACATATGGAACGGAATGGAAAAATTTTCATAAAAAATGTTCATATAATGATAACTACAAGGCCAAACTATGTCAAATTTTTAGGGGACCAAATAGCAGCTATTCCGCGTCGAATAAAAAAAGAATCACGCAAATCGGATCATAAATCTCAGAGTAATCGGTAAACATACATTAAAAAAAAAGATTCCGACGAATTAAGAAACTCCTCCTTTTTTTGAAGTAGGTTAAAAATCGCCTGACACTATGGTCTCAATCGTAGGTTTGTCTAATTTTGGTATCCCACAAATTCTAATGGCGTGCCACGGGCACGCCACTCCATGTGTATGGGAAAGAAGCTTACGAAATAAATGTTTAAAAATTTGGCGACTTATCAATATTCATTTCGGCTAATGCCGTTTTTGCTAATAGTAATAATATTTTTTTTCTACTATTATTCCGCAGCGAACAATATCGAGAAGATATTGTGGATTTAGTAGAAAACGAATTTTTGACACTATCATACTTAAATATCTTCGCAACGCCAAGATAGCAGAATTGGGTCCTAGGTTATAAAATATCCTCTATCTCAATGGACATTATATATGACAATAAATTTCTGAATTTCTACTATCTAAGATTTTTTTAACTTTAGCCATTATATGGCCCCCAAGTGAAGCGGGGTATACTGTCGCCATAATAGACAGAGCTATATATAGAGTTACTAGAGTTTACCTCCGGCTGCGCCGCAGGTCAGCTTCTAGTGCGTGCCTCTTGTTTAAAGAGGTTACAACACTGGTTACACTGTATTAAACTTATATGTTACTGCTATTTGCCCAGGAAGATTCACTTCATATTACATCGCAAACTATCCCATCTCCCGGATGAAAAATATCTATACCAATTTTCGGTATTAAAACTACATATATACCCAAAATGAGCAAATTGACCACTTCGACCACATCGACCGCATCGACCGCATCGACCGCATCGACCGCATCGACCGCATCGACCGCATCGACCGCATCGACCGCATCGACCGCATCGACCGCATCGACCGCATCGACCACACCGATCACATTGTCCACATCGACCACATCGTCTAGATTGACCACACTGACCACATCCACCACATCGACCACACCGACCACATCGACCACATCGACCACATCGACCACATCGACCACATCGACCACATCGACCACATCGACCACATCGACCACATCGACCACATCGACCACATCGACCACATCGACCACATCGACCACACCGACCATATCGACCATATCGACCATATCGACCATATCGACCATATCGACCATATCGACCATATCGACCATATCGACCATATCGACCATATCGACCACATCGACCACCTCGACCACATCGACCAAAATGAGCGAAATAACCAAAATGACGAAAATGGCAAATCACAAAATAAAAACCATAAAATTGCGTAGTAAAATACGAGAGGCAAACATTGCTTTTAAAACAACATAAAAACTGTATTAATAATTGCAACGACATCTAGTTTCCTTGCAATACGTATACTTCAGGCCATTGTAGTCCGCAACAAAAGAGTTTAATATAACACCGGGTAAACTGCAATATTGTATGGAGGCTCGAACTCGATGTTCAATGAAAATGGACGGAAAATGTTATAATGAGACTGCCATTATGTGTTTTGTAATTCAATACATATATTGGAGTCCTATTTTATTATTAATATAATAAAATAGCTGTCTGTACAATAACTATCATAGTATATGTATATGACTATATATATGTATGTATTTGTATATTCATTTCTTAAATTAGTTTGAGTATTTATGTATCTATTGCCTTTTTCCTGCACCACCTATATTGCCTGATTCAAATTTCTTTCATTTAGTTTGCCTGGAAGAGATCGCTTTGAGCGATAAGGCCGCCTATTGTAATGCCTAGAAAATATTGTAAATATGGTTGTTTTGCAATTGTATATTTTGATGTGCAATAAAGTGTTATCTCTCTCTCTGTTTCTCTCTCTCTCTCTCTCTCTCTCTCTCTTAAAAAAAGCGATATTATATAGTTATGTCATTTAAAAGAGTATTGCTATATTCTAGAACTAAAATCACCTGATAATAAAGAATGATTATAATTACACCGGCACACAAAAAGAACATAGTGATCTGTACCTTTGACCAGACTTTGGGCTCGTCGTCAGCCAACCATTGTCCCCTCCTGGACACCTAGGTCCTAAGTTTGCGCCACCTGTCCAGGTCCTCCGCTGTTCGCTGAGCGACCTTCAATTTGTGAACTAAACCCACTGTCAGCTCGTATACCCTCAAAGTTCCAAAAAAAAAACGGTTTGTTCCGTATACCCTCAAAATTTGATGTAAAATCTGCTAAAATTGCATTTATTTTTTTCGGTTTTTCGCAAATTGCTCAGAATTTTGAAGGCCAGTTTGGCTTGTGCGCAAACATAATGTGATAACACATAACGCAGCAGTAACAAAAGGAGAAAGGACATAGTCTGCACTAATATTGTAGCATACAGCTTACTTGCAACACCAAGTATGCTACTTAGGTATATTTTTATACAACAAAGTTAACAAAATTTTACGAATTTATGATTTTACATACGTACATACATTTTACGTAAGTTAAAATTAAATAATTGGCTTTTAACTCTTGACTATGATGGGAGAGAACAATTATTATAATAAATACATACATACATACATAACTTCACGCCAGTTCCCTTGCGGGGTAGGCACGAACAACAGAGTGCCGTTTAGGCTTATTCTTACACACCTCACTTGCCTCTTTGACATTCATAACTCTTGTCATGCACACTCGTCTGTTCTTAAGGCTCCTGACATCGCCCTCCGCTAGTACACGATCAATATATAACATAATTATGTACATCCCGAAAGCTTATTTATTTCATTGACATTGTTATCTTTTTTACATACATACATACATACATACATAACTTCACGCCAGTTCCCTTGCGGGGTAGGCACGAACAACAGAGTGCCATTTAGGCTTATTCTTACACACCTCACTTGCCTCTTTGACATTCATAACTCTTGTCATGCACACTCGTCTGTTCTTAAGGCTCCTGAC
Organism: Dendrolimus kikuchii; assembly: GCA_019925095.2. NCBI lineage: Eukaryota > Metazoa > Arthropoda > Insecta > Lepidoptera > Lasiocampidae > Dendrolimus > Dendrolimus kikuchii. The sequence goes on from CM034393.1 coordinate 23,788,418, forward strand.
ATCGCCCTCCGCTAGTACACGATCAATATATAACATAATTATGTACATCCCGAAAGCTTATTTATTTCATTGACATTGTTATCTTTTTTACATACATACATACATACATACATAACTTCACGCCAGTTCCCTTGCGGGGTAGGCACGACCAACAGAGTGCCATTTAGGCTTATTCTTACACACCTCACTTGCCTCTTTGACATTCATAACTCTTGTCATGCACACTCGTCTGTTCTTAAGGCTCCTGACATCACCCTCCGCTAGTACACGATCAATATATAACATAATTATGTACATCCCGAAAGCTTATTTATTTCATTGACATTGTTATCTTTTTTACATACATACATACATAACTTCACGCCAGTTCCCTTGCGGGGTAGGCACGAACAACAGAGTGCCATTTAGGCTTATTCTTACACACCTCACTTGCCTCTTTGACATTCATAACTCTTGTCATGCAAGCTCGTCTGTTCTTAAGGCTCCTGACATCACCTTATGCTAGTACACGATCAGTTATCTTTTTTATACATACAAATTCAAAATCTCTCAAATCACACATAAACACGCACACACACTCGCACGCACGCAAGCACGCATAGATAATTTTTAAAAATTAATGTAACTAATCAATAATTTCACAATCAGAATTGTACTAATTAGAAAGGAGGTCCGCAAAATACAGGTCGACCTAGTTTTGGGAGCAATGAGTTTCAAAAATTGTGTATTATGTTTTACTCAATAAACGAGTTTTGATTTTGTTTTTTGTTATATTTCATATTTTATTCAGGCGTACAAAGATATGGTCGGATAGAAATGACGATGTTACAAGAGTTCTGTTTTTGACATAATTACCAAGTAAACCAAAAAACCACAGTAAAACGTAATCTAGATAAGACAAACTGACAGCTAGTGAGTCAAGTACGCTCTGTGTTTAAAATTAGAACAGTGAACCGCTAGCTGTCGCGACTTTCGCTTTATTAAACCACGCTCAGCTGGGAACGGCTAACGTGAACAGAGGATACTTTAAATATTGCATTTTTCTAGATGCGTCTTCATATTTCGTTTGCAACGAAAATTTTAATCATTTCTTTCGTCACACATTTATTTACTTAAATACATTTTTAACGTGGTAGAGCTAAGCTGAAATTATTATCTTGATAGATCGTATGGCGACCTCGATCGATATTATACCAAGCTCTCACAGAATATCGGTGTTAAACGGCTAGTCATGAGGCAATAGTGTTGCGTTGTCTTGTGACGAGTGAGAGTTCCGACGGCCCACTTTCCCTTTCCTCTATTCCATCTTTTTTATACCATATTCCTATTAGAATCCCATATCCCACCCTGATGCCTCTATCTCATCTCCCAATCCCATACTAAAGGCTGGCAACACGTTGGCTTTTTGCCAGCTTTGCAGTAAAAAAAACATGATACTTAACTAAGATTGTAATAAATTTTAGAACATGCATATTTTATGTATTTTCGCACCTTAAGCTTTGGGGATAATATAATCCTAGACTTCAGCTGTAATTTTTGTTCGTGTAAGCCGTTGGATGCGCGATTATATGAAATATTTAGTATGCATGACTCTTAACTTATTTCATCATTATAAAATTAGTTTCTCCTTGATGTTTTTAATTAATACAAAGAAGTGTCTAAAATTTTCGTGTGCTTTAAATGTTGTTTTTTTTAATTAGAGCAACAAACACGTCATATACATTAAAATTACTTACAAATTGGTGTAATACACTATATGCCATTTTTTTTATAGTAAAAAATATTTAAAAGCCTTATAAAACAAAAGCATTTCAAATAGAAATCTTCAGTCTATTTGTGAAGTAAAATGAATATCTAATAAACAAACATTAAGTTTTATAACTCAGTGAATGCTATTTACTTTAAATTTCATAGATAATAAATAGCTTTTATTTGATCTCAGTTTATATTTTGTTGAAAATTTTAATTAAGATAGGTATAAGATTTATATTTACTGTCATAATTGGGTTTTTATGAACGTTTTACTTTCAATTTTTCTTATAATTATGTCATAGTCAAATCAGAATTATTTTGTCAACTTTTTCTGCACTCAATTTTCACTTTGTGTTTTTTAAAATTTGGTACTTTTGTTTAAACCATAATAAGTAAAATTTAATGTCTTAACATATACCTGGTTGTTTTTTACTTACTTGGTATAAAACAAGTTTTAAACAATATAACGTCAAAGAAAATATAGTTATAACCTATAATGTCCTCTAGCCATGTAATATTTAGGAGGTTTCGTAGTAATATTTTTTTCTGTGTCCTTGTTATCTATACTAATATTATAAAGAGGTGAAGTTTGTGAAGTTGTAGGGGGTAATCTCTGGATCTACTAAACCGATTTTAAAAATTATTTTACTGTTGGAAAGCTACGTTAACAGGGAGTGTCATAGGCTATATAACATGACGCTATATACCACGCGAGCGGGATAGAGCTCGGGTGAAACCGCGCCATTCCGCTAGTTCTTAATATTTTTCTTTCATGCCCCTACTTTTTAATAAAGCCGGCTCTTTGGCTGACACACGCTATCTAATGAATTAATATAGCTACAAATACTATATTAAAGGCCGGTTTCTATATTTGACTATCAACTCATTTGCTTTATTACTGGTTAAAATTTGATATTGAGCATCGTTAGCTAATCGCAGTCCACTACTGGGCGTAGCATAATCCCCCAAGTTTGCACCACAAATCCTAGTCTTCTGCTTTCCTCATCGCGATCTTAAGTAGGCCGTCGAACTATCAGGCAGAGGGTATTTGACATTATGTTTACCAAGACATGGTTTCCACTATAGAACTTGTGTGCTCTAGCGGTCAAGCTTTAGGAATAGCCAGATTGGGTGGAGAAGCGAGGTGATATGCTCCTCCGGTTCAAAGGAAAGATCTTCAGCTGAGGCTATTGTTGCGCCTCGCAGGCCTAGGATCAACAATTTTTGTTGGAATTTGTATATATTCTTTGTGCGTAAGTGTTGGAAATGTATTGCGTCTGCAATTACTGAAGCGCAATAGCAAGCGAGTATATCAGGTTGAAAGCGTTTTGAAATTTGTAGACCAATCCTGTATTCAGTGGCCACGTCTCAGCCCTTGAGGTCAGAACAGGAAGGTCATACTGCACACTACCTCATTGTTCTAATAATGTTAAGATTTTTTTTTATTGCAGGAGATCAGCAGATAGGCAGACGTAATGATTTGTAAAATGTAGAAATACGACACAAGTTCCATCCATCTTCTCTAGATCCCTGGCACCGCGTTCTCGCGCAATTTCAAACATGTTGAGTTGAATGTAGCTAGGAACTACTTTTATCATGTTTTTGTGCTGTGACATTTCTTATATAAAGATCGTACGTCGTTGGAAATTGGGTTGGCGATGCTTCTTTTGTGGTCGGATCTTGGAAGTATGTAATTTATTATGGTAAGAAAGTGCACTTTTATCATTCGATTTATATTCCGAGTTTTATATTAAAGACCTTTTACATTGGGTTTTCATATTGAGTTGATTAAGAATTTTCAGGAAGGTATAATCTCCGGTGGATTCTTGTGGCCTTGGCGTGCGTCTCTCTGAAATTTCCGATCTTTTTCGGTGTATGAGCTATTTTGTCCCTTTCGAGTAAAGGGGCAAATACATTGATATGTCTATAACATCGCATCCTATTGGTTCATGCTCAATACGCAAATCGATTCCTACTATTAAGATCCGTGCCGGGAACTGTAATGATCAATGATGTTATGTTGCCAGATGTATTACAGTCGATAGTGTTATGATGGAAGTTATTAGTGCAAATAAAACTCGATGTGTATGTATGGTTTATAATTGGTGTTATTTACAATTAAATTAAAACTATACATAGACGAGTTACAGAGAGAATGATGAATGGCAAAGGGTAAAGTAGTGCATATTGATGCCATATGTATGAGAGCAACATGAACAAGCGAGCAATTTTCGGCCTTCAAGGCCACTTCTTTTATCCTCCGTTCCGTCCGACGCGTAGCTGCTAACCGTGCGAGCTATGGGCGTCGGCGGTATGAGAGGCTTTTTTTTTTTTATTGGACTTGACTTTATGTTGTTGGTCCGAAGACCTTACAACTTTACCGGGGTTTTTGGGGCAAGTGCCTTCGCGAAGCGAAAGCGCTCGAGCCCGGAGGGGCAACCTGCTCGAGGGAGCTCCCTAAGGAGTTTTACCTCGGCTGGACTGTTGCCATGAGAGGGGGATGAATTTAATGATGCCCACCATAGGGCGACACAAAGCACTAATTGAGAACGGGCGACGGGTAATATAAAGCCCGAGGGGAAGGATTCCGGCGGGCCGGGATCGGTGGTTTGCGGCGGCCTACGCTATCTTACTGCCGTTTCGCAACGTGTTATGGCTGGGAGAGAAGAAACGGCGAAAGAAACTTCCCAGCAACACGCCTAGTCTATCCTGTGGGGGAACTATGTCTCCTAGCGTCCCTCGCAGGGACGTGGAGAGATCTTGATTGGCGGCGCCTGAGACGCCGCCGTCTGTGTCTGTCTGTTTGTGCCTGCCAGCCTGCCGTCCTAACCGCGGGCGGGCTGATCCGGGCCAGCCGTTTTGTGATAACGTCGACCCTGTCCGTGAGGACGTTACGCGGTCGTCGCACGAGAGCCTTTCGCCGAGGCTTATAATCGGACGCGGACACGACGAGCGGATTTCGATGGTGCGGCGCGAGATCGAAATACTTACGCGAGAGCGACGTAATGTAGTTTTTGATGGAGGGAAGCTCCAGATCGCGGTGGAGGTCGACGTTACGCATATAGAGGGGAGCACCGACGGCTCTGCGCATGAATTTGTTCTGCACGATTTGCAATTTATCTAAAAGGGCAGGCTTGGCATGGCCGAATACCACACTCGCGTATGTCATGATCGGGCGGATGCATGTTTTATACAAAGTAAGCTTGTGTCTGAGGGACATTTTGCTTCGTTTGTCTATCATGGGTGCTAAACGACCCATCACAAATCGCGCTCTATTCCGGATTATAGTGATATGCTCGTTGAAGCGCAAGTTCCGATCTAGGGTGACACCCAGGTATTTGGTATACTTTGCCCAGGGAATTTGTTGTTCGTAGAGCGAAATGGTTTTTAGGCGAAGGCTAGCGCGTTTAGGGGAGCGAAGCGTGCCCGGGGAAAAGAACATTGCTGCGCTTTTCTCCGGGTTTACCTCTATCCTCCATTTGCGAAACCATTCGCCTACCTGTGTGACAGCTGCCTGCAGCCGGACGCAAGCCATTTGTCGGTTCTGATCTGATGTATAGAGTGCGGTGTCATCCGCGAAGAGGGCCAACTCCACATCTGGAGTTTTTGGGATGTCGCTGGTGTACAGCGTGAAAAGTAGTGGGGACAGGGCCGAGCCCTGTGGTACACCGGCTGTGAGTGGGTGAGGGGACGAGCGCGTTCCCTCCACTCGAAAACGGAAGCTTCGGCCTAGGAGGAAGTCTCGCAAGATGAGCACGAGTCTGTCTGGCACACCGAACTGGTACAACTTGTAAATCAAGCCGTTGTGCCAGACCTTGTCGAAGGCTTTTGCTACATCTAGAAACAGTGCGGCTGTTCCTATAGGGCGGGGGCGATGGGCAAAGTGAGATAGTATGTGCTCCGTGATGCGGTGCACCTGTTGTACGCATGAGTGTCTGGCACGGAAGCCAAATTGCTCATCGGGTAATAGATGTTTGCTGAAGGCAAAATCTCTAAGTCGTGAGAGGATGACTCTCTCATAAAGCTTGCTGAGTGCGCTCAGTAGGCTGATTGGACGGTAGCTAGACGGTTTATTAGCCGGTTTTCCCGGCTTGTGAATACCAATGACATCTGCCTCCTTCCAGATCGCGGGGAAGGAGCAATTTGTTATGGCAGCATTGAAGATGCTCACCAGGATTATAATTAGGTGGGCGGGGAGGAGTTTTAAGACGCGATTGTTAATGCCATCGATCCCTGGAGCTTTTCGCGGTTTGAGGGACTTGATCAGATCTTGCACTTCTTCGATCGTGACCGGGTCGAGTGTGGTTTCCGCTGGTAAGGAGGATCTACGTTCGACCTCGGAGTCCACATCCGTCAGGTGTGACTGGTCGACGTTTTGCGTAGTGGGGGAGCATTGAAGCTCTAGACTCTGAGCAAGGCACTCGGCCTTCTCCTCGTCATCGAACGCCTCGGTGTTGTCGGCTCTTTCTAGCGCGGGTATGACAGTAAGGGTGTCTGATTTGAGAGCTCTAGCCAGCTTCCAGTACGCCTGGTGAGTTGGTTCGATATCCCTCAACGTTCTGTCCCAACGTTGTTCCCTGACTTCCCGGATACGTAGTTTGACCTCGCGCTCTAGTTCGCGGAGTCGGATTCTGTTATCCTCGGTGGGATATCTGTCATGAGCTCTGGAGGCGGCTCTCTTTTCCCTCAGCAGTACCCTCACCTCGTCCGGCAGGCATAAGTGGCGGTCATCCTCCACTGGCACCTGCCTGGACGAGTTCCGCACTGCGGATTGAAGGTGGCTGGTGAGGGCTTCGATCGCCTTCTCCGTGTCTTGGCGGGACCCGATGTGATCTGGGATGCGGTCCAGATCTTGTGAGCTGGTTGCCTTGAGGAGGTCCCCAAGTCTCAACCAGTCCACAGAGGTCCTAGTTTCCGATGTCTGGTCTGTCTGTGGTCCTAATCTAAGGATAACCGGACGATGGAGGTATGAGAGGCGTGGAGAGAAGCTGTGCCCCAGCGGGCGGGTCAGGAGGGTGCTCTCTGTCCGCAACAGAAGTATTTCGGGTGTGTATCTATACAGATAAAAAATGTGTGCTGGGACACATATTGGATGTAAAAATTCAACGGACAAGTTGAAATACAAATGGACAAGTGGGAAAACGAATGGCAACGGATAAGTGGAAAAACGAATCGCAACGGACAAATGGAAAAACGAATGTCAACGGATAAGTAGAAAAATGAATCGCAACGGACAAGTGGAAAAACGAATCGCAACAGACAAGTGGAAAAACTTCAACTGACAAAATGAATCGCAACAATATTTTAACTTGAAGTTTTACGGGCAGGTTTTCAAATTGGACAAGTACATTAAAAATCATAAATTTTTCCCTGCAGGAATGGATAAATAATACAATTTACAGCGGCCTGGCGGCTTGTAATAGGCAAAAGAACAATCCACAGCCAGATGGTAGGGTGTTTACCCGGCTAGATGGCTACAAGCATGGTCTACAGTAGGGGTCGTCAAATGACGGACCGCGGTCCGCATCCGGACCGCGAAAAAATGTCATTTTTCTCATTGATATGAAAAAAAAATCCCTTTGTTATTAACGTAATTACATTTGTTTATTAAACTTTTTTGTCTATAAAATGTTATGCGGACCACGATGGTCATTTCATTTCTTAAAACGGACCGACAGAAACTAATTGGTGACCCCTAATTAGTAGACCCCTGGTCTACAGTATGCCGCCATAACAACTTTAGGCTGTGCTCTGACATTAATGTCCAGGTTCCAGCCTACCCTTAAAGAGCGGCAGCACATTGGTAGGTAGCATCTTTGGTGTTACAAATGTCCATAGGTGATGGTAGCCGCTTTCCATCGGGTGGGTCGTCTGCCTATCTGCTGAATAATTATATACTTAAAAGTCCAAATTTTATGATAATAAAACATTGGGGAAAACTAGTGATAACGGTTTTTGTTATCATCATTATTTTCAATTGTTTTGAAACTACCCTCCAAATAATGAAAATTTTCAAGTAAACTTGGAAATGTTTTACATTCTTCTATAAAGTAACATTGCATGAGATACTCCGATATCCAAACTGGAACTGCTTTGGATTCAATTGCATGACCCAGCACGTTTTGCCCGTTCCATTTGTCCAGGAAACTTTTGTGCTGTTACAGACGTTTCGCTTGCTATATATTAACTTAGTTTTATTCGGGGAATCGAATTTTCTGGAATGCATTCCCTGAGTTATAGTTTTATACTGTCGGTTCTTTTAAATTGTTTCCGTGTAAATGTTTCGGGGTTTCAGTCAATATTTTTTGAAGTGAAACGAAAAAGCGTAATAAAAAAGCGACACTAAATTCACATACATACATACATAACTTCACGCCTGTTCCCTTGCGGGGTAGGCACGAACAACAGAGCGCCATTCAGGCATATTCTTACACACCTCACTTGCTTCTTTGACATGCATAGCTCTTGCCATGCACGCTCGTCTGTTCTTAAGGCTCCTGACATCACCTTCTACTAGTACACGATCAATTTGATCATGGAAGATGTGTCGTGGCCTTCCACTAAATTCCTAGGTATGTTTTTGTGATTTGCCATTTTCCCTATGAATATTAGATTTTTATTGACATTTTTAGTTTTTTCCTTCTATATAATCTATCTGGCCGGAACGCATGCACCACTTAGGCAGTTTTCTGACCTGATGTGCATATTGCTACAATTACCACGTGCTAACAGCGATGAAGAAAAACATCGTGATGAAACCTGCACATCGAGATAACCGAAGTGTCTAACCTGCCAAGCCGCTTTGGACAAGCGTGACGGGTATACTGTCCGTTCCTCTATAATGAGAGGTCCGAGCCCAACAGTGGGATGTTTATGGGCTCTGTATATTACATTGTTATGGTTTCATATTTAATTATTGTAATCTGTTTTGTGCTTAAATAAATAACTCCATGTCGTAGTGATCAAGAAAACAGTCATGTAGAGTGTTCCGATAGTAAAATCCTCTCTCCTGTTAGATCTTTATATCTTTATATCATGCTTATACTAATCACGGATAATGTCGCATCCGAATAGTGAAAGAATTTTTGAAGTCGATGTAGTGGTTTTTGAGTTTATTAATTACAAATATACAAAAACACTAATCTTTCCTCTTTCTAATATTAGTATAGAAAACAGTAGATTTTTATAATGTTTACAAAATTCAATTACTCACTTGACCTTTAAATACATAAATGATGAAGTAAGAAAACATTTAAGCTACTGAATAGAAAAACAAGGCACTTATCTAATTTAACTTTGCAAGGACGTAATAGCTTTTCTTAAATACGTATAAAGTTTTTCTTTGAATTACAATTTCATACCAATTTTGGAGGTATGGAGGAGTAATGAAGCAATCTATAGTTTTATAACTTTTATGTTCATATAGTATATATATATATATATATATATATATATATATATATATATATATATATATATATATATATATATATAACGAGCGGGAATTTGGGGAATAGTTTGAATGGAGCGTTAGGTAAACTTCTAGGCGCTAAGAACCTCAGCCAGAAGGCCCAGCTCGCCATACACAACGCGGTGCTGGTACCTACGCTCACGTATGGAAGCGAGAGTTGGGTATGGAAGAGAGAGCATGAAAGTAGAGTAAACGCGGTTGAGATGCGAGCACTGCGCAAAATCTGCGGAGTGACGCTCGCGGACCGCGTTCGTAATACCGAAGTAAGAAAGAGAGTTGGTCTGAAAGAGAGTGTCGGGGTGAAGGTAAGGAAAGGAATGCTCCGGTGGTTCGGGCATGTAGAAAGAATGCATGATGAAAGAATGACTAAACAGATATACAATGCAAAAGTGGATGGATGCAGAAGTCGTGGAAGGCCACGACACACCTTCCATGATCAAATTGATCGTGTACTAGCGGAGGGTGATGTCAGGAGCCTTAAGAACAGACGAGTGTGCATGACAAGAGTTATGAATGTCAAAGAAGCAAGTGAGGTGTGTAAGAATGGGCCTAAATGGCGCTCTGTTGTTCGTCCCTACCCCGCAAGGGAACTGGCGTGAAGTTATGTATGTATGTATGTATGTATAACGAGCGGCCCGGCGCAGTTTCACCCGCGCTCTGTCCCGCTCCCGTGGTATATAGCGTCATGTTATATCGCCTATGACACTCCCTGGTAACGTAGCTTTCCAACAGTAAAATAATTTTTAAAATCGTTTTAGTAGATCCAGAGATTACCCCCTACAACGACACAAACTCACAAACTTCACTTCTTTATAATATTATAAGTAATAAGTGTAGACATAGACATAAACATCCAGGTGGTAGGGTATTCGCCCGTCTGGATGGCTACCAACCCTGGTCTAGAATATGCCGTCATAACGACCTTGAGTTGTCTTCCGGCAGTAGTGGCCAGGTTCCAGTCTCCCTTAAGAGAGGCATTTGTAACGCCTTTGGTGTTGCAAATGTCCATAGGTAACGGTAACCGCTTTACATCAGGTAAAGATGGCTCACCTAATGGAAAGCAGTAGCCTGCTAAACTCATTCAAATAAAATAAAAATGTGAATCTTTCTTTGTCTGTGAAGTTTTCATATCTTAACTACGCAGCAGATCATCACGAAACGTTGCAGACGTGTTACAAAAGGATTTGATACTCTTCATCCAGAAAAAGTATTGTTCTCGAAGGATCTTGAAGGAGGATTTTAAGAAAGGCCTCATAAAAATTTCTTAGAGGCCGGCAACGCTTCGGCTGCACCCCTGGTGTTGCAAAGATCCATACTCTAGGTAACGGTAACCGCTTTCCACCAGGTGAGACGTCTGCCTATTTGCCTGCTACAGGCAATAAAAAAAAGGATCGAAAAGTCGACGCCTAGGGGCCTAATTTTGCTATTTCAATATCCTGGCGTTGCAAAGATGTACGAAGTACAATTTAATTGCGATATCGTCATAAATTCGTATTCTACTAAATCCACGATATCTTCTTGATATCCTCGCGGCAGAATAACAGTAGAAAAGGAATCGGTATTACTATTAGCGGAAACGGCGTTAGCCGAAATGAATATTGAAAAACTATGAACAATTTTAGACATTATTTCGCAAGTTTTCACTTATAAATATTTATAAAGATATAGTGGCGTGCTACGGGCATGCCATTGGAGTTAACAGAATACCGAAATCAAGCAAAACTACCATTGAGACGATAGTGGTCCGCGATTTTGATGAGATAGTAATAGCAGAATTGGACCCCAGATCGCTTTTTAATGGCGCCACCGTTGCAATTATCCAATAAAAACATCGCGATAGCAACGATAATGACAAGGTAGGTTCCAGCTTCGCTTGATGGTGTTACGGGTCGCAGTACGTCCTATGAACTAAAAATTAAGTTCGACATTTCTAAGACTTAGTAACATGCCCACTTTAATAATAATATCAGTCCATAAATGTCCCACTGCTGGGCTCGGGCCTCCCATTATAGGGGAAACGGACAGTATACCCGCCCTGCTTTTCCAAGGCGGCTTGGTAGGTTTGACACATCGGTTATCTCGATGTGCAGGTTGCATCACGATGTTTTCCTTCACCATTGTTAGCACGTGATAATTATAACAATATGGACATTAGGTTATAAAACAGTCCAAGTGGTGCATGCGTTCCGGCCAGGATCGAACCCGCGCCTTTTGAGTTTGGGACGCGTGCGCTAGCCATTACGCTACCACGACTTGTGCCCGCTTTATAACATATATATTTGTTTTAGCGAGAGTGAAGCCGCCAGCAAAAGCCGAGATTAACCATGAATCTCTTACGCTAAAATAAACATTTATAAAAACAAAGCATGATTACTTACCAAAAGCGTTAAACGGTGTTTTATCCCATACAAGGCTTGAGCTTAATGTATTTGCTCTCACGTAAAAGGTGTGTAGTAAGCTTTTATGATTTTACATATTTATTACACAAAGAAAAGACAAGAAAATTGGCCTTTTTACCGCGACTTGGAAAACAGTTTATGAGTCCTTAAGGTACGGAGAAAATGAAGTGCTATTATTGTTCAATATTAAATTTTAATATATATCAGCTCTTCAGCTCACTATTAGCACATATGTGTCCGCGATGAGAGTGCAGATCGCGTTTCTGCACGTGATCGTTTTTGTGTTGTTGTCTCACTCTGTTTATATAGGATTTGTATGAAATGGGTATATTTTCTTGGTATATTACGAGAAGTCTTGCGGCTTTTGGAAGAGCTGAAGGGTTAAATCTTATGCCTTAACTCTATTTCAAATAGGTACATAAAAATTTGTGCATATAACTATTGATTTCATATGAATCTTTTATTGCTAGAATACAACAGGTAAGCTGACGGTCCGCCTGATGGAAAGTGTGTCCGGTCCTTGCCTAGTATAAAGTTGGTAGTATCGCTCCATCAATTTTGCTGTCTACCCTCTTTCTGTATGAAGTAGCGACCAGGCACAGGGTGTAGACTCTGGGGGGCGCAAGAATGGCCAGACGCAGGACTATTATTTCTTCGGTTTGCTCCTGATAAGTTCCCGCTGCGCCCCTAGTGCTCGATTCCAACACATACGTACCTACATGCCAGTATCATCAAAAACGTCTGTTAAATTAGACAAAACATCGCGCTCATTTTTTTGGCAGCGCACGAGCGTATTTGTGTTCTAGTTCTTTAAAAAAATAGATTTTTCTTCCAAAATATTAGATAATTGGTCCACCAACACCAAGGTCCTTGTGCGTTATTTTATCACCCTGAATGAAATAAAGTAGGCCTATACATAGCATTGCTCTAGCTGGGGTACCTATAATATCTAAAAAAAAAACAAGAGTGCAGTCATAGAAGCTCGCATAGGGCTCATAAAAGGCTATTCACGGCATTGGTGACGGCCAATGCACAGCAGGGTAGCAACAATTCCTACCAACGTCTGATGAAAATCACGCTGCGCCGTGCGCTCATCCTTTTTCTAAAACTTATCGACTCACTGGCTGTGCGAAGAACGTTTAGCATCTTTTAACTTTCTACAAAATGTTAGCTCCAAAGTGAAAATTTACTGCCGTGTGCTGTTCCTGTGTGCAACATGAACTGAGCCAGGAGGGGACCGATTTCAAGTTTGGTGGGGCTTCTACTTGCCTAGCGCAAGGATCTAGGTCATATCTGTTATACAGTCGATCATTATTTAAACCAGTAGATTGATTACTGTTTATTGTCGCCTACGGATATTTGTAAAACCGAAGGTGCTACCCGTGTACTGCCATCCTCGAAGGGCTGATTGAACTAGATTGTTCACTATCACTACAACACAACTGAAGGTTGCTATGGCGGCATACTCTAAACCAGGGTTCAGATCCAGACGGTCAAATACCCTACAATCTGGCTGTATGATTCTTTTCTCACTTCTCGTGCAGGAATGGAGAAATAATACAATTTCCTGCGGCCAAAACTACCCACAGCCAGATGGTAGGATATTTGCTTGTCTGGATAGCTACAACTCCGGAATTATTCACAAGGTTCCAGTCTCCCTTAAGTGGGCCGTCTCTGTCTGCTGACCTCATGCGATTAAAAAAAGAAGAGAAATCTTACGACAAGTCACAGAAATTACTATTCCATCCCCGTTCCTACACGAATCAAATGAAATACTTTAATGTTGTTACAATATACGACCAAAACACATTCCCCTCTGTGAAAATAAACAACCCCATCTATGATATTGATAATAAAACTCCCCCTCGACCGCAAGGGTGACTTCGGAGATCCAGATAGTCAACAATGGAAAATATTCTAAGCGTTCACAATAAAATGTGCTCTTTTATATCGCCCCGGCGCGATTACACCGTCTAAGTTATTGTTTATCCATTATTCCTTGGAGTATACCTTAAAAGGTTGGCATAATACACAATACAATTACACGATTGCCTTATACTGTAATGTACTTAAAAATATATGGGCTATTTTGACATTAATTCTCCATTCATTCTCTCTGTTAAATGTTCACGTCGCATTACGTCGGTGTCACCATTGTGGGGTGATCCTTATTGATCAGAAGTTTGGTTATTAGGTGTTCTTGCGGTGTGAGAGAAATCTAAGTTTTTTTTGTTTTAAACTGTTATATCGTTCACACATAATCAATCATTGTACATATATATTGTTACTTGTTTTATTACTTTTGCGGCATTCGGACTACTTTTGTTTACTTTGTGTTTAAAATTTGTAATTAGAAAAACAGCCCATTGTGTATTGTAATCTTTTATGGTAGTCATTAGCCAGGTGTGATTCTAGGAAATTCAGTCCACGCGGTCGAGCAGACATATTGTATTTGTACAGTATAAAGCAATGCCCCAATGGAGGGATGAGGCAGTCGAGCGATAACTACAACCAGAGCAAGACTTGTGTACATTCGGTAATCTATTTAGTGACGGACTTTGCGCGTGTTATTGAATCGTGCATTACGTTTGGACTGGTTGTGCTCAGTTATATTTGTACCTGTGTTATACGTGTATGTAAAGTTCTAAACAAACTCTATAATAATTCCAACGGCATTTTAATTCGAGTCCTGTAACTCGTAACAATATAATTACTACACACCTTAAGTACTAAAGAGTGGGCCGATGTGTTCCGCGAGACAAGACCGTTCTGTCGTGATATTCGGGTAAGACTACCGAACGCGCGCCGTAGTTGCCCAAGGGCAAAACTGCTGACAGAACGATCTGCGTCCCCACAACAAATCCATTTATGCTACCCAATAGTAGAACTATAATATGTAAAAGAAGTTCCTTACTCCATGTGTGTTAATATCTATAACCACTTACCAGAAAATTTTAAGTAACTTCCTTTAAAATATTTTAAAATAAAAGTAGCAGAGTGGCTGATACGCATGGCATTTTATACTTGGATGGATATTAAGAACGTAATATAATAACTTACTCAATTATATAAAATTTAATGACATTATCTTAATTTAATTATTTTGTGAATAATAATAGGTTGGGGAAAAAATCTTTTCGCATATAGCATGTATGAACTTGTAATAAGATCTCTTTGGCTATACCATTTATATCTGGCTGGTTTTGGTATCATTAAAAAGTTTTAATTTTAAAGAAGACAATTCCAAATTCAAATTAAGAAAATGTGTGATTTTCATTTGTTTTTCTTATTGTTAAAATGAGTGAATCTAATGAAGAAATTCGATACATTTAAAAATTTTACTACAAAAAAGGCTACAAAAAAGACTACAAAAAATTTTACTGCTAAAAATGCAACACAAGCCGCGAAAAAAATTTGTGATATTTATGGACCTAATGCAGTATCTGTGAGAGTAGCGCAAATTTGGTTTAAGCGTTTTCAATCCGGAAATTTTGATATCAAAGATGCACGTCGCTCTGGTCGCCCTGTTACGGACAAAATTGATGCCTGTTCACGCCATCAGTCTGAATCGACCCGTCGTAAAGACATTCACGCATCGCGCGCGCATTTGAGATATCCACCCAATTGCAATACTAATCGGGTTCCAAGAGCTTGGTGATAAGTGGCAAGTGAATCTAGTTGTGAAGCGGGAGATATATAACAAGAGAACACGCACTGCTGCTCCTGTATCGCAGACGCTCCGGTTACTCAGCTCATATTATTACGGGTGAGTCCATTTATCTCCATTCCCTCTTACCCTTGCACCCTTGAAATCTGGCAATCGGCCAGATCATTCGCCCACATTCTCCACGTCTACTGTTCTGCCCAAAATAGATCTACCCAAATTTTCTTCCAAGCTTGAGGATTGGCCATCTTTCATAACTATTTTCAAAAGCCTTACGGACACTGCCGGTAATTTGTCAGGTGCAGTTAAATTACACTATTTATTTTCTTGCCTCTCCGGAGAAGCTCTCAGTATGGTATCACACCTCAAGGTTACCGATGAGAACTACGATGTAGCGATGACAACACTTGCCAATCGCTACGAAAATCGCCGAGTTCTCATTGATAGGTTTATAGATATGATACTAGAGTTACCCCACATCACCACCCGCTCACAAATCAGACAGTTATTTTTAGCCCCTCTTATTTCAACCCAATCGGCGCTTAAAAACCTAAACTTACCACTACATGACTCAGACTACGTCCTAGTGTCAATAGTAGTGCGGAAGTTAAAGGGCGAGCTTCGCACATTATTTGAACGAACGCATGGGTCTTCAGACACTCTGCCCACAGGATGTAATCACATTCTTAGAAGACCATGCACGTTGCACAGAAACTGAGACATATAACCCACCCCCCCCCTCCCCTCAGCCCGACATACAGACAAACTGAACGTGCTTCTCCCTCAGCACGGTACCAACCACGCGCTTCTGCACCCAGACCAGAAATTCGGCACGTTCGTTTTCAGCCCACTACTTCCGTCCGCCCACCTTTAACGCGCCCTGCATATCCTCTACAAAGTCAAGCGTACCCTGTACAGTACGCTCAAGGATACCCACAGTCTACACAATATTTCGAGCCCATAGCACAAGATTCCGCCCACCCACCAGCACCGACCAATAATTATTACTGCCCTTGGTGTCACGTTAGAGGACACAGGTTGCTGAACTGCGGTGAATACCTAAGACAGCCTACGCAAGGGCGCTGGGATTTTATCCAAGCTCATGAACGGTGCCGTAAGTGTCTAGGACCCCATTACTCTGACGAGTGCAGATCCACAGGACGGTGCAGAGAATGTGATAGCGAGAAACACCATACCACCTTACATCGCAGTGGCTTTGAATCACCCACATATGACAATTCTCACCTCTTGCCCCCACAACTAAGAGGACAAGAACACACCCGCCCAACCACGGAATCAAGAAACTCTTCTCGTCGTAATTCACCTATTAATTCACAACAATGACTACCTGCTACTCACTTACACAATACTACACTACACCCACCCATACCATCGCTACAATATACACCATCCACTACATCACGTAAACAAAATAAATCCCAGTTTCATACTCAGCACTATGATAATAAAGTTTATCATAATAATCACTTGCCCGGCAGCCCTGTTACTTCCTCTGATAAAGCTAACCAAAATGACAGTCATATTTCAGCACATACTCAGCACATTACAGTACACGATCCACCAGTTTTATTACCCACTGTGTCCCTAGAACTAGCAGACAACGCTGGAGAATTTCATAAGGCAAGAGCATTATTAGACAGCGGTTCCATGCTAACCTTGTTAACTAAAACTATGACACAAAAATTACGTTTGCCTGTCGAGCACACAGAACTAAAAATTACAGGAGTCGGTAATCAGCAGACTCAAAACTCTAGTTCTTCAACTACCATCACATTCCGCCCTATTCACACCGAAGTCCCAGTAATTAGCGCAAAGGCATACATTCTACCAGATTTGACAGGTCTTTTACCATTAACAATGTTACCTGACGTTGTTCCACTCCTCGACTCGACACAGCTTCCCCTAGCAGACTCGTCTTATCGTTTTCCAGCCGCTATTGACTTAATTTTAGGTTCTGATGTCTTGGGCCAAATTTTGGATGGTAACAAAATTTTTTTGGGCCCCGGCAGACCAATAGCCTTCGGCACGATCTTCAATTTCGCTCTTTTAGGTCCTATCAATCCAAACTACACAAAGCCTGAGCCTCAAGTTAATTCAGCACTAGTAAATATTGACTGTTTACAACCCCAACACTCAAATAAAGAAATACACTCCGCTCTGGAGAGATTCTGGGAAGTCGAAGAAGTGCAATCAAAGGACAACTCAACCTCTGACGAGTGTGAGGAGAACTTTCGTTCTACCACCACACGTGATCCCACAGGGCGATACATAGTATCCCTTCCCTTTCTTACAAAGGCACCTAAGCTCGGTGCAACCCACGCTATTGCACTACGACGATTCCTTAATTTGGAGCGCAAACTCCAAAGAGATCCTACCCTCCGCTCAAAATATATCGACTTCATGAAGGAATACATTGACATGGGCCACATGGCTCTTTGTCACCCCAGCACATTCAAAGGAAAAGACCATTTTTACGTCCCGCATCATGGCATCTTCAAAGCCAACTCTGAAAAACTTCGCACGGTTTTTGATGGCAGCTGTAAGAGCTCTAATGGTGTCAGTCTTAATGACTGTCTGCACACTGGCCCACCGCTCCAACGTGATATTACTGACATCATTCTAAATTTTCGTACTCACAAAGTGGTCTTTAGTACAGACATCCAGATGATGTTTAGAAATATACTAGTTCACCCAGACCACAGACGGTTCCAACTCATTCTATGGCGCTCTTCTCCAGATCAACCTCTGCTCACTTACGCCCTGTCCACTGTCACGTATGGCCTACGACCCAGCCCCTTCCTCGCCAATCGATCTATTATACAGCTGGTCACTGATGAAGGTCACCGTTTTCCCCAGGCTGCACAGGTTCTTACGCACTCCATATTCGTGGATGACATTCTGACTGGGCATGATTCAGTTGACAAGGCAATAGCTCTGCAGACTGAACTCATTGAGTTACTAGCCCTAGGGGGATTTCATTTGCGAAAGTGGACCTCAAACTCTCGTCAGCTTTTAGAACGCTTCCCGGATGATCAATGTGACATACCCAAGGATTTTGATGTTGTACCCGACTCCAATGCAATCAAGGTACTTGGTATGCAATGGATACCACAAACGGACGAATTTACATATCACATTTCGGTACCTACACTGGAAAAATTTACCAAAAGGTCAATACTCAGTACCATCGCTCGTTTATACGATCCTAGTGGATGGATCAGCCCAGTTATTTTCCGCGCAAAACTGCTCATTCAGCACCTATGGACTCTAAAAGTAGACAGGGATGAATCGGCTCCCAATGATGTCACATTTCAATTTCAGCACATTTTTGAAGACTTACCTCTACTCTCTGCTCTTCGACTCCCCAGAACAATTTGCACCAGCAAAGATTCCACCTACACCCTACACGGTTTTGCCGATGCATCCGAATCCGGATATGCAGCCGCAGTCTATCTTCATGAAACGAATATCACGGGTCAGGTACACGTCAGACTACTTGTTTCTAAATCCAAGGTAGCCCCCATTAAAACCCGACAGACTATACCAAAGCTGGAACTTTCAGCTGCACACCTCACTTCGCTGCTCATTTCTCGCGTCTCTGTTCAACTTTCTGCCCACATTACCATTCAGCAACACTTTTGTTGGTCAGACAGTACTATCGTACTCGCCTGGCTTAAAACTCCTTCTCAATCCCTACAGGTCTTTGAGGCCAATCGAGTCTCTGCCATTGCAGCCAATCCATGTAACCCTACTTGGAGACATGTACCCTCAGCTCTTAACCCTGCCGACTGTGCTAGCAGGGGAATATCAGCACAGGAACTCTTAGCCTATGACCTATGGTGGTCGCCTACTTGGCTCAAGGCCCCACCTGATACCTGGCCCACGATGCCCCCTGCTTTGGGTCATCACGTACTGCCTGGTCTAAAACCAAGAAAAATGGTAGCTCACATCGCGGTTCCTGATCTAGACACGGATTTACTCACGAGATTCAGCTCCTTAGACACACTTGTAGGCGTAACCGCATGTATTAAACGTTTTGCACACAATTGCTTGGTATCTTCTCACTCTCGCATCGTTGGTCCCATTACCGTAGACGAACGTAAGAAAGCGCTCTTACACTGGGTACGCTCAGTCCAACAAAATATGTTCGCTGAAGACATCCACCGACTGCAAACTAACAAATTATGTACAGTGCGAATACAACGCCTCTCGCCCTTTCTCAAGGATGGTCTTCTTAGAGTAGGAGGGCGCTTGTCCAACTCAGCCCTTAGATATGACACACAACATCCCCTCATCTTACCCAGTTCAAGCCCCCTTGTGGACCTAATTATAGATCATTTCCACACTATACACTGCCACCCGGGCGCAGATACACTACACGCACTACTCCGTCAACAATACTGGATTTTATCTGGAAGGCGAGTCATTCGTCACCGTGTCTTTAAATGTGTACGCTGTTTTAGGCATCGAGCTCAGCCGAATCCCCCTTTTATGGCCGACCTACCGGCTGATCGAGTCAGCCCACAACCGGTGTTTAGTCAAGTGTCCACGGATTTTGCCGGACCATTCCTAATTAAATCAAGTACTCTACGCAATGCCAAACTTCTCAAAGGCTACTTTTGTGTTTTCGTTTGTCTCGCCACCAAGGCAGTGCACTTAGAGGCTGTCTCGGAACTTTCTACGGACGCCTTTTTTGCGGCACTGCAAAGGTCTGCACGAGGCAGCCGTGAAATCTACTAAGCAATTACTCTATCGCGTATTAGGTGAGCAGCATCTGACCTTTGAAGAATTTTCTACACTCTTAGCCCGTATTGAGGCCGTTCTCAACTCTCGACCACTCTGCCCTCTGTCTTCAGACCCTACAGACTTCGAAGTCCTAACCGCTGGTCATTTCCTTATAGGTCGCCCACTTACCGCATTACCCGAACATTCCCATGAATCCTCTCCTCCATCAACCCTACGACGTTTTCGCTTAGTGCAAGCGTTGGCTCAGCGATTTTGGACCTTGTGGTCGAAATCCTACCTGCACACTCTCCAATCCCGATCTAAATGGACTACGGAAACCAGTCGACCCAAGATTGGTGAGCTGGTACTCATAAAGGAGGATAATCTTCCCAGACTCCAGTGGAAGATGGGAAGAATAAAGAAGATTCTGCCCGGAAAGGATGACGTCGTCCGCTTCCCCTCGACGACAACAGCACTTAGTCAGCACTATAAATGGGAGCCGTCACCTTTTCCCCGGGCCCCAGGATGTTCACGCCACCGCGTAACGAACGATGATTCCCCGAAAAAGTAATTTACCCCGCACTTCCGCGTCTCAACGATCAGTCTGAATCGACCCGTCGTAAAGACATTCACGCATGGAGCAAGATTGGCATATTAGTAGTTACGATGTAGCCGGAGAACTGGGAATTGGCCACAAAACGGTTTTGGTGCATTTGAAAAAAAGCTGGTTACACAAAAAAGCTCGATATTTGGGTGCCCCATGAGCTCACTGAAAGAAACCTAATGAACCGTGTACTCATTTGTGATTCTTTATTAGGACGTAATGAAACCGAACCATTTTTGAAGAAGCTGATAACTGGTGATGAAAAGTGGATCACGTACGACAAGATCGTGCCAAAAAGATCGTGGTCAAAAGCCGGTCAGGCTTCACAGACTGTGGCGAAACCTTTTTTTTTTTTTTGGCCAGTGGAAATCCGTTTGAGGTCTAAGCCGCGACAGGCACAGAAGCCTGGGGGGATGTTCGCGACCTGTGTGAGTGTGGGATTCGCCAGATCAGGGGTGGCACTAGCGTGCCCGGTCAGAACCGGTGCCACGCTATTGCCACTCCCCAGTTAGGGATACCCACTAAAACCCCTGGGTGTTCCGTCCTGCGCCTTATGCCAGGGCTACGTGAATGCGGGATTCCCAACTCCACGTGCCCTGGCAGGCGTGGGCCCCCCTCACTGGGCCTCTTCCTATGCCGAAGGACGTATACCCCGGCTACTACTGAATCTAGTCTATGCGTGGGGCGGTCTGTAACGCGCCCCACGGGAAGAGAGATGAGCACGCGCGGAACACTCGCGCTCTCATCTCGACGGCATGTGCGGGTGAGTGAGAACCCCTATACCCCTAGGGGCCCCACCCGCGCCGCCCGCTTACGGCGGCCGAAGGTCACTGTCTGACCTCCGGCGTCGGCGCGTCCTCCTTTGGCGGGAGCGGAGCAGGGAATTACGCTCACGCTCCCGTTCCGCCTCCTCCTTCGTGAACATGACTTGCTCGCAGAAGGAAGAGACGGCGTCCCATCCGGTGGAGCTCCCGACCATGGTGCGTGCCACGGCCGGGAGCGAGGTGTCATATCCGGTAAGGGCGACGAGCTCCGGGCGCTGCTCCGTCCAGGCTGGACATTCCTGGAGAGTGTGCAGCGCCGTGTCCTCGTCGCCCATGTTACAATGATGGCACCCTGGCGTGGCCTCGCGGCCCAGGCGACACAGGTACCTTCCGAAGCAACCGTGCCCCGTCAGGACCTGCGTCAGCCTGAACGTCAGGGTGCCGTGACGTCGTCCTAGCCATTCGTGCAGGACGGGCCTCACCGCCTCAATGGTGGCGGGGCCCGCGCTGGGGCGTCGTAGGCGGTCTTCCCGTACCCCCACGGCTACCTGGCAGAGCTCCGACCGGCACGCCTCGACCTCGCGAGGTGCGGGTCTGGTACCCCTGGCCAGGGCCTCTTTGCGCCACATATACAGTGACGCCAGGACCCTGGCTTCCAGGTCCCACGGGGGACTGTGGCGAAACCCGGGTTCACTCGCAACAAGGTGATGCTGTGTGTATGGTGGGATTGGAAGGGCATTATTCATTATGAGCTGTTACCGCCAGGCAGGACCATTGATTTTGAACTGTACTGCGAACAACTGATAAGATTAAAGCAAAAAGTTGAGAGAAAACGGCCGGAATTAATCAACAGAAGAGGTGTGGTTTTTCACCATGATAACGCTAGACCTCACACATCTTTAGCCACTCAGCAAAAATTACGAGAGTTTGGCTGGGAGGTGTTAATGCATCCACCGTATCGTCCTGAGCTTGCACCTTCAGATTTTCACATGTTTCGGTCTCTGCAGAATTCCTTAGGCAGTGTCAGGTTAACATCACGAGAGAACTGCCAAAACCACTTGTCGCAGTTTTTTGATCAAAAGCCCCAAAATTTTTATAGCAATGGGATCACGTCCCTACCTACAAGATGGCAAAAAGTTATCCAACAAAATGGCACCTACATACTTTATTCAAATATAAATAAACTTTATAAAAAAAACCTTTTGAATTTTTATCTAAAATGCGAAGAAACTTTTTCCCCAACCTAATATATAACTGAAAGAGACGCAATCAATAATATAATCATAATATCTATATGTAGTCATAAGGACTACAAACGGCCTGTAACCACTACGAAAAATGTGTATGCCTGTCAAGGCGAAACATGTAACTTGACACTTAGTATAACATCTGCAAAAATGTCTATGTTTCAAACAGATTAATTACTTTGACTTTGTCAAATATGAAAAAAGAATTTAGGTACACGTGTTGCTTGAGAATTTTTTGATACAGTTTGATTTGGTCAGAGTTTTCCACTTCATGCTTTAAATATTAAAGGAGCTAATGTCTGCGAATTTGGTTATGGATATCTCGCTACCTATAAGATTTCAGTAAGAACTTCTTTAACTATTGATAAACGTCAAATAAACACTGAGCAGTTTCGTCTATAATTTACTGTTCTTGAAATGTCTATATATATATAAAAATCAATTGCTGTTCGTTAGTCTCGCAAAAACTCGAGAACGGCTGAGCTGATTTGGCTAATTTTGAGTAAATATGAAAAAAATGCTTGGAATATAGTAAAAACAACAGTTTCGCTTTCCCTTAGAAACTATTCCTACCTGTCAAACGTTTGATGTTCGTCCCGTCGTTTAGAAATCAATTAAATTTATAAGTCGTTCAGAAATCAAGTTAAATTTAAAAGTGAAGTTTTATTTTTTATATTTGAATATCAGACGTTTGATGTTCGTTCCGGTTAAGTTTTGACCACATTTTTTACTAAAGTTGAAACATTCTGAAATTATCATTCCGCTTTTTTTTATTTATTGATTCTAAGGCGGTACGAAGTTTGCCGGGTCAACTAGTAATTGATAATAATGATTGTGTGATTTTTATAAATAGCGTAATTAATGCAATCAATGAAGTACTGATGTGCGCGGTACTTCTAGTCAACCAGTTTCCTTGTCACTTCCGTTAATAAAATCAAATTATGAAAACTGTTTACTAAAATATTATTATGAGCGACATTTCCGGTTAACTACCTCCATTACTTATTTTTTTCGTTCTTAAAGCGTAAAACCTGGTGAGAATGGCACACAGAATTATTAGAAGTACATACACGTAATTCACAGTTCTTACAAGTATAACCGAATACAACAAAACCAAACCGTAGAGCAGTAAAATCGTTATCACATAAGTCGCGCAAACTTCATTGTTATAAGATATTCGCTCCGAAAGTGCACTAGGTAACGCCTCGTTCGCAGTCAGAACACCATTGGCGCATTTCGCGACTGACCGACCCTCATCCATTTGTAAATTAGACTTGGCCTCCTAGCAACATGCCGCCCACTCGTTCTTGAAGTCGTTAAATGGTCAGCTTAATGGCTTCCAAGAATTCGCATGAAATACCAACAGGGGAAAGAAGGTTTAATGACATCCTATGTTGGCGTGAGCAAAGATTAGCACCAACAATATAACACTCAAATTCAAAGAGGTAATAAAACTTAAGCAAGGGCCGGGTTGCATCAATATAAAATAGGAAATCCTATCCAACGTAACAAAAAAAAAATATATAATTTAATTTACAAAATTTCGCTTTTAAAACTCCTGCCTACCTGAAAAATGTTTTGCATCTTGCATACCAAATTAAGTAGATTAACACCCAAAGATTTAATTTAACACCTCAATTTTCCCCGTCGATAAAACCATTATCATGTAAACGCCAATGGGCTCTGTTCTGAGCGAGCGAATTAATTATATTCACGATGGTAATTTTTGCGTGACCTCTTACATCTTTCGCGCGCCTAGTACGCATAACATGGGAGCTTTTCTAAATGGGGCTGAGGACACAGTTATAACACATTTTAACGTATGCGGACCCCATCCGCAGAAGGCTCTGGGTTCGAAGGCGCCGCTACGCACAAAGTCTCCTTTCTCCATGATTCCAGCACAGGGGACGTCCGTCCCCCCTGTTGTAAAAGAGGATGTCCTTCCCTGCAGGACACCCTGAGTTCGTCGACAAGCTTTGAGGCGTCACAGATGCATTAACTATTTGTAAAAGCGTGTGAGCTAGGGACGCAGGTTAGGTTTAGTGGGTAGTTTGACGGCCGACCCTGTCCTCCGCTTGGAGGCCATGGGGGCATACGACCGGTCAAGAGTCCCACACATCCCTCAGCGAGCGTTGCCCCCGGGCCCGAGGACGGTGTCCCAAGAAAAGACGTTCCCCCTGCGTTATCAAAAAAAGGCATCAAAATAGCAGGCCATAAAATAACATTTTTGTCATCTTACTTTTAATTATTTAATATATCACAACAGAAATAATTTTAGGCTGATTATCAAAAAACTGTGTAACATTTTTGAAAAGAAAACCATCTATTATATAGATTTTAATTCAAAATCTGCTTTTAAACATTTCCTTAAATATGTCTCTAGTTTAAAGAAATGTTATGAAATATTTTCTTAAGTTTTCGCGACTTGTATACATAATTAAAACTACGTTTTAACGGTTTTAAGCGCGGTAATTTTATTTGATTTTGGTTTTTCCGATGTTTCGGCCACTTTTCAGTGGCCGTGATCACGGAAGACAAAGATGTCAAGTGTCAACGAGTATTGTTAAAGTTTTATTTAGCCTACCGCCAACTTATTAATTTTAATTATTTAATTTTAATTTTGTTTATGGTTATTATTTACTCTATGGGAGCCTAATCTATTTTTATTATTAAATGTTATGAAGCTGATATCTATCTATATATATGAAAGAAAGTCGTGTTAGTTACACTATTTATAACTCAAGAACAGCTGTATCGATTTAGCTGAAATTTGGTGGGATGGTAGCTTGGAACCAGGAAACGGACATAGGATACTTTTTATCCCGTTAGAACCGGTAGGTGGCGCTGAGATCGGGTTCTAGAATCCTTCTAATCACCTGGAGCGATTTTGGTGATTTTGTTTTTGTATGTTTGAGTTGGTCCCCGGATGGTTTAAATCTACAATTGGAATTGGTAGGTGGCGCTGGGATCGGGTCCTAGATTTTTATTTTTTCAGAGCAGGACAACGGCTGCGGAGGCCTCTAGGAAGACATAAAAAAGCGCTCATGTCTATTTTGCCACAGAAAGTTACTTAATTTTTTTTTTATGAGAATCTAAAGTGTGACTTAGTCATGCATTTTTATTTTTTAAAAATCAGGCAAATGCGTGACAGTGCATGAACTATGAACGCTCTTGTAGAGATAACCACCGTTAACTGTTTTCGTCGTTTAGCAAACATAAAAGCAGTTTGTGCCTAGAATGTTTACAGAACTCTAATAAATGCGTAAAGCAAGGAATTCATGTTAATAATATTGTTACGACCTGAACTCCGACAAAAGGCAAATTCACATCTGCATACCCGTAGACATTTTATTACCTTTTCGGCATTTGGACTTTTTTTGTTTACTTTGTGTTTAAAATTTGTGATTAGAAAAACAGCCCGTTGTGTATCGTAATCTTTTATGGTACTCATTAGGCAGGTGTAATTCTAGGAAATTCAGTCACGCGGCCGAGCAGACATATTGCATGCCCAAATTGAAAGATGAAGCAGTCAAGTGATAACCACAAGCGAAACAAGACGTGTGTACATTCGGTAATCTATTTAGTGACGGACTTTGCGCGTGTTATTGAATTGTGCATTACGTTTGGACTGGTTGTGTTGTATAGTTCTAATAAACTCTATAATAATTCCAACGACATTTTAATACGAGTCCTGCAACTCGTAACAATAATAACTATACGAAGTACGGTAATTAGTGCTTCGAAATTTGTTCTCTACAATGTTTAACTCCAAAAAACAAGAGGAAAATTTCCTTCAAAATATAACTGGAAAATATGACCCGAGAAGCAATAAAAAATGCTTTCGTATTCCTTTTCTAACATAAAATCTTACCCTTTCTATTTTTTCTAGAGGGGAATTTCCTCTAGTACACCTTCCAAGGTCTTGCCCCGATTTCTAAACGTTATTAAATTCCGAAGCAACCGGCTTTAAGCTCAAACATTTATATAATATAATATCTGCCTTATCTGTACTATTGAAAAATATTTCTGAAGTAAATTCTGAGTTTTCATGCGTAAAAACAAAAAGAAACCCTTACTATCTCACACTAAATGAATATGTCTGTCTGTCTCGAGTGTCTTCAAACATGCATTGTCCAATTTGCGACAGTACATTTTCGAATATTAAATACGATATATGAAAGAAAAAATTGAAATTTAAAAGTTGGACAATATTGTTGAATGGAGTATATATACTAAGGCTCTATCTATACATTTAATAATATTTATAAATATTATTCAAATTTTTTTTATTGACTGAACCAGACAAACAGGCGGACGGCCCACTCGATAGAAGGTGGTTACTGTCGCCTATGGATGTTTGCAACATCAAGAGCGTTGCCAACGCGTTGTCGGCCTCTAAGAAATTTTATTACGCCCTTCTTACACGACCCCATGTCGTAGCGCAGAAGGAAAATCTAGTTGGGAAGTTCCCTCCAGATCCTTGTTGTACGCGGAAATTTAATGTTAATAAACATTCATCCGGCTCTGAGTACGGAAATTAGTCTTTCGAACATTATGTATACTTTTATCTTCTAAATGAATTACTGTAATTTAGACAAAAAGAAATAACGCCAAAAACATAAAAAGCGTATGTAACCGTATCTGCAGTATTTGTGAAGTCCCATGCAGTGATAGCCGTAGGCGAGTACAAGAACCGACTCCTAAACCTTGCAAATTCAAGAAAATGACTTTTAATATCCGTTGGATATTTTGTAGAGGAACAGACCGAGTCTTACACAGCCATTTGTTTAATTTTTTCTAACAAAAAACTTCAAACTAAAAAATAAAAATTTAACCGATTCTTTTTACAAAATTTTGAAGTTAGTGTCCAATAAAACATAAAATAATCTTTTAAAAAAAGTTATTAAATACAAGTTTTTGAGATCCTGGATATCATGTAGCAGCAGAGTGCTAGCCAAAATAAGTAAAACGAGCCCAAACACGACAGTTCTATATTGTTTAGTATAGGAGTTCCTATGGCCACCTTCCGACTCCATCATCAGATCAGCTCCATGGTACCATATTATTGCATTGTCATGCGATATACATATGTGTGCAAAATTTCAGCTCAATCGGAATCTGAAAAGTTGGTCAAATTTAACTTGCAAAATTCCACCCGAACCATACATAGGTACATCCATTGCAAGTCAAATAAAAGCTTGTAAAAATGTGCAAAATATAGTAATTTTTATGTTTTACTTTGAAACGACTTCAAGTTGGTGTAGAAGAAGTCGGTTATATATTTATTTTTTTCTTTTTAAGTTTGAAGTTGGTTTTGTTTTTGTAAAAAAAAAAAATTCTTTTCAGTTGCGCAAATATATGAATAGCTTTAGAAATAATATATTATAAGCGCCTGTATAAATTGTACTACTGGCAAGCGTATACAAGGTTGCTATCTCGCTCTTTGGTGTAAACGCCCGTCAACGAGGGTTGCTCTCGATTTCCCTGCGATCCACTCATCAGAACTGAATCACTTGGTGATAATAGGAACACCTTGGGATTATACTCTTTCAAACAAACAAAATCGGTTAACAATTGACTAAGAAATTGCGTGACTAACAACTTTCGAGGGTTTCTCTCGATGTCCCTGAGAGCCACTCGCCAGATTCTGACTTGGTGACCATAAGACCACCTTGGGAGTATACAATTACGTATAAAGAAGAAAATTGAAAATCGGTACACAATTGACAGAGTAATCGCGTAACACATATATATACAAACATAGAGACGAATTGAGAATTCTTCTTTTGGAAATCGGTTTAAAAATAGTCCGTGTCTCTTTCAGCATATGCAACAAACAGAATCAAATGGAAAGCACTTTAGAAAGTACCCTAAATAATGCAAGGGGCAATCGCAAAACATTTTAGTGTCACCAATAAAAGCTAGTGACTCATGGAACAATGGATGGTTCGTTTTATTGCAAAAGTATATATGATGCAATAATTCAAGCGGAGACTGCAAGTGTTAGGAAAAGTTAGTGAAGTGCTTCCAGCTGAACTTTTGGAGTTGAACATTCGCTCGTTGGAGCAAATTTCAAGGCGGGATGAAGCAGTTTCCAAGTTCTGTAACAGTTTTAAGTCTCGCCTCATTGCTGCCGAATATTGGGGAAAAGTGTTCGGATTTTTAATTATATTTCTTTACGAGCTTTGTCTCTGTTCATGATTCAAGTTCTAGAAGATGCTGAGGATTGGATAAAACATTGAACAAAATTTTAAACTTTTTTCATTTTTTATTGTAGTATTATAGGTTGTCGTTTGACTATGGTATCGTCTGATGCTAGGTGAATATGTGGTCTAAGGCGGAGCTTACCTACGTATCTATTCACAAGGGACTTGAAGGACACCCAGCTGGTAGGTATGGGGAAAAATAGACAACTTATTTACATGACTTACAAATTGATGTATAATTTTTCAAAAAGAGTATCATAGATTTCCTCAGAGGCCGGCAGCAGCAGACGCATCATCTCTGTCTTTCCATTTGGATGTAAAAAGAAAAATCGTTTATTTGGTCTTCACATATCGAGGCACTTAGCGATGAATTAAACGATGTAGGTATATATCAAACAAAAACTCTCGCGGTGGTACCATATACACTGACGCTGGTTTTCAACTGCACTCTAGGACGGACGGATGTTGCACTATTTTATATATATATATATATATATATATATATATATATATATATATATATATATATATATCTCTTAATATATATAAATTACGTGTCACGTTGTTTGTCCGTGATGGACCCCTAAACTACTTGACTGATTTTAATCAATTGTGCAGTTTGATCTGACTTGAAAGATAGGATAGCTTTCACTTGGATCCTGTAGGTGGCGCTGGAATCGGGTTCTAAATTTTATGTCCTCAGGGCAGAACTACGTCTGCCGGGACAGCTAGTACATATATATATATATATATATATATATATATATATATATATATATATATATATATATATATATATATATATATATATATATATATATATATATATATATATATATATATATATATATATATCTTAATATATATACACATATGAATCAAAGTTATCCATATAAACGTAAACTTGAATCATAATATCACTGAATTACATCGTGTCCTTTCAGTTCCGTGTTTATCAACATTGTATATCGATGATCTATCTTTTAATGACATTAGAAATATTCATTGAAACATAGATCAATGTATGGTGAAACAATCATTTCACGCCCATTAGCCGGCAGACCTGATTGTATGTATGTAGGGGTTGATAACTGATATTAGATTATATTAATGTACTCTGTATTAGAGACACACAGATAAAGGCGTCGTAACAAATTACTTTTTTATTTATTTATTGCAGGAGTTCAGCAGACAGGCAGACGGCCCACTTGATGGAAAGCGATTACCATCGCCTATGGACATTTGCAACAACAAAGCTGCTACAAATGCGCTGCTGTTCTCTTAAAGGAGACTGGAACCTGGTCACTAATGCCGGAATATAACACAAGGTTGTTATAGCGGCATACTCTAGACTAGGGGTGGTCGCCATCCAGTCGAGCAAATACCCTACCACCTGGCTGTGGGTTGTTTAGTCGCCTCTTACGACAGGCCGCCAGGCCGCAGGAAATTGTATTCTGTCTCCGTTCCTGCACGGATAGAAATTACATTTTAATCTGTGAACATCTTACTAAATCTTTATTGTTTATCGCCTTGGCTATGTACATATTAAACAGTAAATTATATTATTTATAACTAGCTGACCCGGCAAACTTCGTACCGCCTCAGAATCAATAGATAAAAAACGTTGATTTCCGAACGACGGGACGAACATCAAACGTTTGACAGACAGGAATAGTTTCTAAGGGAAAGCAAAATTGTTATTTTTACTATATTCCTAGCATTTTTTTCATTTTTACTCACCTTTGAAAACTTCCCTCGACTTCCACAAATAATTCTAAACCAAAATTAGCCAAATCAGTCCAGCCGTTCTCGAGTTTTAGCAAGACTAACGAACAGCAATTTATCAATATATATAGATGTACAGGTTTATTTAATTTTCTTCCTATCGATCTGTCACATGTGAATAGCATGTGAAGCTAAAAGTATGTTAACTTGAGGTTTTACGGGCAGGTTTCCAAATTGGACAAGTACATTAACAATCTGCCCGTAAAACTTCAAGTTAAAATTTGGTTGCGATTCGTTTTTCCACTTGTCCGTCGAAGTTGCACTTCTACTATGTGTCCCGGCGCACATTTCGATTTATCGCAGGTTTACTGCAAAATATGATTTGGTTAGATTAGGTACATTTTAATGAATGGTTTTTTTATTTAGACATATTTTATTTTATCAAACAAAAAAACTGTATTTCGATCCGGAACCAAAAAAATATCCATAGTCTACTCTAAAATTGTGCCGCCCCTCCACGCGGCCGTAACGCTTTTTTTATTGCAGGAGATCAGCAGACAGGCAGACGACCCACTTGATGGAAAGCGGTTACCATCGCCTATGGACATTTGGAACAGCAAAGTTGCTACAAATGCGCTGCTACTCGCTTAAGGGAAACTGGAACCTGGTCACTAATGCCGGAACACAACTCAAGGTTGTTATGGCGACATACTTTAGACCAGGGGTGGTAGCCATCCAGTCGGGCAAATGCCCTACCACCTGGCTGTGGGTTGTTTTGTCGCCTCTTACGACAGGCCGCCCGGCCGCAGGAAATTGTATTCTTTCTCCGTTCCTGCACGGCTTTTTCGTGACAGAAAAAATCCTGATATCCCCCGTCTATATAGAAGTTTCACTTCAAGAATTATTTTCTCGTTTACTTTTATATTGTTATACATTATTAAAATACCCGATTAATATTTCCTTTTAACATTCAGAATTGTTATATAGCCGAGTCAACAAAAGTACTATTGTTAATTATTACAAATTATCGGCATTCCTTTCTGAATGATTTTCGTCCGAATTGGTCGTCAATAAATTTCTTTCCAACCGTATAAACACGGATGCAGCGGTGCATCCAGCTTTATGTCCTCCAACCAACAGAGATGCAGTATGCACTTTATTTCATGGAAATACTTCAATGGCGTCGGAATGTGCGTATTGGAGTACAATTGGAATTGCAGTTCTTTTTATTTTCCTCCTTTTACTGATTTGGTTTCATATATGCATATCATCTATATATCTCTCTCTTCTTTCACCTTCTCCCCATTATTTGGCGTTGGCATAATATTTTTTTGAGGAGTGTGGAAACACTCCTCTATTCTGACATACATCCTCTGTCACACACAGCAAATTATCATAACATCCTTCAGACAATCCATCCGTCTCTTTTTGGTCTACCTTTACATTTGTATCCATCAATCTTGTAGTTTATCATTCTTTTTGTCATATGACTTTCATCCCTCCTCATTACATGCTCATACCACCTTAATCTTCTTCCTCTCAATTTTACAGTCACGGGTGTAACTTCCAAAGATCCTCATATATATTAATCCCTCACCTTATCCATTCTCATAATTCCACACATCAATGTCATATTCTCTTTACTTTCACCATATCCCAATTACTTGGGGTCGGCACAATATGTCTTTTCCTTCCACACTCTTCTATTCTGACATATCTCTTCTGTCACACCGCATATCATCATATCATCCTTCACACAATCCATCCATATTTTTTTGGTCTACCTTTAAATTTATACCCGTCCATCTTGTAGTTTAACATTCTTTTTGTCACGTGACTTTCATCAGTGTCATATTATCTATATGTATTATTTATAGTCAAACATCGAAGCTCTGGCGCTCCTAGGTTTGATTAGTCAAACCTCAGATCTGACATAAAAAGTAATTTCAACTATGACATTTTTCTTAAACACTCCTGAATACACGTCGTTCAAACGTCTTAAACCATTTTGAAAACATTTAGAACATCAGAATCTAATTTAAAAATTTAACGGCATCGTTTAGACGGTCACGTTTCGGTGCTTTAGTGTAAAAACCTGTGAAATTTAATCCTTAATGGATCACGTACAATGAAAATTATACTCTTGATAGCACTAGACGCTGAAGAGGATCTTCAATGGACTTTAAACTTAATATTAAAACATTATTTGTTTTCTTTGTGGTGGTAATAAAACTCTTCCAATTCAAATTCATTTATTTGTGCGATTCATAGAAATACAAGATGTTAAAAATTAGATCTTAGATGTCCGACTGATAGGCATATGGGAGCTGCATACGTCTAGTCATCGCACTGGACAAAGAACTACTGGCTATCGCTTTTTTTATTAGACTTGACTTTATGTTGTTGGTCCGAAGACCTTATAACTTTACCGGGGTTTTCGGGGCGAGCGCTTTCGCGAAGCCGAATCGCTCGAGCCCGGGGGCGACTTGCTTGAGAGCTCCCAAAGGGGCTTTACCTTTGCTGGACTGTTACCATGAGAGGGGGATGAATCTAATGATGTCCACCATGGGGCGACACAAAGTACTAATTGAGAACTAGCGACGGGTAATACAAAGTTAGTGCAACGCGGAAGCGCACATATTAATTGTTCTATCTCGCTCGCACATCATCCGTCCCGCTCACAAATTGTGCTACGTATTGTACTAGCTATACGACTTGTTAATATTTGTACGTAAGGTTACCGTTTCCAAAATAAATTAGTTCACATCAGCACTCGATACTGATTACTACTCTCTGCTATCTGAAGTATCATTTAACCTCTAACTCTCGCTGCTTCAGGCATATAAATTACATATTTTTACTTGTGACAAAAATTATTACGTTAAGTACTCGAATTGTACGCGAGCGTGTAATTTTTGTATTATTTGCAAGTTACTATCCAATCTAATAATACGTTGATACTGATAGTAATCGACGCTGAATTTTTGAATCATCCCCATTCAAACATTCAGTCGTTAAATCAGGATATGGAGCTAAAATTTTATTTATCTTGTGAATTAAATCAAAATATAAAATATCTGCAAAAGACACATAGGTCGCAGGATCGATGGTGAGTGAAGCAGACGTGTTCTACTATATACACCGCGTCACAGCAATCGAAGATCTTAGTGGCTCTTGCCTATTTCTACATAGAGTCGTTGTCTAACGATGCAAAGATGTAAGAACTCAAGCGTGTAAAGCCGAAATTAGGTGTTTCATATTTGTCTTTCAAATCAGATATAAATGGGACAAAAAAAAAACGAAATCAATCGTGACAACTTTTTCCTTAGTCATTTTTGGAACTGCTTTAATGAGCAGTTAATTAAGATATATAGATTTATCTTTGTCACATTTCTCTCGAAATTGAAAAACGGATGTGAATTGTTGCCGTATAATTTTGGCTGAACTCACTCTAACTCCATCGGCAAATAGAAGTAAGAAAACTGCCAGCGTCACATATGATTGGTATTTTTCGCGACACGTGGCAAACAAGTCAGGGAAAATTCTTACAAGAGGATTATCGATAAGGTAGACTTATATATAGGAACCAATCATTATTGATGTAATGTCTAACAGTTTTTTTAAAGCGACAATATTAAATTTATCTATTAAAATTTAACAAATATTTGAGGACGACATTAATCTCTTGACAATGTCCATGACTTCATACAAGGACCTCAAAAAACAAGCAAAAGTTTGAACTTGTCACAGTTTAAATATAGTGAACCAGTAATTGCATGTTACCAACGGACGCAATATAATACGGGACTGCACAAAAACAAGGCGATCGCAACGTGCCTGTGGTTTATCATAGAAGAAAGACAGAAAAAGTTTATTTGAAGAAAGACAGACGTTGTTATATTGCTTAATGTAATTAAAAAAGCTCGCTTTGCGAATTTTAGCGCCGCGTTTTCAATAATAACTAGCTTTAGCGTACAAAAGTTAAGAAGTCTTACATTATTAGTAGACTTAATATATAACCTATATGTATTACTTTCAAAAATGTTCTCCAGTGGAACTTAGGCTGAATATAAACTTTGAATTTTAGAGTTATACAAATATATATATTTACGCAGCGTATATTTTTATAAAATGATCTCCCTAGTTTGCTGTAACAATTGTTCTTTTAATTTTAAAACTTATTAAAAACCAGATACATATACCATTTAAATAATGAGTAAATTGCATAGAAGTAAAAAACCGCACATAATTGAATTTTGATCATAATGATACCCTTAACCCTTATCCCTGTTCACCAAAGCGATGGAGGATGTCTTGAAAACTCTGGAATGCAATGAACGGGGCATCAACATCAACGGCGAGCGCATCTCCCACCTACGTTTCGCTGACGATATTGTCGTTTTTGCAAAAACGTTGGAGGAACTTGCCGACATGCTGAACAGCCTGAATTAATCCTCCCAACGGGTCGGTCTCGGCTTGAATTTGGACAAGACGAAAGTTATGTTCAACGAACATGTCATGCCGAAACCGGTAAACGTCGATGGTTCCCCTCTTGAGGTTATGCAGGAATATGTCTACCTTGGACAAAAGATCCAGGTAGGCAAACACGGCTTCGAGAGGGAAGCCAATAGGAGGATCCAGTTAGGTTGGGCAGCATTCGCTAAACTTCGACAGGTCTTCTCGTCGACCATTCCGCAATGCTTGAAGACGAAAGTCTTCGAGCAGTGCGTCCTACCCATCATGACACACGGTGCCGAGACGTGGACACTGACAGCGGGACTGCTCCACAAATTCAAAGCCACTCAACGGGCTATGGAGCGAATGAGAGAAATGAGGACATTCGTAAGAGAATGTCGGTTACCTAACCAACATAGCTCGCAAAATTAGCAAGTTAAGGGGTAGTGCGCCGGTCACGTCTGTCGCAGGACCGACGGCCGATGGAGTAAACGATTCCTGGAGTGGAGACCACGTCTCGGCAAACGTAGCCTAGGACGCCCGCCAGCCCGGTGGAGTGTCGACCTGCGCAAGATCGCCGGCAGGGGCTGGATTAGGAAGATGGGAAACCGAGTTATGTGGCGCGTACTTGGGGAGGACAGCAGTGGACTGAGATTGGCTAAAGAAGAAGAAGAAGAAGATACCCTTAAAAATGATAAAACCCTAAATTTAATTAAACTAAAAAATAAAATATCTACTAACAGAATTCTTCTACTATGCTGTACCTACCCTCGAGGCTATATCGAAAAAAGCGTATTACGAATTTTTCCTCGAAGTCAAAGACGTGGACTGTGCCTGGTGTACTGTTAGTATATATTTACACTGTAAACATATTCTATACGTATACGGGTCGATTGCTGATATGTTGAAGTATTTCAGATACTGTGACTTTTATTCAATTTATTTCGATGATTCTGTTTGGGTTCACTGCGATGCTTTTGTTTACTGCTACATGCATTTCTTTTTTATTTTATTTCTTTGACTATTTATGACAATAGTCTTTTAGAAACATATTTTTTAAATCTTTTCAAATATGGAATTTTATTTGTAAAGTGAATTTATATATATTTTATATTTATTTAGTTGACTTTATGGCGGGAATACAAAGGTTTGTGTTTTATTGTGGAATATAATAATAATAATAATTGACGCACGAGCGTGCATGACAAGAGTTATGAATGTTAAAGAAGCAAGTGAGGTGTGTAAGAATAAGCCGTAAGTTCGTGCCTACCCCGCAAGGGAGCTGGCGTGAAGTTATGTATGTATGTAATAATAATTGGAGGGAGTGGCGAGTCACCGTCTGCTCATTTTTACGTGTTCCCTGAACATTGCGACGGGCAGACGCCATAGTCCCCATATTTCAAGACCCCTAGTACCATTAGCAGTTCACCACAATAGCCCGGTACTTTTTGTCCTCATTTCCCACAATAGTCCTACACTGACCGGGGCTTGTCCTTGGTTGCATTATTATATGGTGTAAACGGGGATAATCACCGGTCAGTGTCACGCCACATTTAGATTAAATTTTGTCAAGGGGCCTCTACGTGTTGGCCTTCCCATGGCCCCACGCAAGCCTTCCAAATGACCGGGCCATTTTTATGGCCCGTAGTCTTCAAAGACATATAAAATATAATAAATCTTTTATTTCCAAAATATTTTTATAAGATTTTCATGTATGGGTACACATAGCTTGTTAGTTTTGTTAGATGTTAGTTGTGATGATAGTGTATTATATAATAGTAATAGTAATGTTTGTAGTTAATTAAGTTAGTAATTTTTGGTTAGTCTTGATTTTGGACCCCTCTTCGGGTGAAGATCTCCTCCATTTTCTTCCAGATTTTTTATTGTGCAATATTATTGTAAAACATAATATTGGTTAAATATAAATAATAGTTGTAGGATACTGATGATGAACAGCGTTTTTAGCTTCTGTTGCAGGCCACGGCCTAACTGGCAATGCTTCATACAACTATACTGTACGTACACTGAAAAAGAAATTTTGTTTCTTCCCCTCATCTTTTAGTCGTACTACATTAACGTATAATGCCATATAAACTAAATTTTTCTGTTAATCATACATACAAAACCACAGACAGACGGAGGAACAAATGTGACGACTTCATATCTTTTTTTTAATTTTTTATTGTGGGAGATCAACAGACAGGCAGACGGCCCGCTCGATGGAAAGCGGTTACCATCGCCTATGGACATTTGACTTGATTGTCATTTTTTTTATTGTACCTCCCACCCATTTTAATACTATGTACAAAATTATTAGAACTAGGCAAGTTGCTGAAGAGTTTCTTGCGACGCTTCTTTTCTTCAAGCCGCAACATGTTGCGAAGCTGTGGTAAATTAGGCTAGACTCCCATAGAGTAAACAATAACCATAAACAAAATTAAAACATGTAGCGTATGTATGCGCGTGCGTACCGCTTCACTGGCGGCAGGAGACTCTTTTTTTATTTTTTATTGCAGGAGTTCAGTAGACAGGCAGACGGCCCACTCGATGGAAAGCGGTTACCATCGCCTATGGACATTTGCAACACCAAAGGTGCTACAAATGCGCTGCTGCTCTCTTAAGGGAGACTGGAATCTGGTCACTAATACCGGAACACAACTCAAAGTTGTTATGGCGACATTCCTTAGACCAGGGGTGGTAGCCATCCAGTCGGGCAAATGCCCTACCTACTAATACAGATTAACAATATTTATCGATTAGCGCGCTGGAGTCGATTCGATCTAATTAGGGAGAAGCGAGGATTTGGCTGCGCTACAAACGAAATAATTAATTAAAATGAATTAGTTAGCGGTAGACTAAATAACACTTATCGACACTTGACTTCCTTGTCTTCCGTGATCACGGCTACTGATGAGTGGCTGAAACGTGGAAATAATAAAACTCATAAATATTGCGTTATGTCGTATAGTCGTGGTAGCGTAATGGCTAGCGCA
Organism: Dendrolimus kikuchii; assembly: GCA_019925095.2. Lineage (NCBI taxonomy): Eukaryota > Metazoa > Arthropoda > Insecta > Lepidoptera > Lasiocampidae > Dendrolimus > Dendrolimus kikuchii. The sequence continues at coordinate 23,826,444 of CM034393.1, forward strand.
CGCGTCCCGGACTCAAAGGGCGCGGGTTCGACCCTGGCCGCAACGCATGCACCGCTTACGCAGTTTTCGGACCTAATGTGCATATTGTTACAATTACCATGTGCTAAAAACGGTGAAGGAAAACATCGTGATGCAACCTGCACATCGAGATAACCGATGTGTCAAACCTGCCAAGCCGCCTTGGACAAGCGTGGCGGGTATACTGTCTATTCCCCCCCCCCTATAATGGGAGGCCCTAGCCCAGCAGTGGGACATTTATGGGCTGTTATTATATATATTTATATTATTGTGTTATGTGTGTTGTATTGTCCACCGTGACTTCACTTTATGGTCCCAGACGTAAGAACAGCGCTAGTCCTTGTTGGCTAGCATTTTGCTGAGACTGGGTCCAATTTAGCAATTATTTTGTTCCAATCGTCTTTCTATTTCTATGTACTTAGTTTTTGTCCTAAATAAAATATTTTTCTTTGTTTCTCTCTTTCAAATAAATTACCACGCTTAAAACCGTTAAAACGTAGTTTTATTTTGATTTTATTTTATTTAACAGCTATAATAATAATAACTAGATCAAGAGAAGATATTAATAAGCCTCCACAGATAACAGTAAAAAAAAAATGAAAATTAAACAAGGAAACAATAAAAAATGTGCATAGATATAAGTTAATTAAACTGATACATCTGAGTTTGAATAGAACTTAACCAACTTTATTATTAGTAAATAGGTCTAAGTCTTATGTATATGTCGTATTATGTATACTAGACACGAAAACCAAGACTTAAGAAAATGCTACAATACCTAGTTTCCAATGACATCCATTTTGCATAACTGGGACAATTCTGAGGAAGCAACGAACAAAGAGAACGGAACTTGTGGCCGAGACAAAGAAAACTTTATAATGTACAATGCAGGCCAGATAGTCTTTGTGGATTTCGACATTGTCCTTATTTAACTTGCAATTTGTCTTATTTCTTATAGTTTATAGTTTTGATACTTTATTTTTTTCCACGTTTAAATTTAAATTTATTTGCTTAAAACCTTTGTTATCCGAGCAGCAACGGAGACAGAATACAATTTCCTACGGCCGGGCAGCCGGTCGTAAGAGGCGACAAAACAACCCACAGCCAGGTGGTAGGGCATTTGCCCGACTGGACGGCTACCACCCGTAGTCTAAAGTATGTCGCAATAGCAACCTTGAGTTGTGTTCCGGCATTAGTGACCAGGTTCCAGTCTCCCTTAAGAGAGCAGCAGCGCATTTGTAGGAACTTCGGTGTTGCAAATGTCTATAGGCGATGGTAACCGCTTTTCGTCAAGTGGGCCGTCTGCCTGTCTGCTGAACTCCGGCAATAAAAATAAAAAAACATGGGGGGTGAAAAATTTACTGTAAGATTATTAAAAAAAGTACAGAATTATTACAAAATAAAAATATACATTAACCCTCTAAGACAGAACTACCACAAATTTGTTGCCGAACTGTCACACATGCCTCATTGGGAAGTACCACAAATTTGTGGTCAAATACATATACAAACAAACGTTGAACTGATGCTTTCTCCCTCTAACTACAAAGAATTTGTATTAGAATAAAAGAGACGGTATAATTCTCTTGGTTTTGGCGCGGCAATTTTGATGGTAGTTGTAGCAATTTAGGATCGGCAGTGGTCGAATGTGTGAATTATAAATAATGATCACAATGAAATATATAAAAGCATTTAATAGGTTTAATGGTACAAGATTGACGACAGACATGACGGGACAAAAGAATACATGAGAAAAATGTAGTGTCAAAGATATTTAAATATAACTTGACATCTGAAGTGCCAGTGCCAAGTTACAGACCTCATTTTAACAGTAGCTGGCAGATTGTGGACAAAAATAATATTAAGTTTGGCCCCTGGAAGAGGTTAATGTCGATTATATGAAATGTTGTCAAAATTACCCTAAAAACTCGTTTACGGCGTAAAACATTTATCCAACATCCATTTGTGTAGTCTTTGTTTGAATATATTTATGAACAGATAATTAAAGTTTTCGGGAAGTTTATTAAAAATCATTACCGACATGTAATTTGGATTATTTTTAAGGACAATTTGCAGTTCTCTCAATTATTAAAGTCCCAGTTGTTACAAAGTGTTTTTATTTCCATGCTCCGATTATTATAGTGGCATACCCTAAACCAGGCGTAGTAGCATACAAATGGCGAGTGAATCCCCTACTACTTGACTGTGGGTTATTTTGTCGTCTCTTACGACAAGCCCCCCGGCCGCAAGAAACTTCGTAGATTATGTATTGTAATCGTTCTCACTATGATTTTTTTCACAAACATTCACTTAATAGTTCAAAAGTTACTTGTCAACGCGACAGACCAGTATTAGGAACTTCAAATGGCGGTGGTAGGATTGCTGGTATGGATAGAAGGCAGACTAATATGCATGCCTCTGGGCTGTACTATGCGTGCTCATCACCAAGTCGTGAGCCTTGCAGCAAATCTTCTGGCTTGTCCTCCTCCTTTCGGCCTTCGATATTATATGTACTTGATTGTCGTACAAGGGTTAGCAGCAGTCTATGTGCGACGAGGGTCGACAGCAGACTGACCCCTAAAGTCGAGCAGTATCAGCACAGCGGTGAGTATGACAAGGATAGTCGTATGGAACGGAAGATGGTGGCTAGGAAAGGTGATTGGACAACGCAATTAGGAAAGCAGTTGTGGAAATAAGTAGACTGGACAGGACTCTGAATTGAGAACATTACTGTTGACTACTTTAGAAGCTAATATCACATCACCTATTTTAATTATCTGTTTCATTCGTCGCTATTTCTTCAAATAATAGTACATCATGGTACTAGTGTGTAACATTGGTGATTACCGCCGAGGCGCCATTGAGACTCGAGCCGTAGGCGAGGGTCTTAAGAGAGCCGAGGACGGTAATCATCAATACACACGTGTATCATACGACGTTTTTCAACACACTTGTGAATAAAATAATAACAAAATATCGTTTTATTTAGTAGATTAAAAAAGTTATATATGAGTGAAAGTTTTATTTATTAAACACGTACGAGTTAAAATTATCTATTTAAATAAGAAGTTGCATGAAATGAGCAAGCAATAGGAACATTAATTTATTTGTTCTATAGGACACGATCTTTTTTTTTGAATAAAAACTTTTCAAAGAACAAAGCAACTCAACCAATAAAATAAAAAAAAAATCTATAACTCACTAGTGAGTTATAATGTTTTTTAGTCACAGTTTGATTATGGTTGTCATTCTGTGCCTAATTGCGGTGACCATAGAGCCACTTTATGAGCAAGTGTGTTGAAAAGGTTTTTTAAATATTTTATTTATATTATATTCAGTAGTTTCTGAAAAATAACTATAAAATTGACAATACGTATATAGTAAGGATTCCGTTTCTGTCAAATTGACTATGAAACCCTCATAATTACTCTCCCTACAAATGTATTTAACGCCCTATATAATAAATGTAAACAACGAGCAACTATAAAACGGTTATTCGGTTCCCCCACACAGAGTGTTATTATTTTGGGCTTTATACCTTGAAGGATTTCCATTTAGGAGGGCACAGTAAAAACAAGGGGATTGTTGGGGCGCTGTTGTCGATTTCATTCTTGAGCTATCTTTGTTTTTATACGAAGTAACAGCGGTGGGTCTGATGTAGTTTTCATAAATTTACATATTACATGGTGAGAGCCCCGTGAAGGCAACATATTTTGTTTAGCCCAAGTAGATATGCTTAGTACTGTGAACTACTTGCGTTGTAAGCCTATCCATGTGTCTTATATTCAGGTAGTTCACTACTGGGCGTAGGCTTTCGTAGTTTGCGCGACATATCCCGATCCTACACTCATTCGCATCTAACAGATCTTGCATAGGTCATCAGTCTGGAGGGCGTCCTGTAATACGTTTGCCGAACCGTGATCTCCACTCCAGGACTCGTATGATCTATCCACTATCGGTCTTGTAATAAATAACGAGACCATTTATTGTTGGTTTTATTTAAATTTATTTATTTGATTTACGAATTACACACCTTCCATGATCAAATTGATCGTGTACTAGCAGAAGGTGATGTCAGGAGCCTTAAGAACAGACGAGCTTGCATGACAAGAGTTATGAATGTCAAAGAGGCAAGTGAGGTGTGTAAGAATAAGCCTAAATGGCACTCTGTTGTTCGTGCCTACCCCGCAAGGGAACTGGCGTGAAGTTATGTATGTATGTATGTATGTACGAATCAAATATTACACTAGTAGAATTAGTTTAACAAAATTAGGTCATTTTGGTCTTACGCCAAAAAGGTTTGCACTGAAAATCAGCGTTATGTCGGATACAATTCTGGCACAGTAAGTAATATGCTGAGTGCAAACCTTGTTTCCTGAAAATGCGGCGTTTAATTCTCAAAATATGCTGAGTGTATAATAATATATAAGGAATGTAATTCCGTCGCTATTTCTTCAAATAAATTCTTTCTTTCTTTCTTTACCAGTGCTGCTCGCAAAACGTGTGGACCAAGAATGTAAAGAATGACAATTGCCAATGGACAATTTAACGCTAAAACTTTTTAAATCCCACACAGGGGCAACATAGACTATAAGACGCAAAGTGTGTGATTGCGGAGAATCACGCTTGAGAAGCAATGAATGAACGTGCGTGGCGCGTGGCGTTCTTTTTAAAATTGGTAACATTGGCGAAATTGAACGCGCAGTTTTCAACGAGAAATGCTCCCAATATAAAAACATAGGGAATTAAGACTTTTAATCCAATGAATACACTTTTTAGTTTTCAAGTTTCTTGCTTACTAGAACAACAAAATTTCCTTAGCAACAAAAACAACACATACCATGAATCTTGCGATGTTATTTTTATATTTATATCTATTATTATTTTATCGCTGTATTGTTTATCTAAGAGTGTTTTATGGGGCGTAAAATAAATTACCGACACGTATTTTTATGGGGGTAGTAGCTTCCTAATATTATCACCGAAAAGTTTATTGAGGGGTCGGCAATTGTACGAAAAAATATCGCAGAGATTGTCTACTTTTATTTCAACGTAATAAATTCCTGTACACCCTCAGATTGAGTAGGACCTAAGTAATTTTATTCTATTTTTATACGCTTCAAAGACATTTCGAAAGCTTTTAACTTTTAAGTTCAAGCAACGAGTAATCTATTACTAGGAAAAAATATTTTAGGAAAATAATAATACAATACAAATTGACTTTGAAAACCTCTTAAATCTATAAAATTAGAAAAGTACCAAAAGACATTACTGTCTTGTATTCTGTTTTTCTTTTATAAATAATAAACTAGCGGTCTCGGCAGACGTTGTGCCCTGAAAAAATAAAAATCTAGAACCCAATTTTAGCGCCACCTATCGGGTCTAGTTATAAATCTAATCCACCCCGGGACCCACTGAAACACACATAATTTCATCAAAATCGTAGAACTTGATTCCAGCGCCAAGTATTTTGTTTAGATTGATTGGTTACATTGTTGAAGTTTTAGTAGAGGTCCCTAATTTTTATATAGCCTCTATTAATCAGCAATAACGTAACATTCGAAGAGTGAAAGAATTTTTGAAATCGGTCTAGTAGTTTTTGAGTTTATTCCTTACAAACAACCAAAATCCGTGCAGGAACGGAGAAAGAATACAATTTCCTGCGGCCGGGAGGCCTGTCATAAGAGTCGATAAAACAATCCACAGCCAGGTGATAGGGCATTTGCTCGACTGGCTGGATGGCTACCACCCCTGTATTAGAGTATGCCGTTATAACAACCTTGAGTTGTGTTACAGCATTAGTGGTCAGGTTCCAGTCTCCCTTAAGAGAGCAGCAGCGCATTTGTAGGACCTTTAGTGTTGCAAATGTCCATAGGCGATAACTGCTGTTGACATCAGGTGGACCGTCTACCGGTCTGCTGAACTTAAGCTCTAAAAAAAAAAAAAAATACAATTCTTTCATCTTTATAATATTAGTATAGAAAACATAAAAACATTTTTTTAGACTAAATCAGTCAAAAATTGCAAAGATCGAAAAAATAAAAGTAATTACAATTGCCTATAGACGTTACCAATATCAGGGGCAAAGTCAACTTGTTGCCAGCCTTTAAAATGGGATAGAGAGAAGAGATAGGAGGAAGATATAGAAGATATGACAGAAGGAAAAGGATAAAAGAGATAATATGGATAGGGGGAGAGGGTAATGAGTCATCGCAATTCACTCAGCGTACGAAATACGAGTAGCACAAGGCTAATCGATTCACGCCGATATTCTATAAGAGCGTTATATAATTCGAGGCGACCCAACTAACTGAAATCAGGATAATGATTTCAACATGGTTCTGCCATGTTACAGTGTAACATTAAGGTCCAATATAAAACTGTTCGTGTAGTTTAAAGAAACATATTTCAGAGCTGCGATCTTTAATTACAAAAGCAGTCAGGTTTAATCGACATTGTATGTGTATAAGGATTGCTTCTTTGTTCTCCTGACATGTGATTTTAATCTCTATTTTGTATGCTTTTAAAGTTGGATTTACGTTGGTTATTATAACAATATCTTACAGAGCTATTGATCTATTTGCGGCAATGTCTTGTTTCTAAATGCATATTTATGTCTGCTTTTTAAGTTAGAATCAAACGTATTAAGTTTTCAGAGTTCAATAGCCATGTTGGCAAAAAATACATACATATTGTCACGCCTGTTTACAATTGAGGTAGGAAGAGACGATGAATCTCCTGCTACAATCCTGACAAATACTTTTTGCTTTATCAACTTTTATTAATCTTTTCATACAAACACGATTATTAAAAGTGCTTTTCTCGATCTTTCCTTAAAATATACTTAATTTGATCACGGTGAGTATATCACGGCCTACTAGCACCAGCTCTACCAGTCAAATTGCCGTCATTTACTTCATTTGTGATTCGGCTTTCATTCATTTACTATACATCTACAAACCACCCTAACATTCCCTTCAACTCTTGTCACTACATTCTCTTTTAATCTACAACGTTCTCTTATCAAACTACTTCTCAAAGGTCTCATTTCAACTGCATTTATACCTTCTTTCATGTTTCTTCTGCAATACCCAACATTCACTTCAATACATTAATGTTGGTACTAACACCTCTTAATTGACAGCTAGGCGTGCCTTTATCTTCTGGCTGTTCATAAATGAGTTTAGCGCTCCATTCACCTTATAATCTGCTATTACTCTCCTTTCAATATTGTCATGAAGCTGCTGTTCTATATTAGGGGTGGACGACATACGTATAACTGGGGGTTGTTGACTCATTTTAATTTTTGTCATACATTGGGATCATTACTTAGATCTCGAAAAATAATAATCATGTTTTTAACTAAATTTTTAATTTAAGTGTTTCCTACATACATTAGGTACCAAATTCGCCCCTTCATATAACGACGGAAAAGTTAGTTTCAAAAATAATTTCGATGAAAATTGGTTTGGACAATATCCTTTAGGTATTTATTGAGATATAAGTATTTCCAAGGATTTTTTTTATAGTTGTCTAAGCGAATGACGGAAACATGGAAAGTATTTTATTTATAGGAATTAGGAATGAAGTCGTGGTAGCGTAATGGTTAGCGCACGCTTCTCAATCTCAAAGGGCGCGGATTCGATCCTGGCCGGAACGCATGCACCACTTAGGCACTTTTCTGACCTAATGTGCATATTGTTACAATTACCATGTGCTAATAACGGTGAAGGAAAACATCGTGATGCAACCTGTACATCGAGATAACCGACGTGTCAAACCTGCCAAGCCGCCTTGGACAATCGTGGCGGGTATACTGTCCGTACCCCTATAGTGGGAGGCCTGAGCCCAGCAGTGGGACATTTATGGGCTGTTATTACTATTACTATTACTTATAGGAATTAATAATTCGTGGACGCACTTGCCTGAATTTATTTTCATTCCTCCAGATTATATACCGAAGCCAAAACTTCTATATACGCCTACATAAGCATACTATAATACATTATTTACTTCATCAACATTATTTATTTATTCTTAATCAATCCCTTTGTACTTGTTACTTTGATATGAATAGTAATTACAGACAAGTTATCTTGAGTAGTCTTTGTTGTAGCTATTATTTAGTTCTTCGAAAACAATAGGCTTAAGGCAATACGGTATTGATTACTAGACTACTAGCGGGTCTGTGGTTTTACCCTGAAAAATCAAAATCTAGAACCTAATTACAACCCTACCTACCGGGCCGGGTCCAATTATGTTCGACCATGTAACGGTGGTGTAAACCAGTGTTTCTGGTTGTCCGATAGTTAAACAAGGACGGGGGAACTAGCTCATGCAATTCCGAGGAACACACTTCGAAGTCTATCCGATAGAAGACCGGAAGTCTAGCAACATTGCGTCTATGCACAAGACTCTGAAGTCGAGCATTAAAAAGGTATCATTGCCGAGCAGCCTCCTGGCCCTTTTTTCAGAAAGAAATTTATTCAGATTTCAAGTCTTGGAATTAGCTTTCGACCAGCGAAAACCGTGTATAATTATGTGTGTATGTATAGGTATATACTACCCGTTAGCAGGTTTGCCGATAGCCTCTTGATGTCACAGATCGATGGTTAGTAGGGTTGACAAAAAAGGTTACATAAATAGTTGTTGCAATAAATGTATTATTTTATTTTTTATTATATATACTTTACATAAGTATTACAATAATACTAAGTATAACAATACAATAATAGTAAATAGCCATCGGCAAACCTTCTGCGCGCGGTTTATATGCGTGTGTTATATTATATGTATATACCCTGTTGGGTTATAGCTTATAGATCAAGAAGGTCAGACTCTACGTCACTCCCATTCGACCAAAGAAAATTATTCTTGAAATTCTATCCCTTATAATAAAAGAACATTGTTCGTAGTTTATAAGCTGATTCGCCGTAAATTTTTCCACTCAGCGACAGTATGACTCGTCGATCTTAACAGAATAACATCTTTTTATCCATTGTCCTAATGATTGATGACCACCCACGATACTCCCAGCCATAAGGTTCATAAGAAACCTATTTGATAGAAACGTGGCAATACTTTGTGTTTTTAGGGTATCATGGCCACTTGGTTGTAAACGGAACTCTTATAAATTGTCATGTCTGTTTTCTGTATCGTTATTATTATTCTTGGAAAGTACTATGTTTGTGTCATCTCTCAATTGTACCTTTTGTTTTTTAACTATAAGTGGAAAATTTTGGAAAAAAAACTGAAGATGTAGTAAAGATTCGAAAATAATTCTAGCGAAAAAGAAACATGCTTCAAGAGTAACTTGTAAGAAGAAAATAAATATTCTCTACATCTTGAAGTCGGTGCGAAAAGAATCATAGAAATCACTATATTTTGCATGTTGTTTTTTTTTGTTTTACTTGGCACCGACTTCAGGTTGTTGTAGATTTTTTTTATTTTTTACTTATAAGTTACGTATATGGTATCCAATAACGGTGACATTTATGTGAAACTATTATGAAGCTATATTGAAAATCCAAAGCAAAATAAACATCAAAATTGGTTCAGAAATAAACATTTATGGCTGACCAAAAAAAAATGAATTGAGAACCCCTAATTCTTTTAAAACTGATTAAAAATTGGCAGAAATAAAGTATTTTTTTATGGATTGCCTGATGTTGAGTGATGACGTGGTTTAGGATGGAGCACGCTTACCTAGAAGATACCTATTCGCTCGTTACTTTAAGATTGTGTATGTCAGGAGAAACAGACTCCGGCAAATTATTCCACTCTTCGACAGTGCACAACAGAAAAGATAAAGCGAATCATTTGGTCCTAACTGGTGGTGTTTTCTACATGTAGCGGTGGCGCAGAGTAGTGCGTCTGGTTGTCCGTTAAGTAGTTTTAGATATAGGGTGTTTTTGATTTCTTCTAAGTCATTCCCCACTGCTGAGGATCGTGGCTTTAATGGCAGTGAATTAGTGCTCACCTCCACCGAGATCGGTTTTTGAGCACCGTAGTGGCCAAAGTTATCGATATCTTCAGCTGGTTAGCAACCTGGTCAATCCACCAGTTAGATCTACCACGACGTCTCTGGCCTTCAACTTTACAAGCCTCTCCATGTCATCTGGGTTTTTGCAGACTATGTTGTCAAAGTATTCAGTATCCATTATCGGCAAACAGCTGATAACTTCTGGTTTGTTGGTGTTTTTGATTAAATGCTTTTTATTTCGTAACCAAAATTGAAAAAATGTGTGTTTCTGTTTGACACCTCTACGGAATTTATAGTCCGTACAATGCCTTGCACTTGACCGATTTTTCTTTCTTTGCGTTTTTGTGGTGGAATATAATATTTTCTGTAATACACTAAAGGTTTTGTCGTTTGTGAAAATGAAAGAATGTTACATTCTAGTAATGTTATATGTAGGGTATTGGAGACGCTTTCGTAATGTTATTGTACGCGTGTGATTTATTATTCTGAATAGCGTAAGGTCCCTTTGAGTTCGAAGCTCAAGGCTCTTCACATAAAAGTATTTATATATTAAAATACCTTATCATAATTCTTGTCAAATCAAATTGAGGAATTTATTTATGTTACGGGCAATTTGATAAATCCGGTCACTATGAATAATGACCGGTATGTATACATAATGTCCGTATCAATTGGGCAACAGAAATAAAACTGCATGATTGTATAATAATAATAATAATATAGTATAAATCCACACGGAGGCTTTGTGGCGAAGCTTTAGGTGAGTAGTGACACCTCGGACCTGATCCCGTGCTTGCCTTAGCCAGCCAGCACGGAGTGCAGATCGCTAGAGCTAAGACTCATTTTCACATGCATGCGCTTGGCGCCTAAACGGCTGGGCGCCGTGCCGTGCTAGGTCTTTCACATTATAGAAGGTTTGAAAATACAAGACGGTTGCCGGGTCGAAACCGTGTTTATAATAGATAAGCACGGACAACACACGGTCACAGCACGGTCGCCGTGCCTTATGAAAGCTGTCTATGTAGCTCATACATTTCTATTTTACATGGCACGGTAACCGCGCCGTGGCCATGTGCATGTGAAAAGGCACTTACTGAGGGCAATTTTTGATCATAGAACATCGTTATTATTAAGTCATATGCTTCAAAATATACATAAATTGTTATAGATTTCGGCGTTAATTAATTGTTTAATTCGATATTGTGTTTGAGTAAACTAATTACATCTTAATTAATTTAATTATAATTTGAGCAACGAAGTTAATAATTATGGCCAATATTTTGTTTTTTTATATAATGTATACGTTCGCGTTTGACTGACATTGCGCCTGATGTCAGGCTGAAATTCAGTCTAAGGTGGAGCACGCTTACCTAGAAGATACCTGTTCACGCGAGACTTGAAGACACATAGATTGTATTCTTCAGGAAAAACAGACGATGCGGTGCGTATGATAAAAGTGGAGGTATAGCGTTTCGTCCGCTTTTTTGGTATTTCCATTATATATCGATGACGTGAGTGCGTACGTCTGCTTTTCTGGTGGTAAAATGGTGAGGGAGGAACCAATTCATGTAATTCCGTGGCACAGTCCTCGAAGTGTATCCTATAGAATACCGACAAACTAGCGACTTTACGTCGGTAATTTAGGCTCTGAAGCCTCTCGTCGAATAATCGGTTATTGCCTATCGGTTTCCTACCTCTTTTCTCTATTGACTCGAGTGTCTCAAGCTGGTATTTATTTAGCTGAGCCATACCAAAGATGAGACCAATATTCCATGCAAGACCGTACTTATGCTTGGTAAAGCATGATTCAGCAACTGAAGTGGTGTGAAGTACTGGCTCACTTTTGAAAGAACCCCTAGCTTTTTGTCAGCGAGCTGAGCAACAGACTCTATCAGATAGGAGCCAAATTTTAGAGACTGTGTTAAGGAGATGCCGAGAAGCTGAATACTCTCGGCTATCGGTATGGGTACACCTCGGAAAGTAGTAGTAAAGTTGAAAGGACTCCTTTTGGCAGAGAAGAGACACGTCTGGGTTTTGGAGGCATTGAACATGACTAGGTTGGATTCACTCCAATCGGAAACTGCCTTCAAGGTCAAGTTCATCCTAGTGATCATTGTCTCTCTCAGTGACTGAATCTGGGCGCTACTGGCTCGTGCGTTTGATGTATAGCTCTCTATAACAGTGCTGTCGTCCGCATACCCCAAAATATCGGGTTTCAGCAAGTCATTTATATGCAACACGAAAAGTGTTGCAGAGAGCACCGATAGGGACTCCGGCATTTATAGCCATTTGATGAGAGGTGCATCCGTCAATGACTACTCTGATCGATCTATCCCTCAGGAAATCGGAGATCCAAGCGCATAGACCGGTAGGCAATCCATACGATGGAAGCTTGCTTATGAGGGCGTCGTACCATACCCTGTCAAAGGCTTTCGAGACATCAAGAGAGACGGCAATCGTCTCCCCATATCTCTCGATTGTCTCATTACATATGTGGGTGACGTACGCAAGAAGATCAGTCGTTGACCGGTTTCGGCGGAAGCCATATTGTCGATCACTCAAAAGGTCATTGTCTTCTAGGTACGCCAACAGCCGGACATTCAATATACGTTCCATACTTTTACAAAGTATGGACGTGATTGATATGGGCCTGTAGTTGGCAGGGTCGGCACAGCTACCTTTTTTAGGCACTGGCTGTATGTTAGGTAGCTTCCATGATTGTGGTACTTATCCACTCTTCAGAGAGAGGTGAAAGAGGCGTGTCAGAATCGGAGCGAAATGTGTCCTTTTTACTTCTTTGTCCTAACAACAGTATTTGTTTTTGAAATTCTTAGTGATTGATAAGTATTGAGTGTTGTGCTAGTTTTTAATTTACTGGTAACTTGCAAGATCTCTCAGCTATACAATCAAAACCAGCACAGTCAAAACTAGAGAATGTTGAAGTTAAAAAAATCGATATATTTACACTATTTGACTTTTAAAAGACCAGACTTAAAGGCATTCCTTTTTATACGAATTATTTTACTTGTATAATTACTATATTATTACTTGTATAACTTGAGGATAGATAGGGAATAAAATACTTAGTAGAATTTTTTAATGCAAAAATTGAAAGCTTAAAAAATACACTTTATAAGTATTGAAGGTCCCGCAATTATCTTCCTTTATCCACAAATCTGTTTGAGACAGCAATCGTCTTCGTAATCCTCAATCTCCTTTTATTTTTCATTCGCAATCTTATCCTTTCGGGGTCAGTTAATTCAATTCCTCAGTGCCATCCTAAGTCTACACTCATCTTGGATGAATCCTGCGACAAATAGTGACCTATTGACCTCACTTTATCTCCGCGGATGGTTTTTCATTGGATTTTTTTGGGGCCCCAATTATAGGTAAAAGCGATTTCTATTAAAAATTATACTAAAGCTAAATTTATTTTAAAAGGCACTCATCATAATTTTACTTTAATTTCCATGTTAGCGTAATTAAAACTATGTTTTAATTATTTTTGTGCTATTTGATTTTTATTTTTCGTTTTAGATTGACTTACTAAAGTTTTTTTATAGCAGTTTGAGTGTATGCTTATTGTCCCATTTTCAATATTAGATATAAACGAATGTTTAGAAAATTACTTTGTTGGTAATTTACTTGCCAACGAATATCAAAATACTCAATGCGGATAAAAGTCCCGTGTAATACTGAATAGAAGAATGGGCACAAAATCACAAAAATCCCAGACATTATAAAATTATCAGTAGAAGTATAGTCCATAAACATATTGGCGTTAAGTATAATTGTCATGACTAGTTATTTGGGCAGAGAATTTTATAATACAAAATAACAAAATGACAAGATTAAAAAACAAATTTTATAATTTAAAGTTCACTATTAAATAACACTACTATTATTGTATATACTTATGTAAAGTATATACAATAAAAGATTAAAATAATAAATTGATTTCAACAACTATTTATGTAAACTTTTTTGTGAACCCTACTGACCATCGACGCGTGACATCATAAGGCTATCGGTAAACCTTCTGCGCACGGGTAATATATCGTTTAATAGTAAGTTATTAAAATTCTTGCTGTTAGTGGGACCACACCCTCGCTCCGGAACCAAGGGCTTTGTCTAACAGCGAGATAAGATTCTCGTCTGATTTGAATTAGAAAATTGAGCGACTGGATTGGTTGCTTTGCAGCGGAGCAATTTATTTATAAATAATGCTAGGGGGATTTAATTCAAGGATTTTTTAGGCTTGCGTGCCCAATTATTTCTCATTTTATACGCTGCTTGAATAAAAGAGGCTTAAAGGGGTTTAGGTTTTTTGCGATACTTGTGGTTCTTTTGTTTTTTTGTTGCAATTCTTAATTTTAGTTACCGGGACCGTAATCTTCTGTACAGTAGTAGGTCTCTTTTAATAAATTCCGTCTGGTATCTACATATTAGAAAAATAATGTGTGTGTGTGTATGTGTGACAAGGGATGGGAGGGATTCTAAATTTCGTGACGTCACATTTCATATATTATTATATCTTTATAATATTTTTAGCGACCAGAAGTGGAAAATAATAAAAAATATAGTCGTAAACAATTTATTTAATTTTATAACAAATTTATTGATTTAATTAGACAAACAACCATTAATAAAGTACAAAAACACCATTAATAAAGTACAAAAACAATTACAGTTAGATATGACAGCGCGGGCGGTCACTTTAGGGCTGTACTGGCTGTTAGATACAGCGTTCCACGCACCTACCGCAATTTAGACGGTACTGACTGTCTGGGACAGTGTTCCACGTCTATTGTCATGAGAGCGGGGGCGGTCACTTTAGGGCTGTACTGGCTGTTAGACACAGCGTTCCACGCACCACCGCAATTTAGACAGTACTGACCGTCAGGGACGGTGTTCCATGTCTACTACCTAGACAGTACTAACCGTCAAAGACAGCGTTCCATGTCTAGTATTAGAGCAGTACTGATTGTCGAAAGACAATGGTCCTTACTCGCAGACGCATTCGTTGGAAATGCGTGCCAATACAACGGAGCGGTCAGTTTTTATACTCTAAGCGTAGTGAAAGGTGGGTGGGGCGACGATGCCGCGCACGTGTACAGTGCACGTGCCGCCAGCGAACGCTACCGCCGTACTTGCAAAAAAAAGTCAACTACCGCCATTATGGCTTTTACGGCCTCTCCTGATCTTGCACCGTCCTCGGCTGCACCAAAGACTGAAAGCTCGCCAGCATTGTCATCATTGCTACCTGAATGACGAAACAAGTGGTTAATTATACGTGACGACATACACCTGTGCCTATTCTGTCACTCATTCCACATACAAGGCCCTCATACAAAAATGACACTTCCGTAACTCAAAGACATTTCACTTGGAAATGTGTGCATACATCTTCATACAATATATGTCACTCATACTCGAACTTGTATGTGTGTGTATGTGTGTATACTTGTACGTACAAGTTCACGTTAGAAACGTGTTACCAGGACTGCGCCTGCCAGGACAACTCCTGATGCATGTTATGCGCATACACAGTACACGACTTCCGGGACAACGCCCACCGCGCATATACATGCGACTTCCGGGACCACGCCCAACCGGGACAATGCCCACCGCGCATACACATGCGACTTCCGGAACCAGGTACTCCCGGACGCCAGTCGCGCTGTACGCAGGCCACACCGGAACGCGCCGACTGCGCGCCGCACCGGAACGCGCTGCACTCGGGCCGCACCAACCATCCGTTCCAACCACAAGACAATCATTTGTCTTGCACTCATACCCACGCATACATTACATACGTGGTACTGGAACATAAAAAATCATAAAAAGGTTCGGCCTAAAATCACTTTCAAGAACTGCAGCACAACTCAGGACACCACTCGCCTTTCCAGGGTATCAAGTACCCAGCTGCGACCTGGATCGTCTTGCCTTTAGCTCCATTAATAATTTCAGCTCATAACGACCGCTCGATAATACTTTAGTCACACGGTATGGGCCTCTCATGCCAGGGTCCAGCTTCCCAGCGCACTGAGAATACTTTACTACGAAGACTTTATCGTTAACATGAAAACCTCTTGGCGGGGTGCCTTTGACGATTTACCCGAGTGTCTTGACTATCCTGATTTTTGTCAAGAGATGCTTTAACGGAGCTCCTACCGAGTTCTCTCATGGCTTCTCGATTTCGACTGGAGCTTTCAATGGCAACGTCACGTATCAGTGCCTGAATCACAAGACTGGTCGCGTTAGTATCAATCAACAAGTACTGAGTGGTTGTTTGCTTTGTCATATTTAAAATTAACTGAATTTTACACAAACTATCAGACCGTGTGGAATTTTTATTATTACTCTTGATGCGAATCATATTAAGGACGGTTCTTAACGCTCGACTACTCCATTAGAGTGATGCATTTCTGGCATTATGTAATGGATTTCACATCTATCTGGTGAAGGCTGACGCCTCAAACATGCAGCTAAGGTCACAAACTATCAATTCGGGAGCCCCGAATAAAGATATAGAGCGCTATCAAAAACCAGTTTTAATTCGCTTGCATCTTGTCTATAGATTAGGGCAGAGTAAACAAAATTTTGTAAAAGAGTCGACCAAGACAAATACAAATTTGTACCAGTTACATTCGGGTAAAGAACCCAATACATCAACATGAATCGTATTAGAGGGGATGTCTGATTTTCCCCATGACGTAATAGGCTGACGGCTCTGGGGACGCGTTCTTTTTGGAAAAAAGAAGAAAATGGGAGGTATACTTTCGTACAAATAACTTTAAGGCCAGGGAACCAAAGTGTTTTAAGATTAGGTCACAAGTTTTGTCAACCCCGATGTGTTCGTGCTCGTCATGAAAGACACGTAATAAACTGAGTCGGTGTCTTTTAGGAATGTAACACAGTAAGCGCGATTCCTCACCAACCAGTGTATAGCGATAATAGAGCACATCATTCTGACAAACGTACCTCTTGGAGTCCAAGAGACCATCTCTTAATTTTTGGATGAGATCGCTAGTCTCGGAATCAGCCGACTGAGCTATTTGTGCTCAATTCAATGGTATGTCAATGTTATTTTGACTGCAATGCTGGTGGGTTTCTGCTCAGATAATCCGCGCGACCCATCATCACGCCCTTTCGATATTCAATTTCAAAATTGAAATCCTGCAGATAAATCCCCCAGCGTGCAACGCGTGGAAGATCTTTATTACGTTACGGTTATGATTTTAAAAGTTATCCCGATCAAATAGTGACGAAAGTATTGCAATGCTTTGACGAACGCCAAAGTTTCCAGTTGATACGAATGGTATTTTGCCTCCGCGCCCCGAGTGACTACTAAAATAGGCTATTACTCGATTACCACCATCTGCGTATACCTGTATAAGTACCGCACGGTATCCTACACGGCTAGCACCAGTGTGCAGTTTTGCAGGAAGGTTCGGGTCAAAAATCGCAAAAATGAATGAATGAATGAATGAAAACTCTTTATTGTTCACCATAACTTAAACCTAGATATTTATTACAAACACATTTAAATTAGAACAATGGGCGGCCTTATCGCTTATAGCGATCTCTTCCAGGCAACCCGGTGTCTAAGGAGATATTGCAAGAAAATTAAATAATATTTGGTGGCTTAACTAAATTGAAACTAATTCAATCGTAATTGAAGAGAAAAAAAGAAAAAAAAATACAATAATAAACTAATAAAGACATACATAATTAAATTAAAATAATATAAATTACATATACTTACATGCGAATAATAATAGAATTCCATTTACTGCAACACATTTTATTTAGCGGACAAATAATGGTCAGTGATCAAGTGTTTGAATGTACCAATGGATGTAGCTTGTCTGATTTTCAAGGGAAGGGAGTTCCACAGGCGAACAGCCTGTACGGCAAAAGAGTTTCCTACAAAGGACGAAGTGTGTTTAGGTATCGTTAGCAGAAGATTTTCATTTGAGCGCAAATTACAGGAATGAGATTGATAGAGGAAACTAAAAAGTTCCTTTAAATATGGGGGAGTACAGGGATTGAAAAGGATATTGTGCAGAAGTGAGAGTAAGTGAACATTCCGGCGAAGGCGAATTGGCAACCATTTAAGCTTATTACGAAATTCGGAGATATGGTCATATTTACGCAACCCAAATATGAACCGGATACAAACATTTTGGAGGCGTTCAAGCTTATCTAGTTGTTCTTGGGTGATATCTAGATAGCAAGCATCAGCATAATCAATTAGAGGGAGAAGCAAGGATTGAGCAAGCATAACCTTAGTAGCAGTAGGTAGGAAATTCTTCAGTCTTCTTAGTGAAGCAGATGACGCGAAGAGTTTCCGACTGATTTCAGTCAGGTGAGGCCGCCAAGACAGTTCTCTGTCAATGATTATTCCTAAATTTTTAACAGTTTCACTGATTTCAATGTGCACACCATCAAACACAACATGGGGAAGCGAAGACCAGTCAATTTTGGAGACAAGCCTAGAGCTGCCGACAATAATAATCTTAGTTTTTTTCGGATTAACGCTCAGGCCATAGGCTTGACTCCAGTTAACAATTTTTGTAAAGTCCCTATTTGTGGTTTGGATTGCTTCTGAAAGTCGGTTAAAATTACATTGAGTGTAGATTTGTAAATCATCTGCATAAAGGTGGTAAGACGAAGAAAGGTTATTGGAAATCGAGTTAATGAAGATAGCAAATAAGAGAGGTGATAAAACGCCGCCCTGTGGAACACCAGCAGACAAAGCACACCACGACGAGTAAATATCATCTATGCAAATGCGCTGCCGGCGTCCAAACAGGTAAGTACGAAACCAGTCAATAACTGTTGGAGATATGTTAAGAGAACTCAAGATTCCAAGAAGGACATCAAAATCAACATTATTAAAAGCACTACTGAAGTCAAGCAGCGACAGCATAGTCAATAGACCATTTCCCATACCATGACGGATATCTTCAGTAATTTTAACTAGCGCAGTAGTGGTACTATAGCCTGGACGGAAACCGGATTGGAAAGGATTAATAAGGGAATTGGTGTTAAGGAAGACGCTGAGTTTCCCGTTCACATTCCCCGTTTCTATAAATTTACGCAAGGTATTGTTGATGATACGTTGGTACACAGTGGGGGAATTGTATAACCCATATGGCATTTTTAAATACTCATAATAGGCTTCCGTAGTTACAAAGCCCGTTTTATGGATCGAGTCCTCATTAATAGGGATTTGATGAAAAGCCGACGCCGTATCTAAAGATACGAAGATTTTCGAGCCCCCAAGCCGATCAATGTGATCATCAACCAGGGGTAAGGGGTATCTATCCCGGACGGTAATAGAGATTTAGAGCTCGAAAGTCTACACTCATTCTGTCCGAACCATCTTGGTACGACAAACGATAAACGACATGAATGGTATGACACAAGGACGTCACTTGTCAAGCTGATGAGCATTTTACCAGCGTTCACGGTAGTGGTAGCTGTATCGGATATCAAAAACAGAATTTATCTACTACTGCCATCAACTTCACAAGTTCCGCTCCTTCGAGAGGGGAATTTATCTTATTGGGGGTTGCTAACACCTATGAGTGGAGTATTGTCCGCGTTTCGTACGAATAAACATGACGCCATCGCGACTAAGTACGTCAGTCGCTATGGTAATGGGCGTATTCATGCACGAGGCGGGTACTATGACAAAATCTACTTCAAGCACTATATTCCTAAAATCGATAGTTAAAGTGATATACTCGCAAGTAATAACCTCCTTATCGCTTATTTCTTTCAAAGAACATTTAATTTGTTCACGCGAACTGGAGAAGTAAGTTACTACCGCTGACGATATTAAGGATACATTGAGTGCTCCACTATCTATACTACACAAGTTAAGTTTGCGTTGGTTGATATTAGCTTGGGACCCAGATCGGGCCTTATGCCCTATTAAGAGCAGACGACTGGTTTAACACTATCATGCGCGTCGTGCTTGTTATTAACATTACGATTCTTGGGGCACTGCTCTGCTATGCACTGCTCTGCCACAACAGAAACCTTTAAATTCTGACTTAGGACATAACCGGATGGCACATATTTAGCGCAGTTACGATTATCAAACTTAACGAGTAGGCTTCAGATAAGTAGTTAAAAAATCATCGATGCCGTAGATCAATATTTGAACCATAAGGTCTTGGCTTAAACCTCCTATTACTCGTAATCTTAAATAAAGAACTACGTGCATACTCTGCGTATGACGGAAACTTCTCGGACGCGATATTTATGATCTCATGTATAATTTGAGCGAAATCAATCTTTTGCGGACACAACGATTTTAAATCGCTAAGAAAATTGGACCACGAGCGATCATTCGTAGCCCATTCATTTAACCAGGTTTTTGAGTGACCTTCCAAACAATGAGCCACACGTGAAAACATTCGAGACCATCTCAGCGGTTCACATGCCTAGCCCTGTCCACTTCGCCACACCACACCTCAAAATTATTTATAGCCGGTTCAAAATTTGAAACGTAATAGTTAACGCGTCAACGATGGGTTACGGAAATATTTGTATTTAATGGAGGTGTGCTGTTCCGAACCGACGGCGTAACGTGTGAACCACTAGTATTTTTTTCTTTAATGGCAGTCAGTCGTCACAATAGTGACTAGTACGTTTTTCATGAAAACGTCATGATAGGATCGAGATTTATTACGGCGTTAGTGCGAGCTGGCCGTTCGTGACCTAGGCCCTACACGCGGACCATGATGGTCACCGCTACGCGAGCGACTGCGACGAGATCGTGAAGAGCCACTGCGACGAGATCGTGAACGAGTTCTATCGCTACGCAAACGCGAGTGTATCTTATCACTACGTGAATTCGAACGGGTTCTATTGCGATGGGACCGTGAGCTAGTTTTATAACAGCGCAAACGCATTCGATCATGAGGCGATCGTGAATTATGCCTATGGTCTAGTCGCGATTCGCTGCGAGGGCTACACCTAGACCCAGACCGAGGTGGCGTCGTAACTGACCTATCACGTGGTCTTGACGAACGCGGCATGACACGCCTAGACTCAGAGCGAGGCGGCGTTCTAACCGATCCGTCACGTGATCTTGACGAACGCGGCATGACACGCCTAGTCTCAGACCGAGGTGGCGTCCTAACCGACCCATCACGTGATCTTGACGAACAACTTTCCTAATTAATATTTAACGGTTGTTTGTGTAGGTGTCTCGTCCAATATTTGTGAGCAAATAAGTCCAATCCCACTTCTGATTTTAGCGACCAGAAGTGGAAAATAATAAAAAATATAGTCGTAAACAATTTATTTAATTTTATAACAAATTTATTGATTTAATTAGACAAACAACCATTAATAAAGTACAAAAACACCATTAATAAAGTACAAAAACAATTACAGTTAGATATGACAGCGCGGGCGGTCACTTTAGGGCTGTACTGGCTGTTAGATACAGCGTTCCACGCACCTACCGCAATTTAGACGGTACTGACTGTCTGGGACAGTGTTCCAAGTCTATTGTCATGAGAGCGGGGGCGGTCACTTTAGGGCTGTACTGGCTGTTAGACACAGCGTTCCACGCACCACCGCAATTTAGACAGTACTGACCGTCAGGGACGGTGTTCCATGTCTACTACCTAGACAGTACTAACCGTCAAAGACAGCGTTCCATGTCTAGTATTAGAGCAGTACTGATTGTCGAAAGACAATGGTCCTTACTCGCAGACGCATTCGTTGGAAATGCGTGCCAATACAACGGAGCGGTCCGTTTTTATACTCTAAGCGTAGTGAAAGGTGGGTGGGGCGACGATGCCGCGCACGTGTACAGTGCACGTGCCGCCAGCGAACGCTACCGCCGTACTTGCAAAAAAAAGTCAACTACCGCCATTATGGCTTTTAATATATTTAAGCTTAGAAATTTGAAGTATTAACGGGAATCTTCAAAAATTTTTAACGCTTAATATATTTAAGCTTAGAAATTTGAAGTATTAACGGGAATCTTCAAAAATTTTTAACGCTATCTGTATGTTGTTTTTTTTTATTTAATGTATTTCTTTTTGCACAATTAAAAAAAATAGCTTTCTGCACTCCTTCTCTATATAAACTATAAGTGTGGGAAATTTCATACTCCTCCGTAAGCGCAATTTTCGTAAAAAGGAGTACAAAGTTTTTGCTTCACGTATTAATATAATAATTAGTATAGAATATATATACATATATATATATATATATATATATATATATATATATATATATATATATACATATATATATATATATATATATATATATATATATATTTATTACAGGAGTTCAGCAGACAGGCAGACGGCCCACTTGATGGAAAGCGGTTACCATCGCCTACGGACATTTGCAACACCAAAGGTGCTACAAATGCGCTGCTGCTCTCTTAAAGGAGACTGGAACCTGGTCACTAATGCCGGAACACAACTCCAGGCTATTATGGCGGCATACTTTAGACCAGGGGTGGTAGCCATCCAGTCGGGCAAATGCCCTACCACCTGGCTGTGGGTTGTTTTGTCGCCTCTTACGACAGGCCGCCCGGCCGCAGGAAATTGTATTCTTTCTCCGTTCCTGCACGGATAGAATATACTTATTAATCTTTAAATTTATGTTGAAATCAGTTAAGTCGACTGAAAGGAAAACAACCATCAATCAGGCCTTGTATAAATAGAAGGAAAGAAACATATATTTATATTTAAATCGTCGAAATAAATAGATTCCCATACTAAGCGTTCTCATCTAAATCTCAGAGATTTGAAGCAATCCAAACCACAAACAGTTTAACTATTGCAGTTAGTGAAATAAATGTATAAACTTCCTCATAACTTTTGAACTTCAGCACAATATATTTCAGGATTGACTAACGCCAGTTTGCTGATGTCAACAAGTTCCACGAGTTTAAACTTTAACCATAGAAATGTACAGTTGGAAAATAAAAAGAAGTATTTCATGGACTTGTAAGATTGCTTTGCTTGCACATCGACTTTAAGCTTTGATTCAATTTATATTGCTACATGCCGGCAAAGAACGCACACCTGGCTGTCGTAAAATGCAGTTTATTGCCTTTCCTGCATTAGGAGTTCTTTTGTTTACTTCGTGTTTAAAATTTAAAAACATCCTATTATTATCGTACTTATTTTATGGCCGTCATTAGTATTGAACTAATCCTTGTTTTTTATTGCATTGCGTCGAAGCTTGCCAGATGTGCGGATTAACTCAGTGAACGCGGCCCCTTTGTCGGTATTATATAGATCAGTATAAAAAAATATCCGAACAGAGGGGTGGGGCAGTCAAGCGAGGATTACGATACTAGCAAGACGTGTGTACATTTTAGTGACGGACTTTGCGCGTGTTATTGAATGGTGCGTTATACATACTACGATACATACTAAGTATATATGTATGTATTTGTATATTCATTTCTTAAATTAGTTTGAGTATTTATGTATTTATTGCCTTTTTCCTGCACCACCTATATCGGCTGATTCAAATTTCTTTCATTTAAGTTGCCTGGCATAGATCGCTTTGAGCGATAAGGCCACCTATTGTATTGCCTAGAAAATATTGTAAATATGGTCTGTTTTTGTAATTGTAGTATATTTTGGTGTGCAATAAAGTGTTATCTCTCTCTCTCTAATATGAAGAAACATTTTTTCGGAGAAATCTTCAAAACAAAAACAACTCGAAAACTACCTCATTTAACGACCGGGAAACTTGTTAGACCAACGAAAGGACAGTTAAACTGTTGATCCCTTACATCGGAGCCCGCTGAAACACTCGCCGAATCAGAAGCCGGACGGTAATGAAAAAAAGATCCGGTCTACGAAACCGGATAGACCGGATATTGCTTAGCCCTTTGATCAGGCAAGGAATGATTGAAATGTAGTGTGTCGGTATCTTCAGTTAGTTAGTTATTTTTGGGGTTTTTTCCTCTTAATATATTTTTTAGAGGAGTCCTTAGCAAAATCTCTATTACTCGTAATCTTCAAGAACATGATTAGAAAATACTATCTGCAATAAAGTTAAAACTTTGTTTTTTTTTTTTTACGAAAATTGCGCGGACGGAGGAGTATGAAATTTCACACACTTATAGTTTATATTGAGAAGAAGCGATGAATGCTAATATTTTTTTTCAATTATAAATAAAAATACATTTAATCAATAAAAAAAACATTACACACACTACCGTGTATTTGACACACCCACGCATGTATACTTTTTTGTTTATTGTTCAAGTCAAATTATCAGTGTAGCCTTGGCGAGAAATTTGACATTAATTATTTTTGTTACACACCGACAAAAGTGGATGCACACCTACCTGACCATAAAACACACACTTTATTACCTGCCGGGCGTTTGAGCTAATCACATTGAAACTCTTTTATGACTATCTTCTTTTGTTTACTTAGTGTTTAAAATTTGTAATTAGAAAACAGCCTATTGTGTATTGTACTCGTTTATGGCCGTTTGCAGGCATAATTACGCAGGTGTGCGGATTACGTTTTCTAGGAAATTGCGTTGACGCTTGCCAGGTAGACATATTGCATCGGGCATTATAAAGCAATGCCCCAATGGAGAGATCGTCAGTCTAGCGATAGGCACAAGCGGGACAAGACGTGTGTACATTCATTTTTATCCATGCAGCAACGGAGAAAGAATACAATTTCCTGCGGTCGGGCGGCCTGTCGTAAGAGGCGACTTAATAACCCACAGCCAGGTGGTAGGGCATTTGCCCGACTGGATGGCTACCACCTGGTCTAAATTATGTCGCCATAACAACCTTGAGTTGTGTTCCTGCATTAGTGACCAGGTTCCAGTTTCCCTTAAGAGAGCAGCACCGCATTTGTAGCAACTTTGCTGTTGCAAATGTCCATAGGCGATGGTAACCGCTTTCCATCAAGAGCCTCAAGTGCTCCTGCAATAAAATAAAAAAATCTTGAAGTCGGTGCCGAGCAAACCATAAAAATTACAATATTTTGCAACATTTTGTTGTTATAACAGTGTATATGGTAATTTTTATTACAGCAAGCAAAGGTGCTACCATTGTCTAAAGGGAGACTGGAACTTGGTCACTTATACCGGAACACAACTCAAGGTTGTTATGGAGGCATACCCTAGACTAGGGGTGGTAACCATCTAGACCAGCAAATACCCTACCGCATGGTTGTGTGTTGTTTAGTTGTCTCTTACTACAGATCACTCGGCCGCAGGATATTGTATTCTTTCTCCGTTCCTGCACGGATGGGTTTTATATTATAGC
Source organism: Dendrolimus kikuchii (assembly GCA_019925095.2). Taxonomy (NCBI): domain Eukaryota; kingdom Metazoa; phylum Arthropoda; class Insecta; order Lepidoptera; family Lasiocampidae; genus Dendrolimus; species Dendrolimus kikuchii. The sequence goes on from CM034393.1 coordinate 23,851,745, forward strand.
TTAATTTTTAAAGTAGTTTAATTCATAATTTTATTGTTGATATTAAAATGTTATAATATATTATGTATGTACAGTCGAGTTCATTGTATATAAGCATTTAGATATTCAACGTAGATTTCTTTCAGTTTCGCGACTTTCAATCAAATTGTTTTATGCCAGGTGGTAGGGCATTTGCCCGACTGGATGACTACCACTCCTGGTCTAAAGTATGCCGCCATAAGAACCTTGAGTTGTGTTTCGGCGTTAGTGACCAGGTTCCAGTCTCCCTTAAGAGAGCAGCAGCGCATTTGTAGCACCTTTTTTGTTGCAAATGTCCATAGGCGATGGTAACCGCTTTCTTTCAAGTGGCCGTCTGTCTGTCTGCCGAAATCCTGCATAAGAACAAATTTGAATTCAACTAAACTGAGTCAATTTGGTTGATCCGTTCAATATCACCGTTAGGAATCGCATTTATAGTTTGTGATTGTTCTTTAGTAAATAAAATTCATGATGTTATGCAAAATTGGGAATACAGAGTATAACTTAAATTGACGTCATTCAACCGAGGTGTTTTCACATAATGTTGTATTTAATATCATAACAGCATCGATTGCTTTTATGTTTGTCGTATGACTGAGTTTTATGTTGGAAAAGCAATTTGGAAGCGTCTTATCAAGTATTTTCCGTAACACAATATATTCTTTAACATGGAGTACGTCATACAGGTTTATTTTATAGCGTATTTCAGCGTATGCAATTCACCAAGGCAAGTTGAGCTGGCTTTGGTCGTAGTTGAACGTGTAGATACATATTGCGATAGTGTGAGTGTGTGACGGAGCGATCAGCTGCAAGCCTGCATTTCAATCATACCCTCCATGGTCTCACGCACACTTTTACATTCGCACATCTATAAATCTATACAGATAAATGAAATTGAAGGGTCTGTTTGCAATATCAAAATTACAGCTTTTTATTAAACGCCTATGAAAATATATCTGTGCAGGAACGGAGAAAGAATACAATTTCCTGCGGCCGGGCGGCCTGTCGTAAGAGGCGACTTAACAACCCACAGCCGGGTGGTAGGACATTTGCCCGACTGGATGGCTACCACTCCTGGTCTAAAGTATGTCGCCATAACAACCTTGAGTTGTGTTCCGGCATTAGTGACCAGGTTCCAGTTTCCCTTGAGAAAGCAGCAGCGCATTTGTAGCAACTTTGCTGTTGCAAATGTCAATAGGCGATGGTAACCGCTTTCCACCAAGTGGGCCATCTGCCTGTCTGCTGATCTCCTGCAATAAAAAAAAATTCAAGTGTATGTCTATGATTTTACTGTATTTATTGGTATATAGATAAACACTTTTATTACTTTTTCAAGACCATTATTAAAACAACGTCAAAACAGCAATACGCGTCAAATCGTTAATTTTAATTAACAAAACAATTAATCACAATAAAGCATTGCTGGAAATCTAATCAAAAGAAACAGAAAAACTAGAGAACGCTCAACATTTTATGGGGTCCGTTTAAACTTTTACGATTACATCTGACAAAGCAATTAATTTGAACCCGCCGTCCCCAGAACGTACTGATATAAAGCTCAAATTCATTTAATCGTCCGACCTGGATTAAGTATCGAAAAAAATGTGTGGACGACAATACCTTTGATTTTTGGTGAAAGCAATACAAAGCTAATTTCATATTCTAGGCTTTAGTATAGGGAAAACTGTACCATTGTTGGCACAACACTAAATGATTGGCACTCAGTCAATTTGAAGTAAATTTTTTTCACTTAGTCAATTTTTTTTTGAAGTAAAACTTCTATATATATGGGTGGGTATTAGGATTTTTTCTGTCACTAAAAAGCGTTACGGCCGTGGTGAAAAAAAGCAGCATAATTTTAGAGTAGACTATCGATGTTTTTATTGGTTCCGGATCGAATTCAGTTTCTTTGTTTGATAAAATAAAATATGTTTAAATAAAAAAATCATTAATTAAAATTTACCTAACCTAACCAAATCATAACTTACAGTAAACCTGCGAAAAATCGAAATGTGTGCTGGGACACATAGTAGAAGTGAAACTTCAACGGACAAGTGGAAAAACGAATAGCAACGGAGAAGTGGCAAAACCAATCGCAAAAAAATTTTAACTTGAAGTTTTACGGGCAGATTGTTTTTTTAATTATGCTATCACTATTTTCTGTTATTTATTTTTTTCTTTATTATTATTCCTTTCACTGATACGTTGACTATAATTTAATTTAACATTACTTGTTTTTACCGTGGCTCATATGACTTTTGTAATTAAGAAGGTGGGCACTGAAAATCAGTGCTGTATCGGACTTTGTTTCGGCACAGCAAAATACTGAGTGCCAACCTCATTTCGCAAATTGCGGCACACATTTTCATTGTTATTGTTATTATTATCAATTAAGGTTAAGTGTCGCATTTTTAGAAATAAATATTTTCTTTATTTCTTTGTAGCGATACAATAACATTATTTTTAACCCAATTGCATATCCCAATATCTATACTATTCCTCCTCGCTGATTCTTCTATCTCATTCCTCTATCCCTTCTCTTTATTTCATCCTAAAGTTTGGTAACCCTTTGGCGTTACCTCTGGTGTTGCAAACGTCTATACGGGACAGCAACCACTTTACATTAGCTGGATTGTCTACATATTTGTCAGCTTCGCTTTAAAAAGGTCTTGTTGCTGCAAAATAAATAAAAGTATAGTATATTTAAATGTTTTGAATAAAATTATAGGGTGATAATCATTGTACTGGGATATCAACAATGTTATAGTTTCCTCATACATCGGTTATTATATTTCCAAAAAAAAATTTTCTCCAAGAGTTTACATAAATCTAATCAAGTGTAAACGATTATTAACACCTGACAGTTTGTAGTGCGAAAGAGATGATGAGGGTAGGGTATCATCTCACTAACGTTATAAAAGAGTTCCACGTATTGACATGTACGAACTTCAAGGGCGATTTTTGCTTATAGTTCCTTTCTTCTTCTAAGTCTTTTCGATTTGATAAGGTTTGTTCGTTGAAATGGCACTATAATGTCGTAATGGGATACCGCTAAGTTTAAACCAATAACTAAAACAGGGAGAGTGCTTAATCATAGCGCTCCTAGTGTTAACAATTTAACACCCAATGGAACTAGATTTGCAACAAAAATTTGATCGTCTCGAAGCAAGTTGGTCGGAAATGCTAGTAAATTAAATGAAGGGTCTAACTTACTTAAACGGTACCCTCCCGTGACATTACAACGATAGGTGTTACTCGATCGATTTTGATAGCTCAACGATAGTTATTATTTACGATTGTTTAAATGTTCTCTTCCCTTTTTTGCCTTGAAGGTTTTTAAATTTTCAATTTAATTGCAAATTTATGTGACAAATCTATGCTATGTCACCTCACTTTAAATTAAATAGATTTATAGTAGAACCTCGTTAAGTCGAACCTCGATAAGTCGAAAACCTACCAAACTCGAAAACATTTTGTGTTCCCTTCCTTTTAAACCCCAAAACCGCGGTTGCTCAAAATCTGAACCCTCTATAAGTCGAAATATTTAGTGAGTCCCTATAAGCAAATTCATTACTTATTTTCCCTCTGTAACTCGAAAAAATAAATTGAACCTCTGTATCTCGAGCATAGCCATATTTTAAAAATGTGTTTTACCTCTATAACTAGTAGGATTAAAAATGTGTTTTACCTTTATACTTATTTCACCTTTCTAACTCAAAATCACTTGGAATAAATCTTAACCTCTACAATTCGAATATTTCCCAACAAAATTAGCTTAAGTCAAAACCCTCCATGAGTCGAGAACTCTATAATTTGAATTTTTTGACGTCTCCCTTCAAGTTCGATTTACAGAGGTTTTACTGTATTATAATTTCCAGATTATTTCACATTTAAATTCAAATTCAAAAGTTTTTATTTAAAATAAGTTACACTGGAGAACACTTTTTGAAGGTCATACATGTAAGTTAAAATTTAATTTTTTACTTCCTATTCTATGTACACCGCTTCGCAACGTGTTGACGCTGTAAAGGAGAAGAAGCGGCAAGAAACTTTCCAGCAACACGTCTAGCTAAATATAGTTTTTCTTTATATTTCATATTTTAATAAGTTTTGTACAGAAGTATGTTACAGAATCACTTTTTGAAGAATTAATGGGGATGTAGCAAACAATGCAAACTCAATAAGACCAAGACAACAAGAGGAAATAAAATAATATTATAGTTATAATAATGACATGACGTGCTAAAATGTTATGCTGCAATATGTCTCCACAAATTCCTTACAAGCATGGCAAAATTAAAAAATATAAAAACGTTATACAAAATTTAGTATAAGAGGTTGGAGCTAGGTGCTATGTAAATGAATTTTTGTCATTTAAATATTCTTCAATAGTGTAGTATCCCTTTTTTAGCAAGATGCTTTTTAATTTAATTTTAAATTTAGTAAAATTATATTTTTTAATTATAATTTATAATTTAATAAACGTCTGTACTAGTACACCATGATATTTTAGTGTATAGTCAACATCTTTATAGCTCGTCTAGAAATAATTTATTATAAGATTAGTTTGACTATAGAGAAAAAACCTAAGGACAAAGCATTGTCGTCCGCTGTAGCATCATCTTTACCGCGATTCCTCAAATTAAGGGCCCTTTTAGACAATTGTAGTCACTTAAAAGACTCGTGGAAAGAGGTTGAGATATAAAACGGAGATTATTGGAAAATTAAAATTTAGTCAAGTGGTTAAATTGGATTTTGTAATGAATCTCAAGGAAATGAATTGAAGACAGCTTATTCCATTTTTGGAATAAGGAAAAATCTTGAAGAATTTCCATTTTAATGGTACGACAATTTATTAGATGACTATTGTGTTCACTGAATTCGATATTCTTGAAAATTACCTTAAAATTATATACATCTGATTTTGCTTATTATTAAAATTTCACTGGTTTATAAACGAGAAAACAAGCAAGATATAAGGTGTTCCGTTCACTCGAATTTTTCAAATCCTTAAGAAAACTTTTTTGTAGTAGAGCCATGCTTGAATCATTATTTTGATATTAAGTCTATATCAGTTGTTTTTTATTTTTATTTTTTTATTTGAATTTATTTATTTAATTTGTTTGGGAAATATACAATAATTAATATTCTTAAATATAAAACACAAAATTAATACATATATCAAGTTTCCACTAAAAAATAATTTATATAATAAAAATAAATATTGGCTCAAACAGTTAATTATCAAATATATATGTATATATATATAGGAATCGTATTTGTTATTATAAAATAACCATACGACGGAAGTATGACTACTTCACCGGATGACTACATAACCGGATAGTGTTCTTTAATGTAGTAATTGGAAGTTGTTTAACCGGATGTCAATGTAGAAGCATTTATTTATTAAGCTAACAGATATCGGAAATGGAGTAACCAGATGTTGGAAGTTAATACGTATGGCGGAAGTTGATTTTATGAAGGAAGTGTAACTGAAGTGGCGCCACAGCGTTATCGGATATTGTCACTGCAGCGCGCTACGAGGACCTTATAAATACTGGGTGTTCGGGCAGAGGAGGGGCAGTCTTGAATCGGCAGTCTACAACAAGTAGTCCACAACGACGGTCTACACGAGAGTCTACAATGAGAGTCTTGGACGAGGACCACATAATACATTGTGGTCGATAATTACTGCGTGATAATCGCAGTGTTTTGGAAGGGCAAATTGCTGCTCGACACCTGACAAGCGTGGATGCAACTCTGGGAGTTGTCCTAATATATCTGTGTATTACTGTGCAATATTTAATATCGTAATTGTGATCATTCTAGTGTAATAAACCTTGATTACAATATTTCAGATTATTATTGTGTTATTCTCGGAGCGTCATTCGGTCGTTCCCGGCGTGAACCCGACATATATATGTATATATATATATATATATATATGTATATATATATATATATATATGTAATATTCAAATCCACGTATATAGTTACTCATCACGATATCTCGGGAACTATAATACCTATAGACTTGATATTTGGCATGGACCTTCCTTTCGCCAAGTACAGGTCAGCTAAGAACGGATTTTACGGCACGCGAAACGGGCGGGTATCAGCTAGTTACTAATGCAATAGAAATAAAAAAAGGAAAGTATAAAAAAAAGCTAGTCATTATTCTAAAAATTGTAAGTCATTGGATCATTCTAAATTAAAACTTTTTTAATTTGGGTTTTAAATTGATATAAGTAACTTATGAACGGATCAATACTAGTAAATAGTGCATTGTATTGCTGACAGGTGCGGTATAAAAATGTGTTTTTGTTATGGTTAGTTTTTATATGTTGTAAGATATTATTGTCTTACAGTTCAGATTCTACAACCTTCTTTTCCAATCTTATTAGTACAATATTTTCGTCCACCCAATACATCCCAGATAGTTTAATCTTCTTTCCTGTCTCAGACTACAAGAAATATTGGTTTTCGTGGGCGTCTGTCGGTTTATTTGTCGTTAGATGTTGTTAAGAATCAATTTCGACTCTTTAATTGTTACTGTCGAAATTAATTGGACGCTCACTTCCGGAGTTTTGTTGTTGTTTTGGGCCTAATTGTTCCTTTCGGAGTTCTCTCGTAAACATTGTATATTGGAATCCAATGTTGGACAGTTTGATCTCTAAAAGCTAGTTTTTAGTGGACTGATGTTGGAGATACTTAATGCCAAAGAGTTGTAGTTTTGAACCTGATTAGTATTTCGCTGATATATTGTAAACGTTGGATATTGTTGGAATCCAACGTTTGAATTGTAACAGCCAAGATGCTTAGTGTCCTGTTATTGGAGACATTTGATTGTCTACGAATAACATTTGTACAGTAAAAAAAATACTGCAAAATACCCTCAGATCCTAAATTTTTAGGTTTCACAAATTATTCTTGTTATACGTTCTGATATTGTATACATCAGATGAACTCTAACCAACATATGTCTTCAAAATAAATTTTTACATACATACATAACTTTACGCCAGTTCCCTTGCGGGGTAGGCACGAACAACGGAAGAAGCAAGGAAGGACTCACCTCGCCACCAATCCGCCGCCACACTGCGCTCGTCCCCCAGGGGTTCACACATTCACTAGGATTATGCTTTTCTTAATTAATGTGGTTATAACAGTTTATTTCTTTATTATATGTTCTTTGACACGTACTTTCATTTTATTGCGGTGACAGCCCTTTAATGTTTTCTTGTTATAAGAAATTTTTAGACCAATAATCTAGTCTTTATAGAGTTATATCAATTTAATTGTGATCTGCTAATTATAACATATTCAATATCCAATACATAACCTTCCCTTTAAACCTCTTTAAAAAATCGAAAAAGACTGAGAAGTTCCATCCGTGCAGGAACGGAGAACAAATACAATTTCCTGCGGCCGGGCGGCCTGTCGTAAGAGGCGAGAAAACAACCCACATCCAGGTGGTAGGGCATTTGCCCGACTGGATGGCTACCACCCCGGGTCTACAGTATGGTCGCCATAACAACCTTGAGTTGTGTTCCGGCATTAGTGACCAGTTTCCAGTCTCCCTTAAGAGAGCATCAGCGCATTTGTAGCACCTTTGCTAGTTGTAAATGTCCATATGCGATGGTAACCGCTTTCCATTATGAGGGCTGTCTGCTTGTCTGCTGAACTTCTGCAATAAAAAAAAAGGTTGCACTTTAAAAGAAAAAGAAGGGTAGAAATGTTAAGACTAGATATCTAATGGGAAGTCAGTGAAAGATAATCCTTGGCCAAACCGCTTTGTTTCTACCTAGATTAACGTATTTGTAGGGCGGGGATATAGTTCGCCGACCTCCTATTCTTCGTCTTTTCTTATATCTCTTTTGTTTGTGTGTTTTTCCAAAGGGCTTTGATAAAGACAAAAGGTGTCTATTTAGCACAGATATCGAGACAATAACATAATTACAATACCTACCCTGCTACCCTACATCCGTTCTACATACATACATACATAACTTCACGCCAGTTCCCTTGTGGGGTAGGCACGAACAACAGAGTGCCATTTAAGCTTATTCTTACACACCTCACTTGCCTCTTTGACATTCATAACTCTTGTCATGCAAGCTCGTCTGTTCTTAAGGCTCCTGACATCACCTTTTGCTAGTACACGATCAATTTGATCATTGAAGGTGCGTCGTGGCCTTCCACGACTTCTGCATCCATCCACTTTTGCATTGTATATCTGTTTAGTCATTCTTTCATCATGCATTCTTTCCACATGCCCGAACCACCGGAGCATTCCTTTCCTTACCTTCACCCCGACACTCTCTTTCAGACCAACTCTCTTTCTTACTTCGGTATTACGAACGCGGTCCGCGAGCGTCACTCCGCAGATTTTGCGCAGTGCTCGCATCTCGACCGCGTTTACTCTACTTTCATGCTCTCTCTTCCATACCCAACTCTCGCATCCATACGTGAGCGTAGGTACCAGCACCGCGTTGTGTATGGCGAGCTGGGCCTTCTGGCTGAGGTTCTTAGCGCCTAGAAGTTTACCTAACGCTCCATTCACACTATTTCCCAAATTCACTCTTCTTTCTATATCAGCGGTGTACCTTCCATCCCTGCTAAAAGCACATCCAAGATATACAAACTCATTCACTTGCTCTAGCATAACATCATCGACCATTATCCTTGCATTCGTTCTGGTTTCTTCTTTTTCAAACACCATAACCTTTGTTTTCTTCGCATTCAAATGTAAGCCTCTCGCCTGACAGTCCTCTAATATACTTAACGTCATCCGTTCTAATATACTTAAAATGGTAAAGACAAACTAATCTTATATAATATTACTTTAGAGACGAAAGATAATTATAAACATTATTTTTAGGATATCTTAGCCATTTTGCCAAAAATGGAATCTTAATAATTTCCTAATTACTAACCGTTCTTTTACAGAGGCAATTTTTTCATCCATGCAGGAATGTAGAAAGAATAAAATTTCCTGCGGCCGGGTAGCCTATCGTAAGAGGCTGCCGCGATAACAACCTGGAGTTGTGTTCCGGCATTAGTGGCCAGGTTCCAATCTTCCTCTACAGAACAACAGCACATTGGTAGTAGCTTTGGTATAACTGGTTGCGCCGAGGAACAACCTTATAAATTCTTCTTTCCCATCCTCGCCATCAAGAACAGAATAAACTTTTAAATGAATAATGCGCAAAGCAAGACACATTTAACTTAGTGTCAGTGCTGTCACCGCAATATACCTATAGTGAAATGATTGTTGGAACACAAATATAAATAAATCATCATAATGCATGATGAAAGAATGACTAAACAGATATACAATGCAAAAGTGGATGGATGCAGAAGTCGTGGAAGGCCACGACACACCTTCTATGATCAAATTGATCGTGTACTAGCAGAAGGTGATGTCAGGAGCCTTAAGAACAGACGAGCTTGCATGACAAGAGTTATGAATGTCAAAGAGGCAAGTGAGGTGTGTAAGAATAAGCCTAAATGGCACTCTGTTGTTCGTGCCTACCCCGCAAGGGAACTAGCGTGAAGTTATGTATGTATGTATGTATGTATGTATCATAATTAAAGTGTGCGAACCCCCGGGGGGACGATTGCAATGTGGCGGTAGACTAGTGGCAAGGTAAATTACTCTTCCCTTGCTTCTTCTTCCACGTTTTTTTTTAATAACAATTCTACGGACTCGAGTTTCATACCCTTTTTATAATATAATTTTGAAGACAGTTTTAAGTATTTGTACACGCTTCTTGATAATTTTTGTTTTTGTGTGCGACATTTATTCGATCATATGTGTGTTGTGGTGTACCTTACGAATAACTTATTATATTAATTTATTCTAATTTTAATACTAAACTTATACTAATGTAGAGTGTATCTATTAAATGCTGGTGTTGTGAGGAAGTGCATGTGCAGTGTGGGCCTTATATCTATACTTATATATATTGTCCTATCTAGTGCCATGTGTGTTGTTTTTTCTTTTCTGTGCCTGGGTTATTAATTTTAAGGCTCTTTGTGTGTCTTGGTTTGTTTGTGAAGTGTGCGTGTAATGCAATGCGGTAGTAGTGCGCGTTGGTGTGGGTATGTGTGTCTTCTTATCACATCTTCTTTTACGTTACTTTGCCTTCTCTCGGCCATCGCATCGCGCCCGCAGTAACAAATGTCCATAGGCGATGGTAACCATTTTCCATCAGGCGGGCCAATTAGCTGTTTGCTGCGTGCAATAAAAACAACGAAGCCTATCAATTCAAGTTGCAAAGGGGATCCAAGTAACCGTGAAATAGCTTTTAGAGATTATTTTAATTTATTGATTAAAATTGCTCTTAAAATCTCTATTTCAAATTGCGCAATATTCAATTATCAACTATTATAAAGTTAATGTTTCTAATAATGATTGTTTCATTCCTTCAACGATCTAATCATTCTTATAATGTAACATAGCACAGCAACAATTCAAATTTTATCCGTGCAGGAACGGAGAAAGAATATAATTTTAAACAGGCCGGGCGGCCTGTCGTAAAAGGCGACAATACAACCCACAGCCAGGTAGGGTATTTGCTTGTCTAGATGGCTACCAACCCTAGTCTAGGGAATGCCACCATAACAACCTTGTGTTGTGTTCCGGCATTAGTGGCCAGGTTCCCGTCTCCCTTAAGAAAGCAGCAGCGCATTTGTAGCCCCTTTGGTGTTGCAAATGTCTATAGGCGATGGTAACCGCTTGCCCATCAAGTGAAACGTCTGGCTGTCTTCTGAATTATTGCAAAAAAAAAATGGAAACTTCAATCTGATAATTCTACCCGATTGGGATGCATAGCATATTCGTCACAGTTTTATCAGATATTCTTATTTAATTCCATTCTGAAATACTGAATTAAACTAGCTAAAAACAAATATTTATGTATCTAATTCATCTGGCACGAATGAGAGTTTAAGCTCTCTCATTCAATAAAATTGAATCACATCACTATTGGCCCAGCGAACCGCTCACCGACTGATAAATTAAAATCCATTTTTCAAGTAAATTCCCAATTGTGCATCGGATGGGCGTAATCTATACAAATTGGCAGCAGCATAAGCTGAATACATGATAGCAGATTGTGTTCAACATCGATTTATTTATTAATCAGGTGGGAAATTAATACTTTATCTTCAATATTTTTGATTGAAATGATTCATTGTTTCATGCCATTCAAACGAATTGCGATACTAACAGAGCTGGTTGACAAGTATTAAATGGGTGATAATCTCGTGGGCAAAATCCGATTTTTTTATCATTTTAATCCACGCAGGAAAGAAATAAGAATACTAGTTCTTGCGGTCGGGCGGTCTTTTATTATTTTTTATTTTATTTTAGTTCAAGAGAGTGTCAGGGTGAAGGTAAGGAAAGGAATGCTCCGGTGGTTGGGGCATGTGGAAAGAATGCATGATGAAAGAATGACTAAACAGATATACAATGCAAAAGTGGATGGATGCAGAAGTCGTGGAAGGCCACGACACACCTTCCATGATCAAATTGATCGGGTACTAGCGGAGGGTGATGTCAGGAGCCTTAAGAACAGACGAGTGTGCATGACAAGAGTTATGAATGTCAAAGAAGCAAGTGAGGTGTGTAAGAATGGGCCTAAATGGCGCTCTGTTGTTCGTGCCTACCCCGCAAGGGAACTGGCGTGAAGTTATGTATGTATGTGTGTATGTATTTTAGTTCAACAGACAAATAGCCCACCTGATGGAAAGAGGTGACCATCGTGTATGGAACTTTTTAAAGAAAGAAAGAGAGAAAAATATTTTATTTAGGACAAAAACTAAGTTAATATAAATAGAAATAAAAAGACAATAGAAACAAAATAAGTCCTAAATTGGACCCAGTCTCAGCATAATGCTAGCCAACAAGGACTAGCGCTGTTCTTCCGTCTGGGACCATAAAGTGAAGTCACGGTGGACAATACAACACACATAATAACAACATCAATATATACAGTACTTGCGGCCCCGGCAGACGTTGTCCTGCTCTGAAAAAATAAAAATATAGGATCCGATCCCAGCGCCACCTACCGGTTCCAATTGCGAATCTAAACCATGCGGGGACCCACTCAAACACACAAAAACAAAATCACCAAAATCGGTCCAGGTGTTTAAGAGGATTCTAGAACCCGATCTCCGCGTCACCTACCGGTTCCAACGGGATAAAAAGTACCCCATGCCCGTCTCCTGGTTCTAAGCTACCTCCACACCAATTTTCAGCCAAATTGGTACAGCCGTTCTTGAGTTATAAATAGCGTAACTAACACGACTTTCTTTTATACATATAGATAATGCAGTTTGATAAAGGTAAAGAAATTGCAGACTAAAAACAATATTATAAAGCAATAATTGAAATAACACATACATACATAAAATCATTGTAACAACACACACAATGAAACAAATAACATGAATGAATGGCGCTCTGTTGCTCGTGCCTACCCCGCAAGGGAACTGGCGTGAAGTTATGTATGTATGTATGTATTTATATTTGTGTTCCAACAATCATTTCACTATAGGTATATTGCGGTGACAGCACTGACACTAAGTTAAATGTGACTTGCTTTGCGCATTCATCATTTAAAAGTTTATTCGTTTCTTGATGGCGAGGATAGGAAAGAAGAATTTGTAAGGTGTTCCTCGGCGCAACCAGTTATACCAAAGATACAACCAATGTGCTGCTGCTCTATAAAAGGAGACTGGAGCCTGATCTCTAATGCCGGAACACAACTCAATGTGGTTATGGCAGCATACTCTAGACCAGGGGTAGTAACCATCCAAACGGACAAATACCCTATCACCTGGCTGTGTGTTGTTTTGTCGCCTCCCAACAACTCACTTGAATATATTACAATTTTCCGGTCCTGTACGGATAAGGGTGTTTACCGTAGTGAACGACGAAGCGTTTTCTATCTATTTATATAGGATTCTCACTTTTTAGTCACTACTATGTATTAAAGAGAATATTATTGTTGTTTTTCAAATTTGCCACAAAGGCAGGCAAAGGACTTACTCCATACAGCCTTGTCAGTTGTATTCATTTAAAAAAAGTCATCGTTATAAAAGGCCTAAGCCATGTCAAATGTGATAATATCCGTATTTCTTCTATTATTTTGTACTCTGTGCCCAATTCCATTTTTACAAGTCCAATCCAGTCATAGTCAAAAATTATTATAGAATTTTGTACGTATCCGGATTTCTTAATAAGTCCTGGGAGGATAAAGAGAATATTAGTTGACTAATTTAAACAAAAGTAGTGTTTCCAATCTTCAAATATTTAATACTTTTTGAATAATTAGATATGACAAACTGTTTTATACAATTTTCTGTACACTTAACCTTTTGTTAATTAATGTTTGCAAAGGTCAAAGGCCGATGGCGAATCCGACTTTTACAATTCTTTGTCTAATTTGTAAAAAGGGATTCTTAAAATGTACGGAAATAAAATGCTAAAAATCACAAACAAATTTAAACTTTGCTATTTTATTTTTAAAGTTATAATTGCTTTGTAAGGTTTGTTAACACTAGGGACGCTGGAAGGGCTGATGTTAATGAGAGTGATTTTTGAGCTTTGAACGTCGCTTTGTATTTCATCAAATTGCTAATCCCGGCTATCACTGCTATTTGATTATTCTAATTTGACTTAAATGGTTCAGTTATTTTTCTATTTTTTTGTTTGTTTATGGCTTGGTAACTAGGCCTTTAAGCCAGGCGCAGTTGTATTGTAGGCTACAATCGACGCCATTTAACGGAGTTCTTGTGAAAACTTCAAAGGCTACATTTGGCTATACAGTTCACATTTCTCATAAAAACACGTATAATTACTACTCAAAAGCTATCAATATTCTACAATAATATACACATTTTTAGAAAATGAAACTGCACAGCACAACATTGCCTTTTAGTTCCCTCCAAAAACTCTTTACTTTTCTATTATTTATACATCTGTACAGATAAATGAAATTGAAATGTCTGTTTATAATGTCAGAAGAACAGCCTCTTACTAAATGCATATGAAAGTATTGTTACGAGTTGCGAGACTCGAATTAAAATACCGTTGGAATTATTATAGAGTTTTTTAGAAATATACAAACACATATAACACAGATACACATATAACCGAAAGCAACACATCCAAACGTAATGCAGAAGGTCGTAATTCAATAAAACGCGTAAAGTCCGTCACTATCAGATTCCCGATTGTAGTACACACGTCACGCCCGTATCGAAGTTGTCGCTGAACTGACTTCCTCTCTCCATCAGGCCGTCGTTTTATGTTTCACAAATGCAAATGTATGTTCGCTCGGCAACGTCGCCACACTTTCTTAGAATTAGCTTGTAACACCTGGCTAATGATGCTAATGAGCTAGTACAATAGGACAATGGGTTGTTCTCCACAACAACTTAGAAACGTATGCCAATAAATATATGAACAAAAGAAGACGATCATAAAAGTATTACAATTAGTTCAAATGCCGACAGATAATAAAATGTGCTTCGTGGAATTTGTCTTTGTCGGGGGCCTAAGTTGTAACAGTATATACAGTATAGATAAATTAGCTTCGAATCGTGTTTGCGTTTGTTGTAGTAGTTTGTAGTAGTCTTCTTCCTTGGTAGTAGTAGAGTACGTTGTCAAATAAATATTTTTGTACGATTTTGTAACTATATATATAACTAGCGGCCCCGGCAGACGTCGTCCTGCCTTTAAAAAATAAAATTCTAGAACCCGATCCCAGAGCCACGTACCGGTTCTAATTGCGAATCTAAACCATCCGGGTACCCATTCAAACACACAAAAACAAAATCACCAAAATCGCTCCCAGTGATTAGGAGGATTCCAGAACCCGATCTCAGCGCCACCTACCGGTTCTAATTGTGAATCTAAAAGAGTAATATAATTTTTTTTATTCTAAGTCATGACAAAATAAGATTAAAAATCTTGCCAAAAAAATTAAAGTTTATAATTAACAAATATAAAATAGGGGTTGATCGTAGAGGGATGAAAATTTAGGGTTGTATGTATTTTTGTATGTTGTATCATAAAAAAATAGAAATTAAAAATGTTGTCTAAAAAAAAAAAAAAATTAGGGGTGGACTACCCCTAACATTTAGGGGGATGAAAAATAGATGTTAGCCGATTCTCATAGATACCGGATAAGCAAAAATGATTTCATCAAAATTGGTCAAGCCGTTTCGGAGGAGTATGGCAACGAAAACTGTGACACGAGAATTTTATATATTAGATGAAAACATGTTCGTCGCCTTTATGGAACCCTAAAATGTCCGTGGTCCAACACGCTCTTGGCAGATTATTTTTTACTATACTTAAATGATAGTATACATACTATATTAAATCTGTAAATGGTTCGAGTTTGTACAGTGCGTTTAGAAATGTGAAAAAATCTGGGGGATAATTCGGACCAGGAGATTCTGAACATGCAATTTTTGGAATTTTGGTCTGTCTGTCTGTTAAAGCATCACGTGAAACTGCTTAACAAATTTAAATAAAACTCGACATAGAGCAAGCTCATATCCTGGGGCGTAACTTGGGATGCTTTTTACCCCAATAAATATGTAGGCGCTGAAAGCACCTACTCATAGATTACAACCATACAAGAAAATAAAATATAATTTTGTTTAAAAATTATAATTTATTTTCTTGTATGGTTGTAATCTATGATTAGTTAGTAGGCGCTTTCAGCACCAATACAGGTTATGGACTTATAATTCATAGTGAATAACTATTGTATGGGAAATTAATAGAATTGGAGATAGTGGGAGCGGAGGCTCCAATATCGAGATGAAGCCTCTATCGGACACGGGTCTAAATATGCAAATAGAAAGATTGGAAGGTAATTGTAACTATAGTACCTGGAGATTTTTAATGGAACTTTACCTTATCCATGATGATGATGAGATCTGTTTGAGTATACACAAAAAAACTTCCAACTCAACTGATCTAGCAGGCATTAAACTAGACCAGAAGGCTAGAGCAAAAATATGTCTAATGATTAAACCTCATTGCTTCGTGGATGTTATTTTTTTTATTTATTTTATATTGCAGGAGTTCAGCAGACAGGCAGACGGCCCACTGGATGGAAAGTGGTTACCATCGCCTATGGACATTTGCAACACCAAAGGCGCTACAAATGCGCTGCTGCTCTCTTAAGTGAGTCTGGAACCTGGTCACTAACGCCGGAACACAACTCAAAGTTGTTATGGCGGCATGCTCTAAACCAGGGGTGGTAGCCATCCAGTCGGGCAAATGCCCTACCGCCTGGCTGTGGGTTGTTAGTCGCCTCTTACGACAGGCCGACCGGCCGCAGGAAATTGTATTCTCTCTCCGTTCCTGCACGGATAATTATGTTAGACTGCTAAGAAAACTTTTTGATAACCACCAGTGTCTTTTTTAAATTCTTTATTCTTTACTGTACTGACATTTTTATACATATTTGCTTCTAATATTTTCTTAAGTTTTCGCGACTTGTATACATAATAAAACTACGTTTTAACGGTTTTTAAGCGCGGTAATTTAATTTATAATATAAATATAATAATTAAATTACCGCGCTTAAAACCGTTAAAACGTAGTTTTATTACATATTTGCTTCTGTCATATTTTTTCCTTTACCGTGTGAATATAATTTTACATACATACATACATACATAACTTCACGCCAGTTCCCTTGCGGGGTAGGCACGAACAACAGAGTGCCATTTAGGCTTATTCTTACACACCTCATTTGCCTCTTTGACATTCATAACTCTTGTCATGCAAGCTCGTCTGTTCTTAAGGCTCCTGACATCACCTTCTGCTAGTACACGATCAATATAATTTTTATCACAAAATTATATTTTATTTTGTTGTATGGTTGTAATCAATGATTAGAAGGCGCATGCAGCACCTACAAAATAACGTCGTTTCCGCGGGATAAATGAAACTATCGAAAAAATGGAGCTGTGATCGCATCCTTTTTGAAAAGTACAGAACGTATATGAACGAAACTCGACAAAGAGATGGCTCATAAAACGAGTTAACACTTAACATACATTTTATCCCAAAAAATAACGTGGTTAACTTAGTCCTTGATGATGGTGCCGTGTTTCGTTGCGTGTATATACTATTGCTTGTTTTGCATGTGTATATATATGTGTGTGTGTGTGTATGTACGCGTATGTTTGTATGTATATATATATATATATATATGTATGTATGTGTATGTATATATATATATATATATGTATATATATATATGTGTGTATATATATATATATATATATATATATATATATATATATATATGTGTGTGTGTGTGTGTGTGTGTGTGTGTGTGTGTGTATGATGAGTGGTGGTGTATGTGCGCGATGAGATATGGTACTGTTATCAAGGAATCAATGCAGACGTTTTAAACGATTTTAAAGGGGTTTGGCGTATATGTACTTTAGATAACGGTGGTAATTAAAGCATAATAATTATAATACAAAAAATGGTTTACTCAAAAATTTCAATTTATATTATAATTTATTTTAAAAAAAAACAATGTACTTCAGTATATAATGTAGAAGTTATAAGGTGTAATTTAATGCAATCCACGAGAACGCTGCCGACAAACTGCGCTGCAGTTTGGCAATGTAATTGTTATTATAATCTTGTAACTTTTAATTGAAAATAAATTGAAACCCCGCAAGGGAACTGGCGTGAAGTTATGTATGTATGTATGTATATAACATGTCAGCCGTTGTGTTACTTTAAACCAGGTTGGCTTCGACTCGTATCTGTGTTTTGTTGGGCAGTTGCCTAGACTATATATGGACTTATTTTCTTTATTTATTATTGTATGTCTCTAGAGACCACGGGCTATGAAAATGGCCCGGGCTTTTGGAGGGCTTGCGTGGGGCCATGGAAAGGCCAACACGTAGAGGTCCCTTGACAAATTTAATGTAAATGTGGCGTGACACTGACCGGCGAGTATCCCTGTCTACATATAACAATGCACCCAAGGACAAGTCAGTGTAGGATTATTGTGGGAAATGAGGACAAAAAGTATCGGGCTATTGAGGTGAACTGCTAGTGGTACAAAGGGTCTGGGAATATGGGGACTATGGCGTCTGCCCGTCGCAATTTTCGGGGAAAAATGGGCAGACGGTGACTCACCACTCCCTGCATGGGTCCCTAAAAAGGCCATAAAAGACAGGAGCAACATGGGCATGAGTGGCTACGGGGTGTAGAGAGGTGGGCTGCAGGTTCACCGAAGCTACTTCTGACGTTATGCCATTTATCACTTCCACCCATGGAGCTTGAGTTTTAGTACTAGTGATCTCCACTCCGTGCCGGCTGGTTAAGGCAAGCACGGAGTCGGGGGTCTTGGGGGGTCGCTACTCACCTAAAGCTTCGCCACAAAGACCCCCTGTGGATTTTTTTATATAGTTTCTTTCTTATGTATGTAAAAAGCCGAATTAAGTTTTTATGTAAGTAAAATAAAGCTACTGCCCCGGGGTTGAAACGCAGCGCAGCCGCTGAACAAAGTCTGGTGACATATAAACGGTACGTCCTTTTATGTATTACTTTGAAAAGGGTATTAATTTATTCGCTTTGTCCGCACCATACTTAGTGGAAACCGGCTTAATGTGACTGGATAATATTACAGAATATACGTCCGTATTCCGACTTAAGACCACTACAAAGATTTCCTCGTCGGATTCGTTCTAGGGTACGGTATTTGTAAAGGATTAGGAAGTGTTTTGTTATTTCAGTATACGATAGCTTTTGTTCGTGGATGATATTCATTCCTTTTTGCGATAAAGCGATATTGTCTTTGCTTTTGTATAGTTATATGTATTTATATTAGCATAGTGGTCGCACGTATTTAATTATATTGAAAATTCTTACAGTAATGGAACGAATGGTAATACTGGTACGAGTTGCAGGACTCGAATTAAAAAAATGCCTTTGGAATTACTATAGAATTTATTAGAACTATACAAACACGTATAACACAGGTACAAATATAAATGAACACAATCAGTTCAAACGTAATGCGCGACTCAATAACACGCGCAAAGTCCGTCACTATATAGATAATCGAATGTACACACGTCTTGTCTCGCTGCTGATTATCGCTTGACTGCCGATTTCTCCATTGGGCCGTTGCTTTATACTGCACCTATACAATATGCCTGCCCGCCCGTGTAGATCTAATTTCTTAGTATCAGTTCGACACACCTAACTAATGACTGCCATAAAAGATTACAATACGCAATAGGCTGTTTTTCTAATTACAAATTTTAAACACAAAGTAAACAAAAGGCGTCCAAATGCGGAAAGGTGATAAAGTGTGTGTTTTATGGTAGGCAGATGTGCGTTCACTTTTGTCGGCGTGTTACCATACTTTAAATCATGTAAAACCACCTCCTATCTTTTATTCCTCTCCTGTACATACCTCAGCAAGCGGAAGAAAGGAGACGGCATGCGACGTCAACAGCATCGCAAGAATGGTCATCTTATAAAATTCACCTTTTGTTAACGAGCTGCAACGCTTACGCATCGTTTGAGTATTGTAAACAATTTTTCGTCGATATACTTAATATATCATCGAATTAGTTGGATTCGTGAAATTTGAACATCTGTGCGTGTCGTGCTAACTTCTAAGAAACAAGGAAAAATCATCGCTTCACTAAGTAAGGGTACTGTGTAATCCTTCCTTTATATAACTGCCCGTATTTCCCTGTGTTCTATGCAGCTATATTTCCACCATTTCCATCATTGTAGTTTTACATCAAAGGGGAATGAATATAAGTGCCAGGTGGTAGGGCATTTGCCCGACTGGATGGCTACCACCCCTGGTCTAAAGTATGTCGCCATAACAACCTTGAGTTGTGTTCCGGCATTAGTGACCAGGTTCCAGTTTCCCTTAAGAGAGCAGCAGCGCATTTGTAGCACCTTTGGTGTTGCAAATGTCCATAGGCGATGGTAACCGCTTACCGTCAAGTGGGCCATTTGCCTGTCAGCTAATCTCCTGCAATAAAAAGTAAACAATTACCAATTCGCGTAACCACATAAGACTTATATGTATTTGTTCTGTTCTTATACTTCCTACGCTTATAGGTAATTAATAGTATTTATGAAATTGACACTAGTAGCATCTCCTGGTACGGCGTCATATATTTTTATTTTTATTGCAGGAGCTCAGCAGAGAGACAGACGGCCCACTTGATGGAAAGCGGTTACCATCGCCTAGAGACATTTGCAACAGCAAAGGTGCTACAAATGCGCTGCTGCTCTCTTAAGGGAGACTGGAACCTGATCAAAAATGCCAGAACACAACTCATGGTTGTTATGGTGACATACTTTAGACCAGGGGTGGTAGCCATCCAGTCGGGCAAATGACCTACCACCTGGCTGTGGGTTGTTTTGTCGCCTCTTACGACAGGCCGCCCGGCCGCAGGAAATTGTATTCTTTCTCCGTTCCTGCACGGATGAAATCAAAGACTTAATTTGTCTTATGTCTTCTTTTACGTCTATCCGGTTTATCTTTGGAAATTATTTACTTTTTTTTATTGAATGAGTTCAGCAGACAGACAGCTTACTGGTGGAAAGCAGTTACTTTCACACTTTCACTTTCACAACACTAAAGAGTCTACAAATGCGCTGCTGCTCTCTAAAGGGAGAGTGGAACCTGGCCACTAATGCTGGAACGCAACCCAAGGTTATTATAGCGGCACACTCTAGACCAGGGATGGTAGCTATCCAGATGGGCAAATGCCCTACCACCTGGCAAACTTAATGACTAAACGACTTAAAAGTCATTCTAAAGCTTTAAGTATTTATGAATACTTGACACTGGCTGGGCAAAAAATGAGCAAAAAAGAGAGCAGAGGAATGAAATACGATAATATTGTAATAAATAAAATTTTATATCTAATATAAAAAAATCTCGCGTCGCGGTGTTTGTTACCAAACTCCTCCGAAACGGCTGAACGGATTGGTATGAAATTTTGTGTACATATTGGGTAGGTCTGAGAATCGGCCAACATCTATTTTTCATACCCATAAATGATAAGGGTGACCCACCCCTAAATATTTTATTTATTTTTTGCTAATTTTTTTTATTTTGATTTCTTTATGATTCGGCATTAAAAAATACATACAACCCAAAATTTTCGCCCTTCTACCACTGACAACTATTTTTTAATAGGGATATTAGTATTTTAATTATTTTTTTTACTGGGATGATTTAGATTCAAATTTGAACCAGATAGATGGCGCTGTAATCGGGTACCAGAATTTAGGTGTTTTTTTGTTGTTGTATGTGTTCAAGTTTGTCCCGGAATGGTTTAAATTAACGATTGGACCCAGTTGGTGCGCCTGATTTTGATGAAATTTTTTGTTTGTTCATGTGGATTTGAGAATAGTTTAGATTAACATTTGGTCCCGGTAGATGGCGCTGGAATCGGGTTTTAGATTTTTATTTTTTAAAGGCAGGACAACGTCTGCCGGGTACAGCTAGTATTTTATAAATATACTGCGTCTGTTTTTGAATTTTTATTGGATAAAAGGAAATATTACATTTAATTCGCATTCGGAATTGTTAAAATGTGATTTTAAATATAAAGACAGTTTCCTAGTTTATTGTGAGAGCAAGCTTTCACGCAGGTTACATACACTGCATGAATTTTTTTTATGCGGTATTCGCGCCCGGGTAATTCCGATCCGTTATGCGAAAAAAACTATACCATTTTCCAGGACAAAAAGTATCCTATATCCATTGTCTTTTTTGAGACTACATATATACTAAATTTTAATATAATCGGTACTACAGTTTTTCCTTACAAGCGCAACAGATAGACAGAGCAATTTTCGCATTTATAATATTAGTATGAATTCTTTATTCTTTATAATACACAAAATAGTTAAATAAAATAGCAAAATAGTGGTGATGTACAAAGGTGAGCTTAACCCTAAAAAGAGTTTTCTTCCAGCAAACCTACGGGTCTAGCGAGAGTGGGAAAACAAAAGGCAGGGTTCTGTACATTAAATTTATTACATAAAAGTACTTATTCAAATAAATATTACTTAAATAAACTGACATACACACATATCTATACATAACTAGTATATACATACATAACTACATACATACATACATAACTTCACGCCAGTTCCCTTGCGGGGTAGGCACGAACAACAGAGCGCCATTTAGGCTTATTCTTACACACCTCATTTACTTCTTTGACATTCATAACTCTTGTCATACACGCTCGCCTGTTCTTAAGGCTCCTGACATCACCTTCTGCTAGTACACGATCAATTTGATCATGGAAGGTGTGTCGTGGCCTTTCACGACGTCTGCATCCATCCACTTTTGCATTGTATATCTGTTTAGTCATTCTTTCATCATGC
Source organism: Dendrolimus kikuchii (assembly GCA_019925095.2). Taxonomy (NCBI): domain Eukaryota; kingdom Metazoa; phylum Arthropoda; class Insecta; order Lepidoptera; family Lasiocampidae; genus Dendrolimus; species Dendrolimus kikuchii. The sequence goes on from CM034393.1 coordinate 23,874,210, forward strand.
ATTCTTACCACATGCCCGAATCACCGGAGCATTCCTTTCCTTACCTTCACCCCGACACTCTCTTTCAGACCAACTCTCTTTCTTAATTCATACATAACTAGTATATACATATAAACATACATATATATCAGCTAATTAGGACAGATAGTGTTCTTTAACTCTTCTTTTAAAGATGGTTTCCGACGGACTATCTCGGATCACGCGAGGGAGGGCGTTCCATAGTTTGACTGCATGAACAGAAAACGAACCGTTATAACATGCCGATGAATGTATGGGGGCTTTAAGACGAAGACATTTAGACGTTTCTCGAAGAACTATTAAAGAACGAAAGAAAGAAAAAGATTTATTGACTCAAAAGAACCGCGCTATACATATAATATTTTCTTAAGTTTTCGCGACTTGTATACATAATAAAACTACGTTTTAACGGTTTTAAGCGCGGTTATTTTATTTGATTTTAGTTTTTCCGACGTTTCGGCCACTTTCCAGTGGCCGTGATCACGGAAGACAAAGATGTCAAGTGTCAACGAATATTGTTAAAGTTTTATTTAGCCTAACGCCAACTTGTTCAGCAAGATTGCTGAAGAGTTTCTTGCGCCGCTTCTTCTCTTCAAGCCATAACATGTTGCGAAGCGGTAGTAAATTAGATTAGGCTCCCATAGAGTAAATAATAACCATAAACAAAATTAAAACTAAATAATTAAAATTAACAAGTTGGTGGTAGGCTAAATAAAACTTTAACAATACTCGTTGACACTCGACATCTTTGCCTTCCGTAATCATAGCCACTGAAAATTGGCCGAAACATCGGAAAAACCAAAATCAAATAAAATTACCGCGCTTAAAACCGTTAAAACGTAGTTTTATTAGCGCTATACATAAATAGTAAAATATAGTAAAAAAATTATAATGCCACTTTTTTATTCGCTTTTTTATTTAGATGTATCTATTCATTCACTTGCCTTACCATCGGTTGAATTTTGACATTACTTGTATGGAGCTTATGTCAAATTTTAAACGATAGTAAGGCTAATGAACGGTCGGTAAAATATAGTGACCGGGCTGAAATAATCTTCACAAATTCACCGAGACTTAAGACACAAAATTGCTCAACGTTCATGCAAATTAGATAAGAAAGAAAACTGGCCTTATCAGCTGGATTATAACACAGGCCGAAACATAAATCTCAAGCGCGCAAGATTTACAGCTTCAAAATCCACACCCCGGATCCCTAATTATTTTTTTCCGACCATCCACAAAAAGATAATAAATACAAAGCTTAAAAATCCGATGCTATCCGTCAAGCAAATGAAGTGTACACCCATGGGACTTGCGAACGTCTGAGTATAAATGTACGTGGTTATAATTATTAGTGGCGTGGACTTCATATAACTTGATTCCCCATAGACTACCTTTAAGAAACTAGCGAAGCGACCAAAAGTTCGAAAGCGCCATGCATTCATTGACGTTTATGCGTTCCGTTCAAACATATTATTACTAGTGTCTCTGTGAATTAACTAGCGATGAAAAGGTCGAAAGCGCCATGAATTAGTGATTTCCTTGAGCTCTCACTCTCAACTACGCAATGGTTCTTAAGATCATTTTTTTTATTTTTTATTTCAGGAGTTCAGCAGACATGCAGACGGCCCACTTGATGGAAAGCTGTTACCATCGCCTATGGACATTTGCAATACGTAAGGTGCTACAAATGCGCTGCTGCTCTCTTAAGGCAGACTGGAACCTGGCCACTAATGCCGGAACACAACCCAAGGTTGTTATGGCGGCATACTCCAGACCAGGGGTAGCCATCCATTCGGGCAAATACTCTACCACCTGGCAGTGGGTTGTTTTGTCGCCTATTACGACAGGCCGCCCGGCCGCAGGAAATTGTATTCTTTCTCCGTTCCTGCACGGATAAGACATTTATTCTGCGTACAACAATAATCTGGAGAAAATTTCCCGCCGCGGTTTTCCCTTTGCTCTATGACCTGGGGTTCTTTAAGTAGAGCGTTGCTTAAAGGTGACGACAACGCGTTGGCGACACCCCTGATGTTGCATGCATTTTATTGGCAGTCAAAGATAAATCTGTTAAGCCTTTATAAGTGACAGGGAGGTTTATTAAACGTGAATTGCATGAAAATTTGTAAGCGTTAAGTAAAATTTCCAACCATACAAGAATTATTTAAATTAATACATATCTACGTCTTACGGAGTAAAATTCTGACGGCGTATAAAATTATGCGCGTAAGGAAATTTTATGAACACCCGCCGTGACAGGCTTCATTTAGAATTGAGTAAATCTACTCTCGTACGTAGAAACAGCGACGAGAAGGCTTTCATAAATTGTTATTTAATGTATTTAAACAATTATAGTGAAGATGACCTACAGTACCTACAGTAGTATTATGCCACTAAAGCGATATACAAACGTCCCCACTTAGCTGAGATGAGAATGTTGAGATGGATGTGTGGTGACTGAAGAATTGAGAGGAAGAAGATTAATGTGGCATGTGATGAGAAGGGATGAAAGTCACGTGACAAAAAGAATGTTAAACTATAAGATGGATGGGTACAAATGTAAATAGACCAAGTAGGAGATGGATGGATTGTCTGAAGGATGATATGATGGTTTGTGGTGTTACAGAAGATGTATGTCAGAATAGAGCAGTGTTGAAGGAAAAGAGATATTGTGCCGACCCCAAAGAATTGGGATATAGTGAAAGAAAAGAAAGTCAAGATGAATTTGTTGACGTATTTTTATTATTTTTTTGTTTATTAGTTTGTCACTATTTTTAAACTTCTTCACAAAGTCCAAAGTAGCGACCGTTAACCGACTTAAAAAAAGGAGAATCTCAATTTGACTTTCTTTATGTTTGTTACGCGATTTCTACGCCCACCAATATTCATTTTTTTAATACTGTTACATACCGACAAAGAAATGCACCCACCTGGCTGCCGTAAAACGCAGTTATTACGTTCCCTGCATTCGGAGTTCTTTTGTTTACTTCGTGTATAAAATTTGCAATTAAGAAAAACATCCTATTGTTATTGTACTTGTTTATTTGGCCGTCATTAGTGCCGAACTAATCCTGTTATGGTTTTCGACTTTATTGGCCGTTCGCAGGTGTGCAAATTACATTTTCTTGGAAGAAACCAGCCCACGCAATCGATTGTGTATTGTGCAGTTTACTATAAAACAATGCCCTAACGGAGGGGTGGGGCAGTCGAGTGAGGAATACGATACGAGTAAGACGTAGATTCGACAAGCGATATAGTGACGGACTTTGCACGTGTTATTAAATCATGAAGTTGTAATAGTAGTGTCTAGCTATATTTGTACCTATGTTATACGTGTTTGTATAGTTCTAATAAATTCTATAGTAATTCCAACGGTATTTTAATTACGAGTTCCACACTCGTAACAATACGATAGAGCATACTCCTGAGGTGGACCCATTATCACCAAGTCAGGATCTGATGAACAGTTGTTGAAGAGTACCTACCCTCATCGTGGTGGAAAACTTGTATACAGTTCTGGCTACCATGGGCGCGTTCTTTTAGTATCTCACAACGCTCAAAATGCTTCGTTTGCCATTCCACATGGCGACCATGGTCGTTACGGTCGTGGCGAAAACGTCACTTATGACGTCATTATTTTCGATCACACAGCGCTCACAACGCCATGTCAAGAGGTGGGTCGAAGTGGGCGTTGACCACAGAGCACTAATTCTTTCTATGTCTTGACATTGAACAAGGCGCGATTTTCAAATCAACCAATGACATTTGTGTATTCGTCGTTAATGACATCAACGCTCCATAATCCGTTCCAGTAGAGTTTATGGATTGTAAAACCTGCAAGCAATTGGAACTGGAAAATCGCGGTCGTGAACGTGATCGTTGTGAGTCTCTTGTGGAACGTAGCCCATGTAGTTTAGTCTATTCATAGAACATCGTTATGGTTTTCTTATCGTGGTTGTGAAATAACTTGTTTTAATATATTTTTCAACACACTTGCTCATAAAGTGGCTCTATGGTCACCGCAATTAGGCACAGAATGACACCCATTATCAAACTGTGAGTAAAAAACATTATAACTCACTAGTGAGTTATAGATTTTTTCTTAAAATTTTATTGGTTGAGTTGCTTTGTTCTTAAAAAAGTTTTTATTCAAAAAAAAAGATCGTGTTCTATTGAACAAATAAATTAAAGTTCCTATTGCTTGCTCATTTCATGCAACTTCTTATTTAGATACATAATTTTAACTCGTACGTGTTTAATAAATAAAACTTTCACTCGTATATAACTTTTTTTTATCTACTAAATGAAATGAGTTTTTGTTTTTATTTTATTCACAAGTGTGTTGAAAAACGTCGTATGATACACGTGTGTATTGATGACTACCGTCCTCGGCTCTCTTAAGACCCTCGCCTACGGCTCGAGTCTCAATGGCGCCTCGGTGGTAATCACCAATGTTACACACTAGTACCATAATGTACTATTATGTAAAAGTAAAGCATCTTCTTTAAATTTCATTCTTGTGGTATCAATCTTATACTAATATATAAAGCTGAACAGTTTGTTTGTTTGTTTAAACGCGCTAATCTCAGGAACTACTGGTCTGATTTGAAAAATTCCTTCAGTGTTGGATAGCCCATTTATCGAGGAAGGCTATAGGCTATATATCATCACGCTAAGACCAATAGGAGCGGAGCACCAATGAAAAATGTTTCAAAAACGGGGGGGGCTTTAAAAACAAATTCCACGCAGACGGCGTCGCGGGCACAGCTAGTAATTCATAAAGCTCACATGTGCAGATCTGGAATTAAAAGAGAACCATATCTACAATGATGATAACCCCGCTTTTATTATTAAATCAGAACTAAACACTAGAATGAGGATAACAATTACTCGCCTTTGCTCCTATTTTTGATATAACAAAATTGTATAGACGAATTTCTGCGGAAAGAATAAACCCATGAGGTTTCTGTGCCACAGTTAAATGCGTTTCTAATGTACGTAAGCATATCTATACATATACATATAATAAAACTGTAGAGATCGAATTTCTGTACAATAAAGAAAATGCTAAAAACCGAGTCAGGAGGATGTAAGTGTAAGAAGTGAAATAGAACTAATTTAGATTTTTTTCAAATTTTTTGTTTCTCTGTTTAGCTGTTTGTATCGGCTAATCTCCGAAACGACTGGATCGATTTAAATGAAATTTTGTATGGTGGTAGCTTATATCCCTGGTCAACACATAGGATACTTTTGATCTCGAAAAATTAAAGAGTTCTCGTGGGATAGTTAAAAAACCGCACCACGCGAACGGAGTCGCGGGCATCAGCTAGTTGGACAATTTTTTTTTTTAAAGTAAAAAGATTATTTTGTACAATTGCGCTATTATATGACTCAAATTTATTGTATGGTACGTTTAGTCTGTGTAAAATTGGAGACATTAGATAGATACATACATACATAACTTCACGCCAGTTCCCTTGCGGGGTAGGCACGAACAACAGAGCGCCATTTAGGCTTATTCTTACACACCTCACTTGCTTCTTTGACATTCATAACTCTTGTCATGCACGCTCGTCTGTTCTTAAGGCTCCTGACATCATCTTCTGTTAGTACACGATCAATTTGATCATGGAAGGTGTGTCGTGGCCTTCCACGACTTCTGCATCCATCTACTTTTGCATTGTATATCTGTTTAGTCATTCTTTTATCATGCATTCTTTCCACATGCCCGAACCACCGCAGCATTCTTTTCCTTACTTTCACCCCGACACTTTCTTTCAGACCAACTCTCTTTCTTACTTCGGTATTACGAACGCGGTCCGCGAGTGACTGTAATTTGTAGTATAGAGTTTGAAATATAAAGCTCGGAAACCCTCTAAATTTTCAAAGCAGTGACATTATTCTACAGTTATATAGGCCTTTTAATCCGAACTGGGTCGTTACCCAGAATGGACTACGGACTGTTTGGTCAAACTATTGCAGCTGTACTATGAGAATATAAATTACAAGCTTCTGTCTCATTTGATTTCTCACTGTTTGTGGTTCTAACCAGTCTCTTATCTCTTTTTAGTGTCGCTTTTTTTCGTTTCATCGAGTTTCAAATCGCAACGATTCTAAAGAAGTTACACTTCAAAAAAAAAATATCGGCCAAGTTCGAAATGTCACTTCACGAACAAAGTAAGTCAGTTTTTAATTCGTTGGGCTACTTTGGATACTTTCCTTGACGACCAAAATATAAAATATTTAAATTAGAAAGAAAGAAAGAAAATATTTATTTCTAAAAATGCGACACTTTAACAGTGATTTATAATAATTATAATAACATTGGCCTAACGTCGGAAGTAGCTTCAGTGAACCTACAGCCCACCTCTCTACACCCCTTAGCTACTCACACCCATTTTGCCCCTGTCTTCTATGCCATTTTTTGGGGCCTATGCAAGGGAGTGGCGAGTCACCGTCTGCCCATTTTTCCATGTTCCCTGAACATTGCGACGGGCAGACGCCATAGTCCCCATATTCCCAGACCCCCAGTACCACTAGCAGTTCACCCCAATAGCCCGGTACTTTTTGTACTCATTTCCCACAATAGTCCTACACTGGCCGGGGCTTGTCCTTGGGTGCATTACTATATGGTGTAGACAGGGATAATCGCCGGTCAGTGTCACGCCACATTTACATTAAATTTGTCAAAGGGCCTCTACGTGTTGGCCTTCCCATGGCCCCTCGCAAGCCCTCCAAAAGTCCGGGCCATTTTTATGGCCCGTGATCTTCCAAGACATACATAATAATAACATTGAAATTGTGAACTGCAATTCGCGAAATGAGGTTGGCACTCAGCTTTTTGCTGTCCTGCAACATAGTCCGACACAGCACTGGTTTTCAGTGCCCACCTCCTTAATTACAAAGTCATGTGACCCAAGGTAAAAGCAAGTTAAATAAAATTAAATTATGATTATATATTGATTATATATTATATGTTGATATAAGAAAAAAAAACTAAAAATAAGTACCTAAAAATTAAAGTAACCTAAATAGAGCACTTATTATATACACATGTTACATATGATTTTTTTTATTTTTTATTGCAGGAGTTCAGCAGACAGGCAGACGGCCCACTGGATGGAAAGCGGTTACCATCGCCTATGGACATTTGCAACACCGAAGGTGCTACAAATGCGCTGCTGCTCTCTTAAGTGAGTCTGGATCCTGGTCACTAGTGCCGGAACACAACTCAAAGTTGTTATGGCGGCATGCTCTAGACCAGGGGTGGTAGCCATCCAGTCGGGCAAATGCCCTACCATCTGGCTGTGGGTTGTTTAGTCGCCTCTTACGACAGGCCACCCGGCCGCAGGAAATTGTATTCTTTCTCCGTTCCTGCACGGATACAAACAATGAAACAAACAAAAGTACAATGATCCAATCAAATTCAGGCCAAATAACATAATATTTTGACATTCGATCTTGCAGGTAAATAAATCACAAATTAATAGTTAGAGCATCCTGTAGTAGCAACATACAACTATTACACTATTACAACTAGTGTAAATCACCCAATCCATGCTTTCATGTCCGCCTTTTGCTCCTAACTCCAAAACAATGGAACAAAATTGCTCGAAACCGAAAAGCTTTCTGATTCGAGAATGCATACTCAAATGTCTGGATAGCACTTAATAAAGTTAGTCGCCAAAGACCCAGAGATCTGTGTTGGGACTATTGGACGTGTATTACACCGAAGTAGTTCAAATTGTGTTTTACAAATATTCTGCGTAGAGGTTACCACGTGGTTATGTTTGCGTAAATTTCGAATATCTATTTTATAATATAATAGCAGTTCATAAATGTCCCACTGCTGGACTCGGGCCTCCTCCTCATAGGGGAACGGACAGTATACCCACCACGCTTGTCCAAGGCGTCTTGGCAGGTTTGACACATGGGTTATCTCGATGTGCAGGTTGCATCACCATTTTTCCTTCACCGTTATTAGTACGTGGTAATTGTAACAATATGCACATTAGGTCAGAAAACTGCCTAAGTGGTGCATGCGTTCCGGCCAGGATCGAACCCGCGCCCTTTGAGTTTGGGACGCATGCGGTAGCCATTACGCTACCACGATTTTATAAAAACTAGGGAAAAAATTATAATAAATTCATTGTTATTGCCGTGACGAAGGAATAAATTTGTACATAAATATTCCAATATCACATTCGCTTTTAAGTGTTTACATTTACTTCTTTACAGTTTTAAGAATGAGTCGATTAAGATAAAATTTGATAATTATACAAGTATTACTTACTTTTGATAAGACTTTTGGGCTAGAAAGTAGGACATTTCTCACTTACAAGTTAACACATAGATAAAATGGCGCCTGAAGGGCCCATACTACTGGGTTCATAATAAACAAAAGTAACTTAAAATTTGATAAATCGTACGTGTTACAATCAATAAAACTCTATTTGCATATCAAAAGAGGTGTTTAAATATCGTAACAAATAACTTTCAAAATATCACAATAACATTAATTTTAATTGCTGTTTAAACAGTAATAATATAATTAATGAGCTATTTGAATCCTTTTGCTTGCAAAAAATCATGTAGTCATAATTTTGCATACTCGTATGAAATTTATGAGGCCGTGGTTAATTGTAAGATGATAAAAAATATTTTAATTCATTTGAATGTAATATATCCTATGATAACTGCAACGTTCAAACCAGTTTAGACAACAAACGCTACATTTAAAGAACGTCTTTTCTCTTTCAAATAAAACTTCAAAAGAATTCCAAAATGTTCCGATTCTCCAGCGTCTTGTCGCCTGTCGCTTACGGTGTAAATACGCCCTCAGGGCGACGTCCGACCGGTTACGCTCGATGCATAAAACATTGAATGGAATCTCAATCGGGACGCAGCACGTGTCTGTTCTGCCAACTTACGAATAGATAGGAGCGAATCTTTTATTCTTTTTCGACTTTTGAACAAAAACGCCGAGTCGAGATAGTGTTCGGTGTGACTAGAGGAACTTTTATTGGGTTTTTGTATGCTGGAAAACTTTATTTGTTTGAAGTAATGTATTTTTCACTTAAGTTTTTGTTACTTATATATTACTTACTCAAAATATTGGCCTTTTTTATAAATTTCAAATATAAGTATGTTGTTATTTTATTTAGCATATTTTTCTGTAGCCTTCTTAAGGTTACTTAATTAATTTGGTAAAAACGGTATCCTCATCCAACCGTCAAGTCCACCCGTCACTCTGTCTATATATAACATTGTTATTTTTTGTATGAAAGAAGGGAATAAGTCTATGGCAAACTTTTGTAAAAAAAAATATTTTACATGCGTTTTACACTAACGAATAAATAAAAATTGAGTTGGTTCTTACATAAGTAAATGAGGAATGATTACGTTTATGTATGTAAGTATGTGAGGTTTTTTTTTATTGCAGAAGTTCAGCAGACAGGCAGATGGCCCACTTGATGGAAAGCGGTTACCATCGCCTATGGACATTTGCAACACCAAAGTGGTTACAAATGCGCTGCTGCTCTCTTAAGGGAGACTGGAACCTGGTCACTGATGTCGGAACACAACTTAAGGTTGTTATGGCGACATACTTTAGACCAGGGGTGGTAGCCATGCAGTCGGGCAAATGCCCTACCACCTGGCTGTGGGTTGTTTTGTCGCCTCTTACGACAAATCGCCCGGCCGCAGGAAATTGTATTCTTGTATTCTTTCTCCGTTCCTGCACGGGGTATCGTTAGACCAAGGATAAGATTAGTATTCTTCTTCCATGGGTATACGGATCTTAAAAAATCAGATTGATAGTCCTTATTGATTTGTTTTGTAGCAGCGAAAGGTAGAAGTTAAATGATACTTCAGATGGCAGAGAGTAAGTAGCCACTGTCGGGTGCTGATGTGAACTCAAGTGAACTAATTGATTTTGGAAACGGTAATCTTAAGTACAAATATGAACAAGTCACAATATGTGGCACAATGTGTGAGCAGGACGGATGATGTGCGAGCGAGATAGAGCAACTCCTAATATGTGCGCTAGCCAGTAGTTCATCGTCCGCTGCGATGACTAGACGTATGCAATTCCCATAGTTTTATTTAAGGTAGTAAGTGAGAAGTTGTTCATTTCCAAAATCATAAAAGGTATCCCCCGTCTCGTTCAACTGTAAAACTATGGAATTGAAAATTCTGTAAACATGGAATGTGGTAGAGCCGAAAAATGATTTCAACGAAAATTTGTTTGAACAATATCCGTCGATTAATTTTTAGGATATGTATGTGTTAATGTAACTAAATAACTAAAACTAAACAGCTGATGTTCATCATCTCGTCATCACCATCTTCATCCGAGCGTTAAATCCCGGTTGCAATCAGAGCGTTCACTCTGACGCCCAGGGTCCACTTTCCTCCACAGCCAGGTAGTAGGGTATTTGCTTGACTGGATGGCGACCACCCCTGGTCTAGAGTATGCCGCCATAACAACCTTGTGTTGTGTTCCGGCATTAGTGAGCAGGTTCCAGTCTCCTTTAAGAGAGCAGCAGCGCATTTGTAGCAACTTTGGTGTTGCAAATGTCCATAGGCGATGGTAACCGCTTTCCATCAAGTGGGCCGTCTGCCTGTCTGCTGAACTCCTGCAATAAAAAAAAATTAAAGTGTCCACTTCACGCGGTCTTCAACATCCCCCGTTTTGAGATTAGTACCCATGTTATCGTTCACAATGTCAAGCCAGCATTTCTTGTTCCTTCCTTTTCGACCGATACCTGGTGGAGCTGACGTTCACAGTGACACGCACTTGCCCGTTTTTTTATTTCTGGAGTACAGTAGGTAAGCTGACGGCCCACCTGCTGGAAAGCGGTTACTGTCGCCTATGAACATTTGTAACAGAAAAGGTTCTTCCAGTGTGATGCCGGCCTCGAAGGGAACAGAAACCTGACCACTGATGCTAGAACACAATTGAAGATTGTTATGGCCGCATATTTCAAATCAGGGGTGGTAGCCATCCAAACGGACACATGCCCTATCACCCCGCTATGTTTTGTTTTATCGCCTTGTCTCTTACTACAGGCCGACCGGCTAATAATTATTTTTTCTGTTTCTGCACAGATTCAAGTCCTCTGCTTTTCTCATTCAGAGAACATTGATAGAAGGGGGTGTTTTGGGTAAAACCTATTTTGTAGGAATCGTGTCAGATATCACACTATATTATTAAATAAGTACTTTTTCTCCATTCCAGCACGGAGAAATATTATTTCATGCTTCGATGATTTGAACTCATTCAAAGTTAAGTTTGATTTAAACAAATTACTTTAATACAAACATTGAACTCATCGTAATTCATCACATTCATATGTGCATAAAATGCGTACGTAATGCGTCATTTTCACGGTCCGTCGACCACTGAACTTCAAACGCTCGCTCGGTGGCGTTTATTAATTTTCTTTAATGTCCCTCAATCCGTCTGCCGCCAGTCTGGACTTTTGATGTATCATGTCTGCTCACAGGAAAAAAATAGTGGCTGGTTATATTTTTATTTTTAATATTTTTTCATCTTTACCTACATACATACATAACTTCATTCCAGTTCCCTTGCGGGGTAGGCACGAAGAACAGATCGTCATTTAGGCTTATTCTTACACACCTCACTCGCTTCTTTGACATATTTAGCTCTTGTCATGCACGCTCGTCTGTTCTTAAGGCTCCTGACATCACCTTCTGCTAGTACACGATCAATTTGATCATGGAAGGTGTGTCGTGGCCTTCCACGACTTCTGCATCCATCCACTTTTGCATTGTATATCTGTTTAGTATGTTAAAAATATTTCATCTATACCTACAAATTGCGGGTTTTGAAGTAAAAATACGTTTGGAACATCACAAACTTTATTAGAAGTACACACATGTGATAAATATAGTTCTCAGAATCACAACTAGTTATAACAAGTCCTGTTAGATAGTCGTGTGAGATAGCCCCTTTAAAAGTTCAAAAAAAAAGTCCGCGTTATGTCTGTTTTTTAAAATATTTAATTTAAAACAAAATTGCCATTTACATCATTCTATTTCAATGAATATCTTAGGAGATATCGCAGTTTTAAAATAACATCGCAACAAAATGATGATTAAGTACTACGCGCGCATTTATTCGTATGATGTGCAAGGCCGGTGGGCAGTCATTAAGATTTCAAAATATTTTCACCTTCTACGTAAAGCGATTCAAAGAAGCTATAAAAATAAAGTAGCAGGATGTCGCGTCACGTGTCCCAAACGAGATGTCGGGTCATTAGGAAGTCTTCCTTTCCTCTCTCTCCCGACGAAAGCCGTATCGCTGTCTCTTTCTTCACTCCTATAAGATGCTCTGAAATATGGAAGTTGAACTGCTATTTCCACACTATTTTAGACGCTCACAAATTTAAAATTCACTTTGTTATATTATATGGGTTATAAAATAATATTGCTGCTTTCTATGTAATATGAAAATTTTGCAATTTCATTCGGGGGATATTTAAAGTTTGCGAGGTAGTTTGAATAAAATATGTTCGGTTTTATGTTAAGATAACGCTGTGTCCATTAGTGGTTACTCTGGATTATTTTTGGAACATATTCCTATTTTTCGTTGACTATATTTTTATTTATTTGAATGTTCTCTTCGTTACTGAACCACAGCTTTTGAAACTTTAATTAATTCACAAACGCAAAAAGCAGTCGCAGTGCCTCGTATGAAGATGTGCGCAATTCTTGCGTAGAACGTTTTTGCTGTAAAATATTTGACAGGCGTTCCCGTGCCCATTTCGTTCGGCGTAAAACCTTTTTACTACTTTGATTTATTAATCATATTCAAATGTAGCCTATGACACTTGGGAATAATGTAGCTTTCTATTGGTGAAAGAATTTTCAAAATCGGATCAGTAGTACCGAAGATTACCCCGAACATCCAAATTCACAAACTTTACCATTATTATTATGTTAGTATAGATTTTTTATTGCTGGAATTCAGTAGACAGGTTGATGGCTTGCCTGATGCACAGTGGTTACCATGGGTTATGGATATTTGCAACGCCTGGGGTAAGACCAAGGTACTGTCGCCCTGGAAGGAGGTCTGGGACGTGGTCACAAATGCTAAAACTGAACTTAAGGCTGATATAACATAATTTTATAAATCTGCCTTTGGGTTGTTTTGTTTTTTTTTTCACGACAAGTCGATCGGCTCAAGAATCAGTTAGTAATCTTTCTCTGTTCCTGCATGGATTCCAGTTCACTGCTTTCCTCGTCCAGCCACATTAAAGTCAACATTGATATAAGGCAGTGTCTTGGGGCGTTTTGTATTGCAGCACCTGCACCAGGTGTCTCACAAGTTGATAGGATATGAGACGTCACTAGGGTGTTATCGTCGCTGTCAGCCAATTGGAGTCGATTGCTGGACATAGGCCTTTGTGATAAATATTCGTTCCTCGGCTTTTTTCATCCAGCCCCTATTGCTAGACCCTGTGCAGTATTTCACGGTCCCCTGTACTGAAGGGCGTCCTGCACTCTATCTAATAGTAAGACTAAAATAACAGTAAAATGTGGTCTTACTATAGGACTCGTCGGCTCAATTTGTGAGCTACATAACCTTGGTTCTGTTACGGATATCATCGTATCGACTGTTGCCCTTCATAGAAACACCCAGTATAGCTCAGACTATAGCTCACTAAGCTAATTTAAGTTTGGAGAAGCTTACCCACATTATCAACGAATTCTAATGAAGAAAAATTTAATTATTCTTTAAATTCACCACGGGCTGTTAACTGTCTTTCACATAAATTCTAAAATCATAATGTCATAAATGACGTTCGTAGACTTCACGAATCCTTTGACGCCAATAAAGAGACATGACATTCATAATAACAATATCACAAGCTTACATTGAATTAAAACCCCCCGTCATTTTTACCCCATCAATCATGAAAGAACAATCAATTTGAATCAGAATATTGACACGTCAAACCATAAACATCTTTTTGTCATACCCTCATTTATCTAAAAAATGATAACTCAATAACTAAAAGCACTATGTATAACATCTTCTTAATTGCAGTAATGGGTAAACAGGATGATATAAAAGATTTAACTTTTCTAGCTAATGATGAAAATAAAACTCTGTGCGATAAGCTATAAAGTATAATCTTTAGTGTCTTAATATCTATAACAAAATTTACGAGGAATATTTTTCAAGAATATGAGTTTCAACTTAATTTCTTTGTGTTTAAGGTATAAAATGGAACCCTTTTCTACATGTAAATTGACCATGAACTTTATAAAAGCGTAAATTCTAAAATGTACTCTATTTACGTAGAGTTTTAAAGGTGATATTCGCTTGTATGAAGCAATATGATTTGAGGCGCCTACAAACAATTGACCCCTATACATTGCGACAATTGACGATCGTCATTGCATTCGAAATGTGGGATGCTCTGATCCCTTTGATGGTTCATTAGTTAATAGGATTATTAGGGATTAGTTTTTTTTTTCTTTTTATTACAATTTGGACTTAATTCTATCAATTTAGAATGGTTAAAAAGCACATTAATGTCTATAAAATTGGATAAGCCCAATGAAGGGTTCCTTAAAGGTAATAATCGTTCTCTGTTGTCGTCATTTGGCTACGGATTCATAAAAAGTATTTAAAAAACCTCATATCAAAAATAACATTGAACTTATATTCTTCAAATTAAATTTCTTTAAAAGTATTTTTAAAGCTCTAAACTATGGATTTTGTTCAGAATTATCTACTTCATAGTTTAAAATATTAGGGGGGAGGGGGACAACTTCACTATTTTGAGACCTAGATACCTAAATAGATGAAGAATCTTCACCAGAAGAAAGTTTAACTAAACTAACAATTTGGACCCTGAAGACGCATGAACAATTAGCGGCCCTGTCGCCAAAAGCGATTTCTTTCAGACTACCCCCTGTTATAAAAATTACCAATATCAAGACCACTTATTGACTTGACTACAAAAGCCACTTTGTTTGATTTGTTTCTTCAAGATCTGACTTGAGCACAGTCTTCTACATTTGGCATCTAAACACTAGGTACTTCTGGTAGGTAACTGCTTAGACTCCTCGCTTGTTAATTTGAAAAATGCAAATGCTCACCGTTTTGCAATGAAAGAAAATTGCCACGGATTCTGACGCCATTATACAGAAATACCACCGAGAACCTCATAACTGTCCTTCCTTAGTGTGGAACTGCAAAATATTTAACACTTCAAAACCATCGTAAAATAAGGCCGTGACCACACTAATAATTACTAGCGAAACAATAACGATAAACGGACGAATCTCGTAGACGGTATCATCAGAGCAATGGCCTGTTCTAACCCTAATAACAGATAATGGACGAGGGACCCACACTGTTGAGATAATATCGAATCGTAATTTCCTATTGGATTACGCCCGATGCAAACGGTCGATTTCTGACGGAGCCTTGCCGAATTTCGCCGAAGGTTTCCGAATTATTACGACCAAACTCGAAGTTTATCGAAGATTAGCAAGTAAAACAAAGAAAGAAATAAATAGTTCCCGAGAAAAATGACTATGCGATACTAAGGCAGTCGAATAGAGGACTGTAACTTTTGAAATATGAGGTGGAAATATTAAAAAAAAATCAATATGGTAGAGTTTTCTAGAAAAATTGAATAATATCCATTAAGAGTTTCTGAGTAAAGGGGTACTTACGAGTTTGTTATTTGTAGTTCGGTAGTCATATTTGGCTTAGGACAGTTGTCACGTCTACAAAACATTTTATTGTGAGCGGACTAGCACAATAGAATCTCTTGAGCGCATCTTGTCCGCAACCGTGTTTTTTTAAACTCGTGCCAGTTGATTTATTTTTATCTAAAATATCATTGATTAATTCTCATATTGCTAACAACAAGGCATTTGCATCGAAGAAATTCTTAAGAAGAAATAGGACTTTAAAAAAAGCGGTAGTAGACAATTACGCAATCGGGAGATTCATTCACGCAATTTATATTAGACAGTATTTAGACAGACCGACATTAGTAAGACAACTATACATCTATATATTAATACGTGAAGTAAAAACTTTGTACCCCTTTTTACGAAAATTGTGCGGACGGAGGAGTATGAAATTTCGCACACTTATACTTTATATAGAGAAGGAGTGCAGAATGCTAATATTTTTTACATTATACTTAAAAATACATTAAATCAATGAAAAAAAAACATTACACACACTACCATGTATTTGACACACACACGCATATATACTCTTTTGTTTATTGTTAAAGCCAAATTAACAGTGTAACCTTGGCGAAATCTGTGATTATAGAAGTATAGTCTTTGACAACAGAACCACAATAATGTTCAAACTTATAATTTAAATTAATTATTATGGTCGAATTTCGACCTCGGGCGACCACTAGTATTAGTAGTTATATGTACATTGTTAATACAATACGATGCTTTGTTAGTGAAAACATATTACGGTACTTGAGGTATTGATTAGCCTATTTGTTTTACTTGCGTTTGTTGAAAATACATTTGATTTAGTTCATTTATAAATATTTATTTTATTTCAAGAGTTCAGCAGACAGGCTGACGGTCCAACTGTGATGGAAAGTGGTTACCGTCGCCTATGGACATTTGCAACACCAAATGTACTACAAATGCGCTGATACTCTCTTAAGGGAGACTGGAACCTGGTCACTAATGCCGGAACACAACTCAAAGTTGTTATGGCGACATACTCTAAATCAGAGGTGCTAGCCATCCAGACGGACAAATGCCCTACCACCTGGCTGTGGGTGGCTTTGTCGCCTCTTACGACAGGCCGCCCGGACGCAGGAAATTGTATTCTTTCTCCGTTCCTCCACGGATAAAAATGGTATGGTAGTCCACTATAGTTCACGTCCTCTTCTCCTATATTCAACCTTCTCTATCCCACCTATCCTATTTATCCTGTCTAATATCTCCCCATATCCTAGTCTTTATGTCATCCGAAAGGTTAGCCACGCGTTGACTTCGCCAGTGGTGTTGCAAACTCCTATAGGCGACTATAATCACTTTCTCATAAGCTGGGCCGTCTGTCTGTTTGTCAGTTTCGTTAAAAAAAGTTACGTTCTTGCAATTGTCAAAGCAAACATCCGAGGTCACTTTTTCTTAGCGATAAGACCGCCTATTGGGCACATTTATAATATTTCTAGGCTATAAGTTTTTCTGTGTTTTCTGTAATGTTGTACAATACAGTATTACAGTAGTACAGTAAAGTATTCTCTCTCTCCCTCTCTGACATTGATTTATACATAAACTAGCTGTTACCCGCAACTTTTTCCGCGTGGAATTTAATTTAATTTGCCTTCCGGTGCGGTTTTGGCGGCGGCGTATACGCATGGGCCTTTCAGTTTTTTTCTAAAATAAAAATAGCCCAAGTTACTCCTTATAACATCAGCTTCTGCCAGTGAAAGTCCCGTCAACATCGGTTCAGCCCTTTCAGAGATTAGCCGGAACAAATAGACAAATAGAGACAAAAATTTAAAAATAATATTTTTTTTATGTAAGTTCCGCATATGTAGCGAATTGTATTCGAATAAATGATTCGATACAAGTTGTTACACAAGTGTTTATTTTAATTTTGAAATAACGTAATTATTGTTGGTTTTATTAAAATTTATTTATTTGTTTTACGTATTAAATATTACATAAGTAGAATTAGTTTTATTAATTATTATTATTATTTTATTAACAAAATTGGGTCGTTTTGGTCTTACGCCAAATGGAAGGTTTACACTGAAAATCAGCGTTGTGTCGGATATAATTTCGGCACAGCAATATGCTGAGCGCTAACCTTGTTTGCTGAAAATGCGGCGTACAAATTCTCAAAAAAAATATCTCTGTGTATAAAAAATGTATAAGGAATGTAATTACGTCGCTATTTCTGCAAATAAAGTCTTTGTTTCTTTCTTTCATATGTATTTAGTAAAAAGTTGTTATTTCGACATAAGAAATTTACTTAAATTTTATATATTTGTATAATATATTTATAATAGATAAGATCAGTAAATTGACTTACAATTTCCTCAATAAAATGTGGGTAGTTATGGTAAATTAATAAATTCTCAGTAATATACACAAAAGATCGATAGCTTGATGTGGTAGGTGCTGACAGTATAATTTTTATGAAGTTTCTTCCAAACCACCCACGAGCAACGGTTAACGATCCCATGGGCAGCGACGGTCTTGTATTTTAAGTTTTTATACTGCTGTTACAACCTATAATAAATAATAATAATAGTAGCCCATAAATGTCCCACTGCTGGGCTCGGGCCTCCCACTATAGGGGAACGGACAGTATACCCGCCACGCTTGTCCAAGGCGGCTTGGCAGGTTTGACACATCATGTTATCTCGATGTGCAGGTTGCATCACGATGTTTTCCTTCACCGTTATTAGCACGTGGTAATCGTAACAATATGCACATTAGGTCAGAAAACTGCCTAAGCGGTGCATGCGTTCCGGCCAGGATCGAACCCGCGCCCTTTGGTTCTGGGACGCGTGCGCTGGCCATTACGCTACCACGACTTATACAACTGTTACAACCTAGGCGCCGACAAACACAAATTCCACGTATAGATTTGTAGAAGCACATTTATAACCCGTCGGCATTTGAACTAATAACATTGAAACTATTGTAATTCTTGTATGATCGTCTTTGTTTACGACTGCTTGCGGCTGTAATCATTAGCCAGGTGTTACGGATATAAAGTACAAGCTGATTCCAGGAAATTCGTTCACGTTGCCGGGCGGGCACACTGCATTTGTTTGCAGTATAAAACGATGGTCTGATTGAGGGAGGGGGGAGTTCAGCGACAACCACGATCAAAGCGAGACGTGTGTATATTCGGTAATCTATTAGTGACGGACTTTGCGCGTTTTATTGAACTACGACCTTCTACATTACGTTTGGATTTGTTGTGTTCGGTTATATTTGTACCTGTGTTATACGTATTTGTATAGTTCTAATAAACTCTATAATAATTCCAACGGCATTTTAAATCGAGTCTCGCAACTCGAAACACTGCTAATTATTTAGTGTCAAAGCACAATCTACACAAATAAATAAAATAGAAGTGTCTGTTTGTAATATCAAAATAACAGCTTTTTACTAAATGCATATGAAAGTAATATATGGCACTTATATCAAAAAACACATAGTTTAGATTTTTATCTATCTGTTTGCTTGTTCCGGCTAATTTCTGAAGCGGCTGGACCGATTTTGATAGAACTTTCACTAGCAGATAGGTTATGTTATAAGGAGTACCTTAGGCTACTTTTAAAATTAGGGTTCCGCAAAAAAAGTTGCGGGTAGTCAAATAATAAATCTGTACGGGTGTAGAATTTGAACCATTAATTTAAAAATGAGAATAATGTGAAGAGGCTAATTGAGACCAGTGAAATTTTTAAAATGCAACTTTTAGAATTTATGTGTCTATTTGTGTGCGTATGTGTTAAGTGGAAACTACTAAACGGATTTTAATTAAACTAACACAGAACTAGTTTATGCTTTAAATATTTCTTTGTTTCGGTGTGTTTTTTTTTACTCGTAAAACTTATGAAAAAAACTTATTCTTATCCGTGCAGGAACGGAGAAATAATACAATTTCTTGCGGCCGGGCGGCCTGTCGTAAGAGGCGACAAAACAACCCACAGCCAGGTGGTAGGGCATTTGCCCGACTGGATGGCTACCACCCCTGGTCTAAAGTATGTCGCCATAAAAACCTTGAGTTGTGTTCCGGCATTAGTGACCACGTTCCAGTCTCCCTTAAGAGAGCAGCAGCGCATTTGTAGCAACTTTGGTGTTGCAAATGTCCATAGGCGATGGTAACTGCTTTCCATTAAGTGTCTGCTGATCTCCTGCAATAAAAAAAAACCGATAAATCGCGTATACTTAAGAAGCATAACTCATTTTGTACCTAAAACAATAAAAAGGGTTTTTATTCATAACCTGAATTTGTGAAATAACGATTTCACGTGAACTTCTAGCAGTCCCTAAGGTCTTACTGTCAAAAGCCTTTCGTTGTTCCTTTTCCTCCGATCAACCCGAAAGAAATTTTAGATACAAGAGAGAAATATCATATATTTCTTTAAAAGTTTAAGTAATTTTTAACCGACTTCAAAAAAAGGAGGAGGTTCTCAATTCGTCGGGGTCTTTTTTTATGTATGTTCACCGATTACTCCGAGATTTATGATCCGATTTACATGATTCTTTTTATGTTCGACGCGGAATAGCTTCCATTTGGTCCCCTAAAAATTTAACATAGTTCGGCCCAGTAGTTTTCATTTTACGAACATTTTTTATGAAAAAATTTCCATTCCGTTCCATATGTACACCGATTTCTCTGAGAGTTATGATCCGATTTACGTGATTCTTATTTAGTTTGATGCGGAATAGTTTCCATTTGGTCCCCTAAAAATTTAACATAGTTTGGTCCAGTAGTTTTCATTTTATGAACATTTTTTAATCCAAATTTTCCGTTCCGCTCCATATGTACACTGATTACACTGAGGTTTATGATCCGATTTACGTGATTCTTATTTAGTTTGATGCGGAATAGTTGCCATTTGGTCCCCTAAAAATTTAACATAGTTTGGTCCAGTAGTTTTCATTTTATGAACATTTTTTATTACAAATTTTCCGTTCCGCTCCATATGTACACTGATTACACTGAGGTTTATGATCCGATTTACGTGATTCTTATTTAGTTTGATGCGGAATAGTTGCCATTTGGTCCCCTAAAAATTTAACATAGTTTGGTCCAGTAGTTTTCATTTTATGAACATTTTTTATTACAAATTTTCCGTTCCGCTCCATATGTACACTGATTACACTGAGGTTTATGATCCGATTTACGTGATTCTTATTTAGTTTGATGCGGAATAGTTGCCATTTGGTCCCCTAAAAATTTAACATAGTTTGGCCCAGTAGTTTTCATTTTACGAACATTTTTTTGTTCCCGTTTCTTGGGAACTATATTTAACTAACCTAACTTACGAACTAACTAACGAATTTAGTACTATTCTAATCGTGTACAAAGGGCGGTCTTATCGCTAAAAAGCGATCTCTTCCAGACAACCTGTGGCAAGAATATTGCTCATTAGGAGTGGCTATGGTTGTATACATAATTATTGTACGATTACTTACATTTTAATAATAAATATATAACCATACTCTATGTACATATATATACGCAAGTTATATACTTATACAAGATATAGTGATAAAATGCAATTATTTAATATATATAATAATAATAATAATAACAACAGCCCATAAATCTCCCACTGCTGGGCTCGGGCCTCCCATTATAGGGGAACGGACAATATAGTACTTATAATCTGAAAACCTTACTGCTTACATATATTTTATACACTGCAATGACACACCCAACAAAACATATTTAGAACACCTAATTTTACAGTATAAGAAACTTAGCAAAGTGGGATAACCGATAGCGGATTGAAGTATATAATATATATATAATAATCAGCAGACAAACACACATATTGTATATCCCCAAATTAAGCAAGTTATGCTTGTGTTATGGGTAATATACAACGGACTACTCTGGGGTCGATCCCAGACACCCAGACCATAGTAAATAACGGAGAAAATATGTTTCTGAAATTTACTATACCAGGATTCGAACCCGGAACCTCTGCGTTGCAGTGAGGTACGCCGGCAAAGGCTAAGCCCGCTCAACCACAGAGGACGAAGTCATTGATAAACCATTTTAGTTAAATACGTTACGAATGAAAAGAATTTATTACATTACTGTTTGCAAATTTTAGATAATATTGTTACGAGCGCGGGGCTCGAATTAAAATGCCGTTGGAATTACTATAGAATTTATTAGAACTATACAGACACGTAAAACACAGGCACAAATATAACTGGACGCAACCAGTAAGAACTGCACGATTCAATAACACGTGCAAAGTCCGTCACTATATAACTTATCGAATGTACGTCTTACTCGGATCGTAATCGTCGCTTGACTGCCTTACCCCTCCGTTCGGGCATTCCTTTTATCCTGTACAAATACAATATGTCTCGACGCAAAACAATAATTTCCACGAATTAGTTCGACACATCGGTCTAATGACTGCCATAAAAGATTACAATACACGATAGGCTGTTTTTCGTCATTTAAATTATTTTTTATTTTTTTATTGCAGGAGTTCAGCAGACAGGCAGACGGCCCACTTGATGGAAAGCGGTTACCATCGCCTATGGACATTTGCAACACCAAAGGTGCCACAAATGCGCTGCTGCTCTCTTAAAGGAGACTGGAACCTGGTCACTAATGCCGGAACACAACTCAAGATTCTTATGGTGGCATACTCTAGACCAGGGGTGGTCGCCATCCAGTCGAGCAAATACTCTACCACCTGGCTGTGGGTTGTTTAGTCGCCTCTTACGACAGGCCGCCAGGCCGCTGGAAATTGTATTCTTTCTCCGTTCCTGGTGGCAGTTGCTTCTCGGGTTTGAAAATTAAAAACTCGACGTAATAATGGACTGTATGATTATTATTAAATTATAAATATACATTTAAAGAGTAGAACAAAGTATGCAAGAGAGTTGAGTACAATATATGAATGGCTGAGTGGCTGAATTCATAGTAGTTCTGAATGTAGTCTCTTCAGGCTTTTTCAGCCTCCTATATCCCGCATTCCGTCCGACGCCCAGTTGCTAATCGCGCCAGCTATGGGCGTCGGCGGTATGCGGGACGCGGAGTGTAGATGTGCTCCGGCGGGCGGGTCAGGGGGGTGCTCTCTGTCCGCAACAACCACGTTGTATTAGAGATTAATATTGTTACAGAAAATTTATTTTGGTAAGTTATAGAGAACTACTCTATGCAAAACAGGCGCTAATTACAGAATAAATCAAAATATAACATCATTATTCAATTATGGAAATGATCGAATGTATCGGTTAGAAATAAAAAGAATACATAACAAAATTAATTATTAACCTTAAAAAGAAACATGACAAGAAAAACTATGCTACTAAATAAATGTAACATAAGCTCTATGAACAGATAGGACAATATATATAAGTATAGACATAAGGCCAACACTGCACATGCACTTCCTCACAACACCAGCATGTAACAGATACACTCTACATTAGTATAAGTTTAGTATTAAAATTAGAATAAATTAATATAATAAGTTATTCTTAAGGTACACCACAACAGAAAAATCACTAAATTAATGTCACACACAGTAACAAAAATAAACAATAAGCGTGTATGGACTCTAAAATCTTTCATAGAAATTAAGTTGTAAAAAAGGGTACGGAACTCGAGTCCGTAGAGATGTTAATAATGATGAAAAAAAGCTCTATGAAACCGATATTTCAAGTTAACTCACTGTTATCACCCAGTGTAAAATCTTGCTATCGATTAATGTTCGCACCGTAGGAGGTCCTGCCAACGTTTTGTCGCGACGTTGTAATTAATAAAATAATAATTACTGTGCGTAGGACGCCTCGAATAAGGGATGACGACCCGACAACTGATTAAGGGTTTCCTAATGAGAGTTTTTATGGACAGGATTACTTTTTATATTTTGTGAAAATTGAGAATTAATTTCATGGAAAGACTGGCACCGAATAAACGTTCATTTGCAGCAGTAATTAAATATTTCTGGAATAAATAAGAAAATTAAAAGATCGACGTTAGAAAGACGTTCTTCTTCTGCAAGCGGGCGGTTTCCGTAACTCGATGACATAGCGCCTTGTAGTTGAGTTGCGGTAACCGCCCGTTTTGCGTGCAGGATGGTTAAAAGGCTACTCCATCCAGCGCAGCTCTTCCAGGAATTCCACCAGCTTCTTAACGTTGCCGAAGACTTCTCGAAAGTTACTTAGTATATCGAGATACTTTGCCCTATATTGGGCCGCTCTGCATTCTAGCAGGACATGGGCAACTGTGTCTTCGTCCTCCAGTCAAGCTCTGCATAGGGGGCCGCCAGTGACACCTGTATTGACAAGATTTCTATAGAGAAGTCTGAAGAAAATTGTCGTTCAAGATCGAAGTGAACTCCACTGTGGCCTGCCACTCAGGTTTAGTAGAAACCTAGTGTATCTTCTTTTTCAGCCAATCAATGTCCACTGCTGGACCTAAGTCCCCCCAAGTCTGCGGCATATAATCCGGTCTCCCGACCTAGTTCATATCAACTGTTATTTTTAATAATATAAAATATGAAAACAAGGGAAATATGCAAAAATTTGTTTTGCGTAAAAAATACAGGATTTAATTACTTATCTAAACATCTTATGTAAGCAAAACTTATCAGTGTGGGCCAAAGGCTACGGCCTCACCGCAAGTGGCTCGCTTAGCGGCAAGAGGTTAGCTGATTGCTTTAATGACTCATCCTAGTGAAACAAGACATTTCACGCGGTCCCACCGCTCGCTTAATGGGACGCTAGGCGCTAGAGTTGGGTTAGGACATGATTTTAAAATGAGTTTGTAAGAATAACATGACATTTGTACTGAAACAGTACAATGTACCACTTTAAATGAGGCGAGGATATTTGCACGGTTTGTACCGCGGCAGTATATTTCAAGCGATGAAGCCGGTGAGGCGGTGAGCGTCATTCCCTCATTTGTCCCGTACAAAACTTCTAGTTAGGAAATGTTTGTTAAGAATCGGATATGATCGGCTTCGGTTATCTCATTTTACTATTTTTTTCATTGCAGGAGTTCAGCAGACAGGCAGACAGCCCACTTGATGGAAAGCGGTTACCATCGCCTATGGACATTTGCAACACCAAATGTGCTACAAATGCGCTGCTGCTCTCTTAAAGGAGACTGGAACCTAGTCACTAATGCCGGAACAAAACACAAGGTTGTTATGGCGGCATACTCTAGACCAGGGGTGGTCGCCGTCCAGTCGAGCAAATACCCTACCAGCTGGCTGTGGGTTGTTTAGTCGGCTCTTACGACAGGCTACCAGGCCGCAAGAAATTGTATTCTTTCTCCGTTCCTGCATGGATAAGGCTACTATACTAGGAGTTATACATGTCATGTTGTCCCTCTTCGTCATGTATCATCCGTAAAGGCGTCATTGTACTTTTGTAGCGTAAGCCTCTTTCCGTCCTTCCTCTTACATTTGAGGCGCAAGTAGTACACTGAGTAGTAGCGCGACAAAATACTTGAGGTATTACTTTTGTAGATTTTGTACCTTATCAGTACAAATGGATTTTGTACGGGACAAATGTACCAGCTCGTATGTGTCCGACGCAACTCTACTTGGCAACTCGATACTAGCCTATCGGTTAGCCATGCGAACGGACGCGTCGGTTATTTGCTTGGATGACTGGGATGCAATGGAGGAATTAACCAAAATTATCGAACATTTTGGGTACATGTTCGATAATTTTGGTTAAGAAAAAGAAATTTGAGGACGGTGCTTTCTGTAAGTAGCCAATTTCTAGACGACTTTGAGAGAGATATTTTACCACAACAAAATACTAGTCTAGAAACAAATTTTAGATCACCAGGTATGTCAGCATGGCAGCTATCAGTGTGACCACTATGTATCAAAGCATTTCGACCATTCGGCTTGCCTCGTAGCTAACCTTCAAGCGTGTCACTTGCAATGAGGCCGAAGCCTTACCATTCATAATTCTTTCATGTTCAAAGCTTTCAATTGTGATTGATTGCAAAATATATGTATTAAATTAATAAAGCGTTAAGCAAGAGATATAAAATTATTCATGGCGCCATCTACTTTTTTAGGTATTAAGCCAATATTACACAGTTAATTTCTAGCCTTCAATTTGGTTGAAATCAACCAAAATAATCCATATAAACATTAACTTGAATTATTTAATGCTACTGAATACCTTCTTGTCTTTCAGTTCTTTGCCTTTCAACAAAACCGATTCACTTTGGTTGAATCGTCTAATATCAACATTAGAAGAAAGTATTTCATTAACAATACAGAATATATATATATATATACATTATTGCTAAAGCTCAGCAGACAGGCTGACGGCCCAACTGTGATGGAAAGTGTGGATTAGCAATACTAGTGGTGATGCCAATGTACTGCTGACCTTGAAGGAGAAACTGAAACCTGGCCACTGATGCCGGAACACTACTCCTAAATATCCTACCACCAGGCTGTGGGTTTTCTCACCTCTTACTACAGGCCGCTCGGTCGCAAGAAATTGTATTTTTTCTCCGTTCCTGCACGGATAAAAATATAATATATATAAATGCGCATAATCCTATAAAATTTATCATACGTGTGTAAAATTCTCTTACTTTTAATCAATTGAAACAAATACCTTGAAAATATGTCAATAAAACGTATTTGTACATAGTATAATTCAGTACAACAACTGCAAATAAAATTCTGTAGAGATTTAATATATCGGGCTGACAATTTTCCAATTAACATTTTTCGTATCCATTCCGCCGCGGCTCCAGTCGGCTCCACTCGCATAGAAATGATTTACTTTAATGGCTTGTTTGTGAACATGTTTCTACTATTGTAAGATGCTATAAAGTTAGTAATGTTCTTTGGCCTTTGATATTTAATGGGACCTTTTAGAATTATCTGTGTTTGTTGCTATGTGTTTAATATAATATACATATAGAAACCTTGATTTTCTTAAGATTATTTTGGTACTTGACAACTTTGCCAGGTGGTAGGGCATTTGCCCGACTGGATGGCTACCACCCCTGGTCTAAAGTATGTCGCCATAACAACCTTGAGTTGTGTTCCGGCATTAGTGACCAGGTTCCAGTCTCCATTAAGAGAACAGCAACGCATTTGTAGCACCTTTGGTGTTGCAAATGTCTATAGGCGATGGTAACCACTTTCTATCAAGTAGGCCGTCTGCCTGTCTGCTGAACTCCTGCAATAAAAAATAAAATAAAAAAAAACTTCGAAACTCAATTACGTAATTTGATGATGTTGGTGTTTCGGTTAACTTAATGTCCCTGCTCCATCTGGAATAATGTTAGTGTTAGTGACTAATAGTGATGCAACTGCAACTTGTTAATAGCGTTAAAAATAACGATATATAATAATAATATGACCAAATGCAACTTGTTAATAGCGTTAAAAATAACGGTGTAATGATAAGCTACAACAGTGTGTAAACAAATGTTATCGGTCAGAGTTTAACTTCATTATCAATTAATAACAATGTCCCATCACAAATAACGCATTAAATCCTTCGTTAATAACAACAAAACTACGTTTTAACGGTTTTAAACGCGGCGTCAAAATAACGATCTAATCGCGGAAACATGAAAAATAGTTTAGATAATAATCCTTGAATCATTACATGTCATTGAATACCATCTTATACTTTCAGTTCTGTGCCTTATAACCTAGCTGGTTTAATTTGGTCGATCTGTTTAATATCAGTATTAAGGGTCGTTTACATGGAGAGAGTTTATCGCACGTTTCGGGGCGAGAAGTCGTATACTATTTTCGTAGGCGATACAGGCAATGATCGCATGGACATGTTTACATTGAAGCAAGAAACAAAAGCTCGCTTACAAGTATATCACAAGATAATCGTAAAGTAATTATTGCCAAGAGTTTTGTTTACACTAGACTAAAATCGCATTAAGATATTTACATACAATTTCTCGGCTTGTCTAAACTAGATCTCGTATGGCATTTTCAAGTTCATGCGAGTATCGTACAAATCACTTTGAACCGATTTGTATGGGAGACTTCCCATTCGAGTTCTGTGTACTTTTTGTAGTAAATATGAAAACTGTGATTTAGTAAGACGAAACATATTTTAAATGTGCCTTCATCTTCTAGTTGCAATTCAAGATACAACATATTTGAGGCTCCTAAAGGGGTTTTTCTTTCCATCCACTTTTTAACCCAACATCTTTTTTCGCTTTCATTTAATTAATTCTTGTCTTAGAAGAACAGAGATAATTAAACACCCCCGCGCACTATACTCATACTTGCAACAGGTTACTAGTAACCAGCTCGAAATTGATTGTTGATTTCAATTTTTTTTTTATACAGAGACGTCAATATTCAATGACCAGGTGACTATCGCCCTTCCACGAACGTTATCGTATGTTTAATTTAGATGATCATATTTTTTTCTTGCTCTCGACAATCGTATCGTCAAGGCAAGAAACTCTCCATGTCAATGACCCTTAAGTCTCCTAGCAGAAGTTGGTTCATTGATCTCCAACGAAAGACGTCAAACGTCACTTATAAAATATTAAATTACAAAATCCTACAGTTCCGTACCTTTCTTACTACATAGTGTACGTAGATTAGTGTGTAATATGGATGTCTTATCGTATTTTCTGTTGTTTTTTAGACTTTCCTCATCTTTTTTTAATGACATTCTTTCTATTGAGAGTTGACATTTGAGTTATTGCTCAAAAAATATTACCTGTCCTTGGAATGTGATGATATTTAAATGTATAAAGGTTATGTCAAATTATGTATTGTATGAACACGTAATGTCAATTTTTTTAATAAAAACAAAACTGACTTCACACTAAAACCCATAAAATAATTACTAACAAAATTAATACATATATATTTATCTATAAACATTTATATATTTTTGTAGATATGTATTTGTATATTATATATATATATATTAAGTATATATCTATTTAATATATAGGACATTCGTTTATACTGCATTTATATATTTATTACTAGAATATAAGGTATTGTACTATGTATTATGTATACCACCATCATCATTATATTCTCAATTTCATTCCTGGGGTTGTCTGGAAGAGATCGCTTTTTAGCGATAAGACTGCCCTTTGTGCATAATGAGACATCGTTTTAGTCTGTAAGTTCTTTTTTTGTATTGGTGCACAATAAAAAGTTATTGATTGATTGATTGTGATTTTGGCTAAAAATCATGTCGAATAACAAAATTAATATTAGATTGTATTACTAGCAATTTTCTAGTTTACTGTCTGCCCTATAAAAACATACAATAATATTTTAACTAATATTTATAATTTATATACCTAATTTTTTAACATTTGTATAACTTAAAGTGTGAATAAAATCTTGCCACAATGCAAGATTTTATTGTACCTCCACTTGTAAATTTGTGTACCCCGAGGGGGTAAAACATGTTGTACTATGTTTTTGGTTAATATTTCGTCTACTGTTAGAATTTTTTGTACAAATACATTTGAATGTAAGCAGTTAAATACTTTGTTTTTTATATATTAAAATCATTATTTAATTGCTTTATTAGCTATACAAGTCTAGCACTATCATACAAGAATGCAATAGTGATAACTTACGGCTTTATTTGCGGTTGAAAATGAAAAAAAAAAACATTTCTATAAAAGTTGAACCGGTGCGGACTATACTGACAAGAACTTCTCCACTAATAGACCTGTACTGTGGTACATATTGCTCTAATGTAACAAGTCACTTATCGTTGCGTACGTATTGCATTTCATTGACAGCGAACAAGCTATGAATCATGTACTTTGGCCAGTCGCCAATGTATATCTAAATAGATCGTATCGACTCATTCGTCTTGTTTTCCTTTCAATCTTGTTAGTGGATTACTGTATACAGTGGTTTGTTTAGATTCTATTAAATCTAGACTAATATAATAAAGTCAGAGTTTGTACATAGGTAGCTTTTCTGACCTAATATTTATGTTACCATTAGTCTAACGTCAAGGTTCGAGCCCAACAGTGGGACTTCCCTGAATTGATATTATTTTATTTAAGGATATAATGTACTTACATATATAATTATGTACGTATATTCGAATATGGTAATCACAATAAATACAAGTCTATTAAAAAAAATGTGTTAAATATACACAATGCATTATCCGCAAGAGTTAACTTGAGACCTGAGCGGAATGCGCGCTCCCCTCCTCGCTTTCTTACCGCTCTCGCCATAGACGCGTCAGAACCTTGCGCTTACGTCATCCAAGCGTAGTCTCATGCGCGTTGTACATAGTTCCCTTAATAGAGTAGTTTTTATAAACGCTTTAACATCACACTACTACTCAAGGGAACTGGACAGAAAGTTATCGCTGACTACGTGAATATAGGTAGCAAGAAAAAAGAACAACACAACCGACTTCAAATAATTGCAATGCACTATTTTAAACTGGCATTCGTCCAGGACATGAATCACGGGAATCGCGGCTCTATTTGTAACAATTAATGTATCCTCCTTTGCAACATAACTTTAATCAAACTTGACCTTATTCTATGAGCAATAGAGTAAGTTTTTCATTGGTAAGTAGTAAGATCGAAGCTCAAATCCGCTTAAGTGCTAATTCTTCTCAATTTAGTTGGATTTGAACGTCCTTCGCTGTTAGTCAGTTGGATTTTGTATCTTATTGATTTAGTTTCCAACTGTGCTTTTTTTTTAATTCATTTGACAAAAACACTTTAAAATTACTAAAATATATATAATGCCCAAAGTCGTCGAATTATAAACGTTTTGTTACAGGCGAATGCTCGTTAGTCAGAGATGCAGTATTGTAACGTAATGCTCGAAATTGCATCGTAAATGTCACATACATACATACATACATAACTTCACGCCAGTTCCCTTGAGGGGTAGGCACGAACAACAGAGCGCCATTTAGACCCATTCGTGTACGATCAATTTGATCATGGAAGGTGTGTCGTGGCCTTCCACGACTTCTGCATCCATCCACTTTTGCATTGTATATCTGTTTAGTCATTCTTTCATCATGCATTCTTTCACATGCCCGAACCACCGGAGAATTCCTTTCCTTACCTTCACCCCGACATTTTCTTTCAGACCAACTCTCTTTCTTACTTCGGTATTACGAACGCGATCCGCGAGCGTCACTCCGCAGATTTTGCGCAGTGCTCGCATCTCAACCGCGTTTAGTCTACTTTCATGCTCTCTCTTCCATACCCAACTCTCGCTTCCATACGTGAGCGTAGGTACCAGCACCGCGTTGTGTATGGCGAGCTGGGCCTTCTGGCTGAGGTTCTGTAAATGTAAATGTTACATTAGCAGCTTAATGTGTCCGCAGACATTGATCTTCGCTTTGTCGGCACATTGCGAGCACGCCGCATACCACTCGCCTCGAGCTCGCGAGCCAAGTACGCACTATGATTTTTGGTTACAGAACTAAAATGGTTGCGGATCGCAAGTGAATACGTAGCTTTATTGAAGCGAAACTTCTATATAGACGAATGAATGAATGAATGAATGAATGAATGAATGAATGAATGAATGAATGAATGAAATATATTTAATATATTTTGATGGACATCACAAATATGCTACGTGCAAATAAGGTTGTTGACGGGGGGTATTAGGATTTTTTCTGTCACGAAAAAGCGTTACGGCCGTGGTGAAAGGCGGCATAATTGTAGAGCAGACGTGGTGAGAGGCGGCATAATGTTAGAGTAGATTATCGATGTTTTTATTGGTTCCGGATCGAATTCCGTTTTTTTGTTTGATAAAATGAAATATGTTTAAATAAAAAATGCATTAATTAAAATGTACCTAATCTAACCAAATCATAATTTGCAGTAAACCTACGAAAAATAGTAATGTTCTAGGACACATAGTTTTTTTTTTTTTTTTTTTTTTAAACAAACACACTGTATATCCTCAAATTAAGCAAGTTACGCTTGTGTTATGGGTAATATTCAACGGATCACTCTGGGGCCGATCCCAGACACCCAGACTATAGTAAATAACGAAGAAAATTCGTTTCCGAAATTTACCATACCAGGAATCGAGCCCGGAGCGTTGCAGTGAGGTAAGCCGGCAAAGGCTTAGCCCGCTCAACCACAAAGGCCGTAGTAACAGTGAAACTTCAACGGACAAGTGGCAAAACGAATCGAAACCAAATTTTAACTTAAAGTTTTACAGGTAGATTGTTAAAGTACTTATTCAATTTGAAATCCGGACTGGTCGGTACTGGATTATTTTTCTTCTATGCCAAGACTAGTTAAATGGCTATCTACAGTGTTACTAAAATAAATACGAGCTAGTGTAATCTTTTTATATTATATTTTTTTTATATTGGAGGAGTTCAGCAGACAGGCAGACGGCCCACTTGATGGAAAGCGGTTACCATCGCCTGTGGACATTTGCAACACCAAAGGCGCTACAAATGCGCTGCTGTCTTAAGAGAGACTGGAACCTGGTCACTAATGCTGGAACACAACACAAGGTTGTTATGGCGACATACTTTAGAGCAGGGGTGGTAGCCATCCAGTCGAGCAAATACCCTACCACCTGGCTGTGGGTTGTTTAGTCGCCTCTTACGACAGGCCGCCTAGCCGCAGGAATTGTATTCTTTCTCCGTTCCTGCACGGTTAATTTTTTTAATTTGACGGAATTTGGAATTAATAACAAAACACAGATCTATTCAAACAAAATTAAAATAATACTCATAGTTTAATTTGAAACCTCCGCAGACCTTCATTCGTTTTGGGGATAAACCACTTAATTTTAATTAGCACTTCACACATACGTATATTAACACGGTTATATGTAAACATTTCAGCCCTTTTATCATTTACTAAGCTGACACTACCGCAAGTTTATGAGGGTCGCCTTTCACTGAAATGGGCATAATTAAGTTTGAATTATTATGCTAGTAATGGGAGAGACGCTTTTTAGAGAGATGTTATTATTCAAAATTTTAATTTACTTTTTTTGCGTTTCGTAGATATTTTGGTAGTACAGAACCCTTAGAAAAAAAAAATTACTGTCGAGAATTAATTCACATTAGACTATAAAACATTAAACTAACAAGACATACTATTTCTATTACTATTTATTATTTCTATCCGTGCAGGAACGAAGAAAGAAAACAATTCCCTGCGGCCGGACGACCTGTCGTAAGAGGCGACTTAACAACCCACAGCCAGGTGGTAGGGCATTTGCCCGACTGGATGGCTACCACCCCTAGTCTAAAGTATGTCGCCATAACAACCTTGAGTTGTATTCCGGCATTTGTAGCACCTTTGGTGGTGCAAATGTCCATAGGCGATGGTAACCGCTTTCCATCAAATGGGCCGCCTGCCTGTCTGCTGAACTCCTGCAATAAAAAAAAAAATAAAAAAAAAAACTTCCACTTCTTTATTCAGTTGTTCTTGTGTTAAGTCGAGATAACTGGCGACCGCATAATCAAGTATGGGTAGTAACAGAAATTGAGCAAGCATAACTTTTGTAGCAGCAGGGAGGACATTTTTAAGCCTTCTAAGCGAAGCTTAGAATAGAATAAAGAGTCTTCGACTATAAGATAAGGGATAAGATATATTTTAATAAAAAAATATTAAAATTCAATGTAATAAATAAAAAATACTAAACACTAAATATGTAAATATAAACACTAAAACACAGGAAACAGCTAATAAGAAATAGAGTTACGAGTAAAAGGTGGAAACAGGCCATAAAGGATTATTTTATGTTCGGTTAGAGCTGCTTTATGTTCTGCGGCACCTCATATATATGAATTCGCTATAAAAATCCCAACGTGTGTGAGATGTTAAAATTAGTATTTGGGTTCTGTTCATCCTTACCGTTGGACAACTAGACGTACCGGTAAGCGCCCCTGTACATGGTGGGAACTCCACCAGTCGGCACCAAGCGCTCCGCTTTTTTTTATTAATTTTTTTTCTTGTTACGGTATAATTTTATAGACCAAAAATACGTTTCTGAAAGTTTCAGGTCAAAATTTGAATATTTTTTTATATACTAGTGCAGTACAAGAGTTCTGGAGATTTTTGAAATCTTATAAAATTTGCTACTTAAGAACAGACGAACGTGCATGACAAGAGTTATGAATGTCAAAGAAGCAAGTGAGGGGTGTAAGAATAAACCTAAATGGCGCGCTGTTGTTCGTGCCTACCCCGCAAGGGAACTGGCGTGAAGTTATGTATGTATGTATGTATGTATGTATGTATGTATGTATGTATGTATGTATGTATGTATGTATGTATGTATGTATGTATGTATGTAAGTAAGTTGGAAGATATAGACTTAGTTCTATTTACTAATAGTGTAGCATTGTTTAGCGCAAAATTGGTCAAGTTCCATTCAAACTCTGATTTATCAGTTTAAGTACCTTATATCTCTCTCTTATGCAATTTTTTTTTGTTTTTGTTTCATTTTCATTTTTTTTTCTTTTTTTCTTTACTGTTATCTGTGGAGGCTTATTAATAGCTTCTCTTGATCTAGCTTATTTCTTGTTATTATTAATGATAGCTTGATTGAATTGATCGTATACTGGCAGAAGGTGATGTCAGGAGCCTTAAGAATAGACGAGCGTGCATGACAAGAGTTATAAATGTCAAAGAAGCAAATGAGGTGTGTAAGAATAAGCCTAAATTCCGCTTTGTTGTTACTGGCGTGAAGTTATGTATGTATGTATGATAGCTGTTAGCTGTTAGATTCTCCAAAGGCGGACACTAAATCTCCAGAAAAGGTATCAGACAGAATTACTTTCCCATTTATGATATTAGTACAGATGTTTAAGGCTTCTACAAACGATCCGCATAACCCAAACATAAAGAATTTACAGTGTCCCAAATCATAAAATATTTCAGCCATAATCTTGGAACGGATCAAGTTACCAGATGTGCCCTGAAGTTGGGCAAGAACTTCGCAAATTTGCCTCGACGGCAATTACAAGTTTCGTTTCTACCTCAAACGATTACTTTAGGCTTGTCATACTTTCAATTT
The DNA here is from genome assembly GCA_019925095.2 of Dendrolimus kikuchii. Classification (NCBI taxonomy): domain Eukaryota; kingdom Metazoa; phylum Arthropoda; class Insecta; order Lepidoptera; family Lasiocampidae; genus Dendrolimus; species Dendrolimus kikuchii. The sequence goes on from CM034393.1 coordinate 23,908,982, forward strand.
ATAGCACGCTTGCTATAAAAACAAGGTTTTAACTGCCAGATCAATGCGAAAGAAATTTTGAAGAAACTTGGTGTTACGGACCGCTATAAACCGATCCATTCCTAATGGATTTATCGCTAGGATAATGATTTGATACAAATAAATCTAAGTAGTCTTAATTGCTGAACTTGTATATCTTTTTGAATACTTATTGACTTGGGTCACTAATTTTTATTTATTTTTTAATGGCAGGAGTTCAGCAGACAGGCAGACGGCCCACTTGATGGAAAGCGGTTATCATCGCCTATGGATACTTGCAACACCAAAAGTGCTATAAATGCGCTACTGCTCTCTTAAAGGAGACTGGAACCTGGTCACTAATGCCGGAACACAACACAAGGTTGTTATGGCGGCATACTCTAGACCAGGGGTGGTCGCCATCCAGTCGATCAAATACCCTACCACCTGGCTGTGGGTTGTTTAGTCGCCTCTTACGAAAGGCCGCCAGGTCGTAGGAAATTGTATTCTTTCTCCATTCCTGCAAGGATAAAATGTCGCAACGAATAATAGATGGTTTTTGTTTTTTTTTTTTTATTGCAGGTGTTCAGCAGACAGGCAGACGGCCCACTTAGTGGAAAGCGGTTACCATCGCCTATGGACATTTGCAACACCAAAGGTGCTACAAATGCGCTGCTGCTCTCTTAAAGGAGACTGGAACCTGGTCACTAATGCCGGAACACAATACAAGATTGTTATGGCGGCATACTCTAGATCAGGGGTGGTCGCCATCCAGTCGAGCAAATACTCTACCACCTGGCTGTGGGTTGTTTAGTCGCCTCTTACGACAGGCCGCCGGGCCGCAGGAAATTGTATTCTTTCTCCGTTCCTGCACGGATAACACAAGGACGCTATAGACTGCTTCAAAATTATAACTCAATCAATATTAGTGGCCTAATTGCAATAGGCTTTTTCATTTCACTTTTGTAGACGAAATCTAAAGTCGTGGTAGCGTAATGGCTAGCGCACGCGTCCCAGACTCTGAGGCCGCGGGTTCGATCCTGGCCGGAACGCATGCACCACTTAGTCAGTTTTCTGATCTAATGTGCATATTGCTACAATTACCACGTGCTAACAACGGTGAAGGAAAACCATCGTGATGCAACCTGCACATCGAGATAACCGATGTGTCAAACCTGCCCGCCTTGGACCAGCGTGGCCGGTATACTGTCCGTTCCCTATAATGGGAGGCCCAGCAGTGGGACGTTTATGGGCTGGTATTTAATTTGTATACAAGTTACTTTATTTCTTAAAGCTATTATCACTAAGTATTAATATCACCAAAAAATAACGATGTAGACACTGAGTTAGTTTTGAAACTTACTCGATTTTATAAGGCCTTCCAAAACATTTTAAGGTAAACCTATACACGAATTTTAAGTAGTGGGGTGGTGGAGTGGGGAGGGGGAAGGCTTACTTACCTCTATTATAACCCCTATGGCCCGGAGATCTTGAAATATTAATTTTTAAATAAACATAACCTCAATTATTTTCTCTTATTTTTTTCATAAATATTGCACTTATATCATAGGTCCAAAGTTGAAAAATCCTTTCAAAGTCCAAAAGAAAGCCAGTAATCAACATAAAAAGAACTAAAATAACCAAAAATCAGCGTAAATCGTCAAAAAATGAAAGAATACCATAGAGCATATAAACTATAAGAGTAACCATTCAAAATGGCGGCCAATAAAAACAATTTTTTCTACGTATCGCATTTATGTATTTTTAATTTATATTTAAAAAATAATAATATCATTAATTTATTGATTCATTGACATATTAAAAAAGAATCTTGCAAGTCGTACACTAAGTCGATAAATAAAACAAATGTTTCATACGAGACGTTAAGGTGTAACTATTCCTGTACTGTTTCGTTCGTGTGCGGTTCTGGCACTCGCCGGCCGCTGTCGCGGCACGAACACAGAGTAAGTCTTTGAAAAATCAAACATTACCAGAAGAAAGCACATTCAATTAACTAATAGAGGAAAGGAATAAAATGGCGGCAATAAAAAATAAATAAAATGGTGGTAATAGAAAGGAAAATTATTTATCAATATTTTTTTCATAGAAATATATCAATTTTCGAAAATTATAACGAATCTTATCCATACTTTATATCGATGAATATTCAGAAGTACCCTCGCATATTCAATTACACAAACAGCAAACATAAACTACCTTCTGCCCGCGACTTCCTCTGCGTGGAATAGTTTCAAAAAAGCAAGTTAAAAAAACCCCCGATTTTGAATCATTTTTCATTGGTGCTCCGCTCCTATTGGTCTTAGCCTGATCATATATATAGCCTTTCTCGATAAATAGGCTATCTAACACTGAAAGAATTTTTCAAATCAGACCAGTAGTTCCTAAGATTAGCGCGTTCAAACAAACAAACTGTTCAGCTTTATATATTAGTATAACACAAAATCCTATAAATTAATTTAAAACCGTCTTGATGCGTATTTAAAACTTGCGATAGGTACAAAGTTTATTATCGTCTAGTCATCGCAGCGGACAACGAACTACTGACTAGCGCAGCGCGGGAGCGCACATATTAATAGTTGCTCTATCTCGCTCGCACATCATCCGTCCCGCTCACACACTGTGCTATACATTGTACTAGCAGTACGACTTGTTAATATTTGTACTTAAGGTTACCGTTTCCAAAATAAATCAGTTCACATCAATACTCGACAGTGAACTACAACTATACTCTCTGCCATCTGAAGTATTAAAAGTAACCAAAATTTAAAATATTAAAACAAAATAGTAGTTTAAAATACCTTTTGCAACAAAAAAATATATTAAGTTCCATATATCACTTACGATAAAATATCGCTAAAGGCTCGACATATACTTAGCGATAAGTATATTTTTACCATATATATTAGTAACGGAAAGAATGCATGATGAAATGATCTTCCATGATCAAATTGAGCGTGTACTAGCAGAAAGTGATGTCAGGAGCCTTAAGAACAGACGAGTGTGCATGACAAGAGCTATGAATGTCAAAGAAGCAAGTGAGGTGTGTATGAATAAGCCTGAATACCGCTTTGTTGTTTGTGTCTACCCCGCAAGGGAACTGGCGTCAAGTTATGTATGTATGTATATTAGCAACATCGAGACGTCGCAAAATATTTGTATAAATGCATATATTATATCAACAGAAGTAGGAGAAGGAACATCTCTATCAATTCTACTCAATAATTTTATATCAACATATTTGCGTATATTACCGATATGCCATAAAGATTGGGCCCAACTTGCCCCGATGACCTCCAACCTCCTCATTATAGTCACCTCATGTCTCGCAGTGATTAAATTACTAATTGAAAGGTCTTTATATCAACCTAAAGTAAAAACAACAATAAATAAATAGCAAATACATAAGAGTTACATAAATTCATCGTTTACTCAGTTTATTGACGAATGTAGCACCTGGCGGTTGGTGGAACGACTGTGTTCGCCTCGTTTAAGCCACCACTTAAATACTATAAATTATTTGAAAGTTCCGTCAGTTATCTGAAGTCTAAAATATCCAGTAACTTGGGAGGCGTTCCGTTAGTAGCTCGCAATGCCCAAAATGCTCCGTCACCAGTTCCACATGACGACCACGGTCGTTATGGTCGTGGCGAAAACGTCACTAATGACGTCATCATTTTCGATCACACAGCGCTCACAACGACCCGTGTCGAGGTGGGTCGAATTGGGCGTTGACTGAGCATTAATTCTCTCTATCTCTTGACATTGAAAAAGGCGGGATTTTCAAATCAACCAATGACATCTCTGTATTTTGTCGTCTATGACATCAACGCCCCATAATTCGTTCTACTAAGTTTATGATTGTAACGTCCACAACCAAGCGGAACGGCAAAATATGTGGTCGTGAACGTAGTTTTTGTGAGTCTTTTGTGGAACGGCCTTGTAAATACTTGTTATAAATATTAATATTTGAAAGTACCCTCGATTATATGTTCGAAGTCTACAACGTCCAATAACTTAGTAAATATATTCAGTGAGGTTCATTGCCAGGTGGTAGGGTATTTTCCCGACTGGATGGCTACCACCCCTGGTCTAAAGTATGTCGCCATAACAACCTTGAGTTGTGTTCCGGCATTAGTGACCAGGTTCCAGTCTCCCTTAAGAGAGCAGCAGCGCATTTGTAGTACCTTTGGTGTTGCAAAGTCCATAGGCGATAGTAACCGCTTTTCATCAAGTGGGCCGTCTGCCTGTCTGCTGATCTCCTGCAATAAAAAAAAAAGTATCTTGGCCAATAGCAAGCAAAGAACACTCGCTTGCTATTGATTGTACTACTCTAGTCCTTCCCTATGTTAATTTTCCAAGTTATATGTCTTTACTCTTCTTAAGAATTGCTTATAAATCTGTGTCATTCAATACAACATATGCAAATATCTGCCTTAAAATAGTTATTGTTTTGTGATACCTAATACATAGATGTTTAGGGTGTTGACAACACCAACATAAGCTAATATTAAACTTGCAACACTGTCGTTGCTTTTTGTTTCTTCTTCCATTTTGGTTGTAGCAAGTGATTCATTGTAAGTTTTCACCACTAACATTGTTTAACTTCTACACTTACAACGACTAGGGTATCGCCCACACCATGAGCCTAGAATAAAATATATTATATGTGCGACGAGCTGCGCACATGGTATCGATAATCGGATCTTAAAATACGATAACAATGTTATGGTTATTTTATTCAAGTCAAAGTGGCCGAAATTTGGCGAACATTTGCCCGGCTGGATGGCTACCACCCTTGGTCTAAAGTATGTCGCCATAACAACCTTGAGTTGTGTTCCGGCATTGGTGACCAGGTTCCAGTCTCCCTTAAGAGAGCAGCAGCGCATTTGTAGCACCTTTGGTGTTGCAAATGTCCATAGGCGATGGTAACCGCTTTCCATTAAGTGGGCCTTCTGCCTGTCTGCTGAACTCCTGCAATAAAAAATAAAAAAATAGCTTTCAAAGTCATAGAAAGCATGTAAGAACATGGGGTATTCTATCTTCTGAAGTCTTCAAATTACTTTGTACAAGATCCGTCAAGTTGTTTTTAGGGTATGCGATATTTGCAATTAAGCTTTTAAGCCTGTGGCGCTATCTAGTTACGTAGGATTTAAGACTTCTACAGCTACGTTTTTGTTGGCTAATTACACCGGCGCACAAAAAATAGAAGTGGTCTGTACGTTTGGCCAGAGCCATTTACCTACATGGATTTTGACGTGCTGAGGTCTGTTTGGCTCAATTACCCTCAAAATTCTCAAAACTGTTGTTTTTTGTTTTTTCGCTATTTACTCAAATTTGTAAGAGTATAAGCTCAAAATGAGCATTTGATTAAGATTCAGAATATCAAATTACATAAAAAGTTTAGTGTTTTTTTTTCATAAGTGCAATTTTTACCTTTTTTTCTCAATCTACACAAATTTATTTCGAGTCAAATAAATTTTTGATCTGATTTAGCGTATCTTATACTACATGAAAAACTTACTGGATTTAAATCCAATTTTTTTTTCATCTCAATGACTGACTATTTATAACCATTTTTAGCGGTTCTTCGCATTTTGCTCGAAATTTTGAAGGTACCATCTAAACGGACCTTAGATTCGGATTTAGCACGTCAAAATACATGTACATACCTACCTGGTCTGGTCAGATGTATAAGACCACTTTTATATTTTTGTGTGCCGGTTTTATGGATCTTAGGCAATTTGCTGGATTACATTTGCTTAATCGATGCCATAATCGATCAAATCCACCCCGTGCCCAATCAAATCGCATTAAGCCGCATTCTATTGTCCATTGCGTCTCTAAAATGGTTTGTTTGTGTAACGTCCGCTCTTCACGCACCAATGGATAAGCCATCAATCAATTTCTTGCGAACAATGAGACGGTATGGACTTTTAATGGCACCGACATCGTTCCTACAATGATTTATTTGTTTTTATGATTGAAGATTGTCGTGTCACCGGAGCAGTTATACAGATTAACCTTCAAAGAAGAAGTGGCACAGTTTTTAACCAACTTCCGTTTTTTGTTGTTTACTTGAACAAATATACTTCTGAGATGATCCCATTATCACCAAGTCAGGATCTGATAATTGGATCCCAAGGAAATCGAGAGCAGCCCTTGTTGAAAAGCTTTTATACGCGTGTGTTAGATTTTAGATAGGTTAGTATAGATAAATTATACACCCATAGGTTTAATAGATATACTGGCAAAGCATTTTATTTATTTCACAACATTGAACAATGTTTCGTGGATATTTTACTTCAAGTTAGATATTGAATGCAAAGAAAACAAAGGTTTGAAAGAGAAGAAACCGAGAGAGATGGAAGCGAGAGTTGGGTATGGAAGAGAGAGCATGAAAGTAGAGTAAACGCGGTCGAGATGCGAGCATTGCGCAAAGTCTGCGGAGTGACGCTCGCGGACCGCGTTAGTAATACCGAAGTAAGAAAGAGAGTTGGTCTGAAAGAGAGTGTCGGGGTGAAGGTAAGGAAAGGAATGCTCCGGTGGTTCGGGCATGTGGAAAGAATACACGATGAAAGAATGACTAAACAGATATACAATGCAAAAGTGGATGGATGCAGAAGTCGTGGAAGGCCACAACACACCTTCCATGATCAAATTGATCGTGTACTAGCGGAGGGTGATGTCAGGAGCCTTAATAATAGACGAGTGTGCATGACAAGAGTTATGAATGTCAAAGAAGCAAGTGATGTGTAGGAATAAGCCTAAACGGCGCTCTGTTGTTCGTGCCTACCCCGCAAGGGAACTAGTGTGAAGTTATGTATGTATGTACGTAAGCTAGATATTTCCTATTAAAAGCAAGTTAAACCATAAGGTCGTAATTTACATGATTTATTTCATAGAACATGAAAACCTTCTACGCAAATATAACATAACAAGAATCCTGTATACACAACTTTCGTATAGCATCTAGCATCAGCAGTAACAATAATAACTGCTTCATTACATTGAACAGAGCTTTCATTCTGTTCGACAAACGAACATAAAATGAATCAATTAGGCGTCTTCGCTTCCTTTTATATTATAGAACCAACAACACCGTGTTCACATTTTAGCAATCTTTACAATCTAACACTTTTAGAAAGGTTATCAAAAATCCTAAGAAGATATATTAATTACCTAACATAATATTTTTTTAATTTTACGCGACTAGTATACATAATAAAACTACGTTTTTAAGCGCTGTAATTTATTTTTATAAATCCGACGTTTCGGCCACTTTTCCGTAGCCCTGATCACGGAAGACAAAAATGTCAAGTGTCAATGAGTATTATTAAAGTTTTATTTAACCTACCGACAACTTGTTCATTTTAATTATTTAGTTTTAATTTTTTTATGATTATTATTTACTTTATGGGAGCCTTATCTAATTTAAATTAAAACTAAATTATTAAAATGAACAAGTTGGCGGCAGGCTAAATAAAACTTTACATAATATTTTTGGAAATAAAACAAGAATTTAATTTTAGTTTCTCATGTATATTTAATTTCAATACCTGGCAGAGCTCAGAAAATATAAATGAAGTCCAAGTCCCGAGCAAAAAAGCGGTTGATAAAAGAATGCACTGTTTCAATACCTTGTAAACAATTCTCAGACATAAAATTAATTACTAGATATTTATATGAATAGTTGATTTCTATATAGCTTTGATTAACCACCCAAAGTAATCCGGGTTATTAACAACGTTGGCATTGTGACCATAAAGAAGTCGGTCTCCATAAGTGTCAAGTTGAACAGCCAACTTTAATCCTTGCTGGAAATCATAATTTATAATGAAGAACAAAATTTTATCTTTATACCGCACAGGTTCCAGTGCCCACATATGTTTATTTTCAAAAGAATGTTCTGAGCCGAAACCTTTTCTATCTCCATCCGAGTCAACAGGATCTTCCAATTTCAAGAACATTGAATGCTCCATGTTCTTAATTTTAAAAAAGATGTGATTGTTCTCCATTTGAGGAATGATTTTCCAGGTAACCCTTACGCTTGTTTTATCATTACTGTCACCCCAAGCTAGCCGATCTTTATTACTAGTCATATTAGAATCAAGTTTCAAAGCCTGGTTATAATAATGACTGACAATTGTCACGTTATCAGATCTTAGGATGTCTTGGAATTCTGATGGAAACCAGTGAACAACAATATCTTGGCCTCCACCAACCCATAACTTATATGCAAACGCCATAGTTTTTTGATTGTCACCCTTGAGTAACCAATCAACGACAATATCGATAAGGTATCCATTATTGGTTATTCTTAGTTCTATAAACATATTAACAGCATTATCATATTCAGCACTGGTGATGGCGTTGAAAAGTGTTTCTTTAAATTCGGTTAAATTTACATATGCCAAATAATGATAATATAATGTTAAACCTTGTAGTCTCTTAGGCAATTTGAAGCCTGAACAATATAATAGCTTCTCGCTAGTTAACTTTTGCTCAAGGTTCTTAGCTGCTTCTGTATTCCTGTCGATACCGTAGAGGACCACTATTCCTTTTTTTTTGTGTACCATGCGGGTGATATCAGTAGCACAGCTTTTGTTGATTGGGGCACTCATTAGAGTCACTATTTCCACAGAATTGTCTTTGATGTAACTGCCTGTTCTGCAATTGCTATACGTAATAACGGGAATTCGGTTAGGAATTTTGCGGCGTATGGTTTCCACGTCTCCGTTACTGACAAGTTGGTACGTATGATTAACATTATAACAATCTGGAAAACCGCTGATACCTAAAGGATCTGTAATGCGACCTTCCCCCCAGTAATCAACGTGTAAAAATTCCTCATTTTCTGGAATTCGGATCAAGTGATAGTCGCCAAGGAATGGGCATTCAGAATATGGATATTTAAAATCCTGGTTAACATTGTAATTTGGTCGCCTTGCATTTTGCCAATCTTTTGGATTCTCTTGAAAGGTTTTTTGCATAATGTTCAGCTTTATTGGTGTTTCCTGAAAAATATGATAATATAATATTAGATTAAGATTCTATACTCGGTGTTTCTTGCATAACGTGTTAATGTGAATTTCTTTGATATTCATGTTTTTCCTTTTATTAACCTTGAGAATGAACCGATAATACTCATATTATACATGCACTTTCGATGACAGAGATACATCTCTCATCTTCAAGACCCTCATACTCAAGGGCGATAAAAGCAAATATATATATATATATATATTTACACATATGTATGTATATAACCTTTATCGGGGAACTCTCCGTTGTAATATTGAGATAACACGACGAATTCGCGTAGAAATTATGATTCATAAATAATTAATTGTCCATTCTGTTAAAATTTCAAAGAAAGTGTTTCATCTCATACATTCCATTTCTTATCTAAAATTTTAGAAGAAATGTGTTTAGAATTCTACGATGCCGTTGCATGTTAAAATACAAGAAGAGCTTCACTCGGTTAATGTAACATGAAAATGCTTTGATTATAACATTTGGTTCAAGATGATTTTGATAATGATTTTTTAATATTTTTTCGACTCTAGATAAACTAGTGGTCACCCGTAGTCGAAATTTGACCATCATATTTTGTTGTCAAAGACTACATATACTTCTATAATCACAGATTTCACCAAAGCAACAATAAACAAAAGAGTATATTGAAATAACTATCTATAGATGCTAATACATACATACATACATACATAACTTCACGCCAGTTCCTTCATAACTCTTGTCATGCAAGCTCGTCTGTTCTTAAGGCTTCTGACATCACCCTCTGCTAGTACACGATCAATTTGATCATGGAAGGTGTGTCGTGGCCTTCCACGACTTCTGCATCCATCCACTTTTGCATTGTATATCTGTTTAATCATTCTTTCATCGTGCATTCTTTCCACACGATTAATATATAGATTAATATTATCGATGTTCTTTAATCAAGTAAGCGAAAGATTGAAATTACAAAAGACCTTTCAATGTAATTTAAAAGAAGTCTCGCATGGCCAAAATTTTGGCCTGTTATTTAAGGTAACGCATTAATGTTGCGAGGCAACGTGCAAATGCTGCTAGCATTTTGGGAACGCTTCCCACCGATATCAGTTTAGATTACATATTTTGCTTGTACATATATTTATAGTAGCTTTATTCATTTCTAATCTTTCTTTTATATTGTTACGAGCTACACAGGGCTCGAATTAAAAAAAGAAATCTTAAATCCGGGAAGGCAATAAACCGCGCTTTTATAACCAGTTTCCCTTAAGAGAGCCGCAGCGCATTTGTAGCAACTTGGGTGTTGCAAATGTCCATAGGCGATGGTAACCGCTTTCCATCAAGTGGGCCGTCTGCCTGTCTGCTGATCTCCTGTAATAAAAAAAAACCGGCAGGTGTGCGCATTTCTTTGTCGGTATGTAACAATATATACATAGATATTATCAGCCTGTTTCCCAAACGGTTAGGCAGAGGCGATGGATTTCCATTTGCTACGATCCTGACATACATCTTTTGCTTCATCTACTTTCATTAATCTCTTCATACATACACGTTCATTATAGATAGTTTTTTTTTGGCCATTCTTTAAGACATCTGCGATTTGATCGTGGTAAGTACGTCGCGGTCTACACATCCACACTGCTCCCATACAGTTGTTTTGTCAGTCTCCTTTCATACATCATAAGTTTTTTTTACAATAGGCAAAAACAAAATAAAATGTACTCACCGATTTATTCCCCGAAACTACAAGTGCCTCGCACAAGTCATCCAATTTATATAATCCTGCCTGAACTGTGTGTGCGTTTATCATATGAAAAATGGAGTAATTTTCCAAAATCTATTTTACTCTTTTTCTTTATATGAGTGCGAGTGAAATGAAAGTATCATTGGTTGTGTCACCTTTTTTTCTTATGCATGCATTGAATAGGAATTGCCATACGTTGGTGAACTGACAATGACTTCCTAATTTAGGAGTGATATATCTGGATTTAAACTATGACGTTATGCCAAATTTATGATTGCCTCTTTGTTATATCGTCGGTGAAACGTACTAATGCTTTATTACTCTCCAAGGCAAACGTATAATAGTATATTTTGTGCTCAAAAAGTAATCCAAGACCACGTTTCTATAAAGCCATCTATAAACCCGATATAACGTAAACACAGTTTTTTAACAACCTAAATTAATTTATATTATAATTTACATAAAAAAAGTGTAATACAGTATATAAAGCAGAAGTTATAAGGTATAATTTAATGCGATCCACGAGAACGCTGCCGACAAACTGCGCTGCAGTTTGGTAATGTAATTGTTTGTAAACCAGGAAAAGGCGATGCGATGGAAAGAACACCGGAGTGTTTTAATGTATTAAATGAAGCGAAACCCATATTCTTCTGTTTTTACAGTAACCAAAATTGCGTTTGAAGTAGTAAACTGGCGACTTTCAATAAATAATCTGAAAGATTCATCTATCTATCTATAATAGGTATAATAATAATTTCCGTGGGAAATGGCGTATTTTTTTTTTATTGCATGAGTTCAGCAGACAGGCAGACGGTCCACTTGATGGAAAGCGGTTACTATCGCCGATGGACATTTGCAACACCAAGCTACAAATGCGCTGCTGCTCTCTTAAGGGAGACTGAAACCTGGCCACTAGTGCCAGAACACCACTCATGTGCAGACCTGGGATTATCATAAGAACCATATACAAGAATTATGATACCCGCTTTTATTATCAATTCAGAACTAAACACTAGAATGATGATAACAATTACTCGCCTCTGCTGCTATTTTTGATATAACAATATTGTGTACAAGACTCCCTGCCGCACGGATAAACCCATGAGGTTTCTGGCCACAGGCCACAGTTCAAATGTGTTTCTAATGTATATGAATGTAAGCATATAGGATAATAAATTTAAAAAAAGGTGGAAACCTTAAATTAAGGTATTCACCATAATTACGTACCATTAAGTTAAATATCCTACTGCCTGGCTGCGGGTTGTTTAGTCACCTCTTACGACAAGCCGCCCGGCTGCAGGAAATTGTATACTTTCTCCGTTCCTGCACGGATAAATGTATTTATCGGGACAAAGAGTATCCTAAGCGATGATCCAATCCGTTTTGTAGTTTTCAGACAATGCTCTATGAGATAACTTTAGCAATAAAATAAAATTATAATTTCCACAAAAAGTTACAAATCTGGCAACACAATATCGAACATTTGCCTCGTTGTGATGATTCAGCGGGTAGCTTTTCGCTCCACTTTGTTGAACTAACGGGCTGATGTAAGCAATATGTTCTGCAAGTCATCTTTAGTTTCCAACACGAATAATTACCCATAACTATTATTTATGGGAGTTAATCAAGGGTTCTTGTGGTGATTATGATGTAAGACGGTTTGCTTAGGATATGATTAGCTTTATTTACTCATGGGGGACGTATATCAGTGTTGCGGTCCACTTTTGTGTTAGATATAAATGGTGATTTAGAATTATTACTTTTTTGTATTCATTTATTTTAATGCTGGATTACAACAGACAGGTTGACGGCTCAACTGTGGTGGAAAGTGGTTGTGCTGCCACCTGCTATCAATGTGATGCCGGACTCATAGATGCGACTTTTTTTATTTTATTTTTATTTCATAGCTTAAAAAAGAGGGTGTTTTTTTCTCTTTAGTATTTTTTTTTCTTTTATATTATATACACATTCTATAATATACGGGAATAGGGTATCTTTATATTTTTTTTAAAATATTGTTACGAGTTATGGACTCGATTTAAAATGCCGTTGGAATTACTATAGAATTTATTAGAACTATACAAACACGTATAACACAGGTACAAATATAACTAGACGCAACGAGTACAAACGTGATGCACGATTCAATAACACGCGCAAAGTTGGTCACTATATAGCTTATCGAATATACACACGTCTTGCTCGTGTCGTAATCGTCGCTTGACTGCCTCCTGTCTCCATTCTGCCGTCGTTTTATAATTCACAAATACAAGTGAACCCGCCCGTATCGTCGACTTAACTTCCTAGAAATCGTAATCCGCACACTTGACTAATTATGCCTGCAAAAGGCCATAGACGAGTACAATAGGCTGTTCTCCACAATAACCAATAAATAAGTAAGCAAAAGAAGACAATCATAAAGCTATTACAATTGGTTCAAATGCCGACAGGTAATAGCGTGCTTCATGGAATTTGTCTTTGTCGGGGGACTAAGTTGTAACAATATTTTCTTTTTTTTATAACTTATTTCGAAGTAAATAAAAAAATATATAGATTAGTGATATCATGTGACAACAAAATAAGTTTTAAATTGGTCCGTAATATAGAAAAAAATTACATAAATTATGTTTAAGTTATATCAACAGAAAGTTATTTAACATTCTTTTTTTATTGCATGAGTTCAGCAGACAGGCAGACAGCCCACCTGATGGAAAGCGGTTACCGGCACCTGTGGACATCTAAATTTGTAACACTAAAAGTGCAGCCAATGTGCGGCCTCTCTCTAAGGGAGACCTGGCCACTAATACCGGAACAAAACTCAAGGTTTTCATGGCGGTATACTCTGGACCAGGAGTGATAGCCATCCAGACGGGGAAAATACTCTGCCGCCTGGCTGTGGGATGTTTTGTTGCCTCTTACGACAGGCTTCCCAGACACAGGAAATTGTATTATTTTTCCGTTCCTGCATTGGTAAAATTATCAATGCGTGTTAAAAATGATATTATCTTTTGTTTGTTGACAGATGTTGCCAGTTGTCAAAGTGTAGTGTTAAGTGAGAAGTGACCACAGTGTTAGTTGTTGTGAAATATGTCGTCAAGATGAAGTTGTGGAAGAGCCTCAAGATCTCGATAGGCAGCCGGAACGACCCTAAGTCATACTCCCAGGACCTGCCACAGTGGGGTGGACAGGGGTATGAATTAGATGGTATGTATTCAACTGTACTGTAGGCCTTTGATCACTTATTCTTTTTTAAATTTCTCTACACGATTAGTAGGTAGGTCTGATGTCAAGTATTCATTATCCGTGCAGGAACGGAGAAAGAATACAATTTCCTGCGACCTGGCGGCCTTTCGTATGAGGCAACTAAACAACCTACAGCCAGGTGGTAGGGTATTTGCTCGACTGGATGTCTACCACCCCTGGTCTAAAGTATGTCACCATAACAACCTTGTGTGGTGTTCCAGCATTAGTGACCAAGTTCCAATCTCCATTAAGAGAGCAGCAGCACATTTGTAGCACCTTTGGTGTTGCAAATGTCCATTGGCGATGGTAATCGCTTTCTATCAAGTGGACCGTCTGCCTGTCTGCTGACCTCCTGCAATAAAAAAAAAATATGAATGCTGAGATAAACAAAATATTAAAACATTAACATTTTCATTTCTTATTGTATAACACAGATACGCAATCAAAACAGAAAGATCAAAATAAGTCCTTAATTAATTCTCAACATTATATAAAAAACATCTCTTCAATTAAACGAAAAATAATACGAAGAATATTAATTAAATCTCAGTTAAAATAATCTCCTTAAACAAGGGGCATAATTAAAAATAGCAATTCAGTGAAAAAAATAATGACGCGCCTGTTTGTCTAATTATCCGACACCAGAAAACGAGGATAACGCTTTGAAGTAAAGCCTTAAAGGCTCCAGTGACCACGATTAAATTAGACACAGAAAAACCCTTTAATCATTTTTCAAAAAAGACTGACTCAGAAAATATTGTACACGTCATGATTTTTAAGAACTACTACCATGGAAGTAGAGTGGAACAAAATGAGTACACCGACCCCCAAGCTCTCATAGCGAAGCCGACTAAAGGAACGGAATCATTCATCCGTGCAGGACGGCATACTCTAGACTAGGGGTAGTAGCCATCCAGTCGGGCAAATACTCTCCCACCTGGCTGTGGATTGTTTTCTCGGCTCTTACGACAGGCTGCCCGGCCACAGGAAATTGTATTCTTTTGCCGTTCCTGCACGGATAATACCGGCACTGCGGCGGTGCCGGTAGACCGCAATGTACTGAACACGATCAAGACTTAAATGTTTTGACGAATAGTCAAGTAAAGACCACTAATAATAAATATTTATGTCTGGGGGTTTATTTTTATGTGAATAGTGCGTCGATGATGTTACCCCGTTGGATGAGGGTGACACAGCACTGGCGAGAGCCCATGGCTCCATCGCAGCGGGAGCTAGGCTCAACCGCTGGAAGGGAGTACAATATAAAACGATGATGATGTGTTGTACTATAGATGTAATTATTGCTTAATTTAACAATAAACTTAAGACCCGCAGGGGGGCTTTGTGGCGAAGCCTTAGGTGAGTAGCGACACCTCGTACCTGACTCCGGGGGCCAAGACAAGGCCCCCACCTCCGTGCTTGCCTTAGCCAGCCGGCACGGAGTGGAGATCGCTAGGGCTAAGACTCAAGCTCCAGGGGTGGAAGTGATAAATGGCATCACGTCAGAAGTAGCTTCGGTGAACCTGCAGCCCACCTCTCTACACCCCGTAGCCACTCACACCCATGTTGCCCCTGTCTTTATGGCATTTTTTGGGGCCCATGCAGGGAGTGGCGAGTCACCGTCTGCTCATTTTTCCATGTTCCCTGAACATTGCGACGGGCAGACGCCATAGTCCCCATATTCCCAGACCCCTAGTACCACTAGCAGTTCACCCCAATAGTCCGGTACTTTTTGTCCTCATTTCCCACAATAGTTCTACGCTGGCCGGGGCTTGTCCTTGGGTGCATTACTATATGGTGTAGACAGGGATAATCGCCGGTCAGTGTCACGCCACATTTACATTAAATTTGTCAAAGGGCCTCTACGTGTTGGCCTTTCCATGGCCCCACGCAAGCCCTCCAAATGTCCGGGCCATTTTTATGGCCCGTGGTCTCGAAAGACATACAAACTTAAGACTATATATACAGAAATCTTAACTGCTACGTGAACATGTGTAAAAC
This sequence comes from Dendrolimus kikuchii, assembly GCA_019925095.2. NCBI lineage: Eukaryota > Metazoa > Arthropoda > Insecta > Lepidoptera > Lasiocampidae > Dendrolimus > Dendrolimus kikuchii. The sequence goes on from CM034393.1 coordinate 23,925,000, forward strand.
TCTAAACATATTCATAGATCCATCTCCGAAAGTTTTCTGTTTTTCTGTGTTGATAGATTTTGGCACGTACATGGTCTACTCAGTATAAACCTTGCTGATCATTTATTTATTACATTATGAAGCAAAATGTGTATGTCTTGTCTGTCTTCCTTTATTTCACAAGATTGTAGAAAGAAGAGATCCATTGTCTCTGTCTACACATATGGGAAACAGGCGTAATAAAATGTATATATGTGTGATTACCTCCATAAAAGGTACAACCAACATAGCTCGCTCCATAGCCCGTTAAATGACTTTAAATTTGTGGACCACTCTCACTGTCAGTGTCTACATAGCATATTTATTTGAATTGCTAAGACTTACAACACCAAATTTAGTGATATTGACTTGGTTCGTTACCTACTCTAAGTCTGTATTCAAAAGTTTAATTTTCAGGTTAATTATTGGAACAAATACCACATCATATAAAAAATAAGAATATATGTTTAAATAATATTATTAACATTTTTTATATTTAGATGTTATATCTATCTATACTAATATTATAAAGAGATAAAGTTTGTGAGTTTGTGACGTTGTAGGGGATAATCTCTGGAGCTACTACACCGATTTTAAAAATTCTTTTACTGTTCCAAAGCTACGATAACAGGGAGTGTCATAGGCTATATAAAGTTATGTATATTTTTACATGTATCTATCAATGTATTTTATTTATATCTCTGTACGTTATTATGGAGTGGTAAGACACTTATTAACTCATATATACATATATATATATATATATATATATATATATATATATATATATATATATATATATATATATATATATATATATATATATATATACACATACATACATACATAACCTCACGCCAGTTCCCTTGCGGGGTAGGCACGATCAACAGAGCGCCATTTAGGCCCATTCTTACACACCTCACTTGCTTCTTTGACATTCATAACTCTTGTCATGCACGCGGGTGAAACCGCGCCGGGACGCGAGTTATGTATATTTTTACATATATCTATCAATGTATTTTATTTAGATATCTCTGTATGCATATGTATTTGTTATTGTGTATGTATGCGTGTAAGTATATACTTATTTCACTTATTAACTTATAGTATATATTTATTGCATTTTTACACAAATTTAATTCGCTCGTTTGTTTGCAGTTTAACTTGATAGGAAAACCTGTTATTAATCCCTACAGCCCTGGCGGACGCCAATATTGACGTCAAACCAGGGCGACAGGCTGCCATCCACCCGCACGCATGCCATACAGTCCTCATATATACATATATATACATATATACATATATACATTTTAAGTACTTTTTTGTTTATTTGTATTATTGTTATATATATTTTTTATTTGTTTTATTTTATTGCATGAGTTCAGCAGACAGGCAGACGGCGCACTTGATGGAAAGCAGTTAGCATCGCCTATGGACATTTGCAACACCAAAGATGCTCTCTTAAGGGAGACTGAAACCTGGTCACTAATGCCGGAACACAAATCAAGATTGTTATGGCAGCATGCCTACTCTGGACCAGGGGTGGTAGCTATCCAGACGGGCAAATACCCTACCACCTGGTTGTGAGTTGTTTTGTCGCCTCTTACGACTTTTCAATAAACCACTTTCACTCAAACATTCATCATGCCTAATAAAATGTTAAGATTTCCATTTAAAAATCTCATCAGTCAAGTAGCTACACGAATAGTACAACTTCCGACCGTTTCCCTCTGAAACTTGTAAAACTTCCACTCGGAACAGTTTTAATTTACTCCGGTTAATAATCTACGAAAAAAAGAGTTCTGCTGAAACTTCTCGAAAGTTCGTAACCACTGGTTCAATCTCAATATAATTTTCCGGGACCTCTGGAAAGTTTTAATGCTACCTCCGCGAAGGCATTTCATGGCCTCGCTTCTTTAATTCGGAGCTTAAATTTTGTGAATTTGACGGATCTTTTAACGTTCTATCTTTGCAGGCGAAATGCTGCACAGAGCCTTTTGAATGTGTAATATTGTTACGGATTTTGTAGGATTCGAAATTAAATGTCGAATGAGTGTACACAAAGTTTATTAGTAGTACACACACGTAATTTTGGCCGTGCAGCAACGGAGAAAGAATACAATTTCCTGCGGCCGGGCGGCCTGTCGTAAGAGGCGACAAAACAACCCACAGCCAGGTGGTAGGGCCTTTGCCCAACTGGATGGCTACCACCCCTCATCTAAAGTATGTCGCCATAACAACCTGGAGTTGTGTTCTGGCATTAGTGACCAGGTTCCAGTCCCCTTTAAGAGAGCAGCAGCGCGTTTGTAGCACCTTCGGTGTTGCAAATGTCTATAGGCGATGGTAACCGCTTTCAATCAAGTGGGCCGTCTGCCTGTCTGCTGATCTCCTGCAATAAAAAAAAATACAGTTCACACAAACACACACACACACACGTCTTCTCGCTGTCGTGCTATAAACATTAGCATTGGTCTTCGAAATTTAGGCTTCGCCTAGTTTGGGACCAATAGGTAACATAAATAAGGTAGGTCCAAATTTCACTACCATACATCAGGGTAAAAAAATAAAAGATTAATAAAATGATTTCGGATATTCAATAAGAAATAGTTGTGGGTTTTTTTTAATCGGGAATAAAGAGAGTTGTTGTTAGATGAAGGCGCGGAGACAACAGTGCAGCGCGTCACCCTCCCCACTTCGTCTCTCATCCGACGATCCGTTGAAACATTACTATAAAATATATGCATAACGACGCACTGTTGACGCTGCGACGACGCAACGCAACGCACTAAGGAAGCCTCTTTCAGCTTTATTCGAATTTCTAGGGACCAAGTGAAACAGGTCTTTAACCAAAAATAGACACCAGGCTCTTGCTAAATCAATTTAATATGTATAATTGCTTGTCGTAACTGTGTAAAATGTTTTATTTATTGAGAGGAAATAATGAAATGATTGTTTGTATGTCTTTCAAGACCAGGGCCCATAGAAATGGACCCGGACTTTTGAAGGGCTTGCGTGGCGCTATGAGAAGGCTAGAGGCCTCTTGACAAATGTAATCTAATTGTGGCGTGACACTGGCCGGCGATTATCTCTGTATACATAATATAAAAATGCATCCAAGGACATGTCCCGGTCAGTGTAGGACTATTGTTGGGAATGAGACCAAAAAGTACCGGGCTATTGGGGTGAACTTATTATATTGTTACGAGTGCGGGACTCGAATTAAAAATGCCGTTGGAATTACTATAGAATTTATTAGAATTATACAAACATGTATAACGCAGGTACAAATATATCTGAACACAATCAGTTCAAACGTAATGCGCAATTCAATAACACGCGCAAAGTCCGTCACTATATAGGTTATCGAATGTACACAAGTCTCGCCTTGATCGTGGTTCTCGCTCGATTGCCTCCTCTCTCCATCCTGCCGTCGTTTTATACTTCACAAATACAAGTGTGCCCGCCCGTATCGTCGACTTAATTTCCTAGAAATCGTAATCCGCACACCTGGCGAATTATATCTGCAAACGGCCATAAACGAGTACAACAGGACAATAGACTGTATGTCAATAAATAAGTAAACAAAAGAAGTCCAAATACGGGGAGGTAATAAACTGCAGGTGTGAATCGGTCTTTGTTGGTCGTAACAATGTTATTCACTACTCATCGTATCATCGAGCTCTGGCAGAATCATACAGTACTTTACAGATACTTTTATTTTATATCTAATATAATTACCATCCATCACAAGGTTGCTTAGGAGGGTGAATACCTTTTGTATTTATATTCAAGATGTTCACAGCTTAATCAAAAAAGTTTATAAAGTATTACGTTTCATAATATAATCATTGGATTTTCATCAACATAAAAATGGCGGCGAAATAAGCCTGTCAGCCGTATAATTGGAAAGCAGAGAAAGGAAATCGTGTATTTTTAAAAGGATTTTCGAAAAATTTCAAATATAATGAGCTAACATTTTGTTAGGTAATTGTGACGGCTAAACATAGTTTACGATGTCTTAACGATTTTAAGCGCGATTTGGTTAGGTCTTACTACTTACTATGAGTACTGAAAAGTGACAAATCTGGCTTGTGCTTGTGGAGTGAAACTTTTTAAGAACCATTTGAAACTCGATGCAACGAAAAAGCGACACTAAAAAGAGATAGACGCATAAATTTATAGAACTAAGCCTGCGAGAGAATGAGATAGAATACCTTATATTTAATCATTTAAACACTATGCTCGTACAAATATAGTTGGAAATATTTTGAAGTTTTCCTTAATACTTCAAATTTTGTCTTTTAAAGGATATTGTTACGAGTTGCAGGACTCGAATTAAAATGCCGTTGGAATTATTATAGTTTTATTAGAACCAAATATAACCGAATGCAATAAGTCCAAACATAATGCAGAAGATCGTATTTCAAATACACTCGCAAAGTCCCTCACTAAATAGATCACCGAATGTACACAAGTCTCGCCACGATCGTGGTTCTCGCTCGACTGCCTCGTCCATCAATCGAGGCATTGCTTTATACTGCACGGATGCAATATGTCTACTCGACCGCGTGACCGAATTTCCCAGAATCACACCTGGCTAATGACTGCCACAAAAGATTACAATGCACAATGGGCTGTTTTTCTAATAACAAATTTTAAACTCAAAGTAAACAAAAGAAGTCCAAATTCTGAAAAGGTAATAAAATGTGTACAGGTATGCAGGTGAGAATTTGTCTTTTGTCGGCACCTAGATCGTAACAATATATATGAAATGCGACGTCACAAAATTTAGAATTCCTCCCACCCCTTGTCACACTTTGTTTCACTTCTACTGCGTGTGAACTGCACACACACACACACATGTATTCATTGATTAATAATGAGGATCTTATGTTCATCTACGTAATCGGAAATACATATATACCAAGTTTCAGGAAAATCGATTCATTGTCAAAGCTGTAATAAACTATAATAATCGGCAGACATACACACATTGTATATCCCTAAGCTAAGTAAGTCACGCTTGTGTTATGGGAAATATACAATGCACCACTCTGGGCCCAATGCCAGATACTTAGTAAATATAGCAAAGTTCGTTTATGAAATTTACCACGCTACGAATCGAACCCGGTGCCTCTAAGTTGTAGTGTCCGCTCAACTACAGGCTGTCAATAAAAACATTTGAAACTTAAATAACTTAGATTAATAATTTTAGTATTGGTACAAAGACATACTCGTAAATTCCAGGTACAAATCTGTAAAACCACATTTTATTAACTGTCGGCATTTGAACTAATTGTAATTCTTATATGATCGTCTTCTTTCGTTCACTTATTTATTAGCATTCGTTTCGAATTATTGAGGAGAATACCCTATTGTCCTATTGTACTTGCTCGTTAGCATCATTAGCCAGGTGTTGCGGATTCTTTTGCATTTGTTAAGTATAAAACGACGGCCTGATGGAGAGAGGAGGCAGTTGGTCTACAACTACGATACGGGCGTGACGTGTGTACATTCGGGAATCTAATAGTGACGGACTTTGCGCGTTTTATTGAATTACGACCTTCTGCATTATTTTTAGATTTGTTGTGTTCGGTTATATTTGTACCTGTGTTACACGTGTTTGTATAGTTCTAATAAACTGTATAATAATTCTAACGGCATTTTAATTCGAGTCCCGCTAACTCGTAACAATATATATAAATTAATATGCACCAAATTAGCTAGGATTTCCTTAAGAGTGTAAATAGAGTCACCTAAACTATCTACAACACTAGGATTACGTTTAAAAGCTTTTGAATGGGGACTCTGAAGTATTTAATCTGAAAGCTAAAAGGCTTAAAAGTTAAATGGATAACATGTACCATGTAAACGAAGTACTAGAAATTACAATGACAGTCGCTCAGTAAAAATTTAATCGACAAATTCTTATTTCATATATAACTAAATGGCAAGAGCTATGAATGTCAAAGAAGCAAGTGAGGTGTGTAAGAATAAGCCTGAATGGCGCTCTGTTGTTCGTGCCTATCCCGCAAGGGAACTGGCGTGAAGTTATGTATGTATGTACTAAATGGCAGTTCTACAAAAGCCTTCAATATACCTTATCGACTCTTCAGGTGACCAGAGGGTTGGATTCTACCTCGTACAACGACTGATCCATAACCTAAGGTAGAAGGTCTGTCGATTCAGCGAGATAACACCGTGCGGTAAAGTAACTACTTATGTGAATAAAAATGATTCCCACGAAGGAGGTTCACGTTACAATAATAAATAAGCTAAATAATCGAACCTCCTTGGAAGCGCTTTTGATCAATACATTTGCCTCACGTTAATACTAAAAAAAATGAGATAAAAGATGTTGTTCTAATTTTCACCACGTGCATGTGACGCCATTTGTAAATGCGCACCATTTTCACATTAGAAATGTCAAATCATTTTTTTTTATTACCTATTGTACTGCTTTCTCGCAAAATGTGTTGGAAAACTAACTTACTGCACTAGTATTATAAACAAATATAGTGTAAACTCCCTGTAACGTCACTCGATTTAACGACAAACTCCCTTAAGCGTCGAAATCACTTGGCTTTGGTTGGTTTAGCTTGTCTTTTATTGGACTGGGCGTAACTACGTTCTAAGTCTCAGCCTTTCCTACATAAAAAGCGCGGGGCACATGGGAGGAGGGTGGTTTTAGTGGGTAGTGGGTGTTGCCCGTGCAACTTCTCTGAGTCTCCACACAAGCTAGCTTGATTATTGTTCGGATTGCCCCTTATCAAAGGGCAAAGCCTTCATGATCAACTATGGTCTAATCCCTTGCAAAGGACCCATTATTGTGCGTAAATAGCATTTCCCCCGCCTTAAAAAAAAGCTTGTCTTCCATACAATAATACACTCTATATATAATTACACCCACTCTCAATAACGACAGCAATTAAGTAATAAAAAATACCTTTTAAGTTGCCTAAATTAGTAAAAGCTGTGCAGCTGTGTACGTTCTTTTATCGCTTTACTATCTTAGCCAGTAATAAACTCGACTGTCGACATCATGCATACCGAAATTTCTAATAAATTCCGAAATACCGTAATTTTTAAGTACTTCCTTTATCACCAAGATGCCTCAATATCGCAAGATATGAATAAAATAAGTAAACAAACACAACAAAATTACTGGCGCAGCAAAAGACGCCAGACAAAAACAAGACTTCTCTTCGTTTAAAGACAACTCTCTATAACGTCATAAAATGCATGTCCCTTCAGTATCGTTATATAGAGTTTCACTGTATTGACAAAAATTAGTTGCAGTAAGATCCGTTAAACCGTTTTTGGTGTATGGTGTATTACAAAATATTTATATATTTATTGCATGCATAGATCTACAAATATAATATATACTGTACAAATTAATAAATTATAAATTTATTTATAAAGTTATAAAGTAATATTTATTTATTTATCTAATTATTTATAATGTTAAAAAGTATTTGTGATTTATTTACCTGCAACATTGAATGTCAAAATATTATGTTAATTGGCTTGAATTTGATTTGATCATCGTACTTTTGTTTGTTTCATATGTAACATGTGTATATAATAAGGGCTCTATTTAGGTTGCTTTAATTTTTTAGGTACTTATTTTTTTATCATTTTATTTTTGTTATATGTTGATTATAATATAATTTTATTTAACTTGCTTTTACCGTGGGTCACTTGTCTTTGTAATTAAGGAGGTGGGCACTGAAAATCAGTGCTGTGTCGGACTATGTTTCGGCACAGCAAAAAACTGAGTGCCAACCTCGTTTCGCGAATTGCGGCACACAATTTCAATGCTATTATTATTATTATAAATCACTGTTAAACTGTCGCATTTTTAGAAATAAATATTTTGCTTTCTTTCTTTCTATTTTCGATGAAACACATTTTAGACTTTCACAGGCAAATGACGAAAACCCGACATTGTGTAGATAGCTACGCACTTGGCCGGCTTTTATTCAAATTATTTACCCTGACAATGTCTTTGGACACCATCCTCGGGTCCTTCGGAGGAAGGGCCAAAATGCAGGCATAAGGCCTGCATCGAGGGTGTGTGGGACTCTCAGCGACCGGTCCTCCACGCTGGCTTCTAAAACGAAGCTGTCGCGAGAAACGGCCGCCAAACTACCCACTAAACCTAAACCTGCGCCCCATTTATAGCCCTTTTACGGGGCGTCATGGGATCTCGTACAGAGTAACTGCACCATGACGCCCCTACGCTCTGTAACTGGGCCACCCCGGGGAGCAGAGTGACCCACTTCGTACAGCAGGGGGGGAAGTCCGCTGTCACCCCCGTGACAGCGGCCCCCTGTGACGGTAACTATGGGAGGAGAAGATGCGCGTAGCGGCGCCTGCGACCGCCGGTCCGCCTCCTGCGGACGGGGTCCGCGTACGCGTCCTCCTCCCTCGCTCTTTCTGCGGCCTCCTTCTGCGACATGATGGATTCGCAGAAGGAGGAGACCGCAAGCCAGGAATGTTGACCCTGGAGCATCGCTTCGACCATGCTACGAAGCGAGCTCACAGGGCCAACGACGTTTTCTAGGAGGGCCCTTTGGGGCCCCCAAGCGGCGCACTCCACGAGCGTGTGAAACGCCGTGTCTTGGAGTGCGCCGCACTCGTGGCATGACGGGGAAGGTTCCCGCCCCACGATTTGGTGCAGATACTTACCAAAGCATCCGTGCCCGGTAAGTATCTGCACCATCCTGAACGTCAGGGTCCCGCATTTCCGCGAGACCCAACTAGCCAAGTGGGGCCGAATCGCCTCCACCGTCACGATACCAGCTTCTGGGGACCCCAGGTCCCTCTGCCAAGCGCGGATCAGGGCCTCGGTCGCCTGAGCCCTGATCCGTCATAATTTATATATAAATAACTAGCCGTAACCGCCGTAAGCCGTAATAATTATCCGTGCAGGAACAGAGAAAGAATACAATTTCCTGCGGCCAGGCGGCCTGTCGTAAGAGGCGACAAAACAACCCACAGCCAGGTGGTAGGGCATTTGCCCGACTGGATGGCTACCACCCCTGGTCTAAAGTATGTCGCCATAACAACCTTGATTTGTGTTCCGGCATTAGTGACCAGGTTCCAGTCTCCCTTAAGAGAGCAGCAGCGCATTTGTAGCACCTTTGGTGTTACAAATGTCTATAGGCGATGGTAACCGCTTTCCATCAAGTGGGCCGTCTGCCTGTCTGCTGAGCTCCTGCAAAAAAAAATCCGGCAGACGTTGTCTTGCCCTTAAAAAATAAAAATCTAGAAACCGATTGCAGCGCCATCAACTGGGACAAAATGTTCTAGAAAAAACACAAAAAATCCATCAAAATCGGTCCCACCGTTAAAGAGGTGTTTAGCGGCGCCACTTGCCGAGTCCAATCGTGAAACTAAACCATCCCGGGATCCACTTGAACACACACAAAAATAATTTCACCTAAATCCTGGAACCCGATTGCAGCGCCATCTACCTGGTTTAAATTTGAATCTAAACCATCCCGGGACCCACTAGAACACACACAAAAGTCATAACAAATGAATGGCTAGTTTTTGGTGTTTTTTTTTAAATTGATGAATGTCATATTTTAATACTTATTATCCTATAACGGATGAAGATAATTCCAAAAACATAAAAATTGGTCCAGCCGTTCTTGAGTTATAAATGGTGTAAGTCACACAACTTTGTTTGATATATTATTATATAGACATAACTATACAAAATAACAACATGCCTAAAATATATTGTATTTACTTAATTAAGTGATAGACAAATAGAAACACTTTGTTGTATTCTACAATTAAAATTAAATCTAATTACATGAAAGTAAGATTTATCTTACACTGGCAACTTCTCTATTTAAAAAGTAAAAAGTGACCGATACTTCTCTTCTATTATATTAATGTACTCCATAGTTAATACTAATACTTACAATATAAAAATCCATCGATTTCTTTTTAGTCTGTCTTTACATTTGTACCCATCACTCTTCCAGTTTAACATTATTTTCTTCATGTAACTTGCATCCGTCCTCTTTAACCCTTTTGAGGGTACAAAGTTAATATTATTTTTGTCCAAAGCTATCCACTGCCATCGAAATTGTCGCGTCAAAACCAAGAGGATTATATCATCTCTTTTATTCTAATATAAATTCTATGGAGTTAGAGGGAGAAAGCATCAGTTCAACGTTCGTTTCAAATATCTGTATTTGACTACAAATTTGTGGTGCTTCCCAATTCGTCGTGTGTGACACTCGAGAACAAATTTGTGGTTGTTCCGTCTTAAAGGGTTAAGTATTAGGACACTTATGTCTACTTCAGCGTTCTGAACAGGATAATGGCTCTTTCTAGGTTTTCGAGTGGAAGCACCTACGAAAACAAAGTAACTGACGGTATCCGTTGATTTAGATTTTGTGCTACCCTCTATTACAAATAAAAACAGGGTTACCATCCATCAAACACTGATTATTTACTGATAAAATAAAATATACACTTGTTGGATACAAGCTAACAATAAGGAGGAATTTAAAATATGCACCCGTGACTTAAATATTGAGTGGAAAAGGATTAAGCTGATGTGGATCATTTAAGTAGGTATCAGTCAAATCGGATAAGGAGGAATTAGAATAGAAAATAGATAAAGACTCCATTCATGACTAGGTTGTGGGAATTACATTGTGAACCGCTTATTAATATGTAAGTAAAAGCCATGCTAACTGTTTTGTTACGTATTATGGTAAAGGAAATAGATGATTGTGTTCGTAAATATAATATAATATAATAATCGGCAGACAAACACACATATTGTATATCTCCAAATGAAGCAAGTTACGTTTGTGTTATGGATAATAAATAACGGACTACTCTGGGGCCGATCCCAGATACCCAGACCATAGTAAATAACGGAGAAAATACGTTTCCGAAATTTACTATACCAGGAATCGAACCCGGAGCCTCTGCGCTGCAATGAGGTAGGCCGGCAAAGGCTTAGCCCGCTCAACCACAGAGGCCGTCAAAAAATATATAGTATAAAATATTATATAGTTGTTTTACTATTAAGGAAAGGAATGCTCCGGTGGTTCGGGCATGTGGAAAGAATGATGATGATGAAAGAATGACTAAACAGATATACAATGCAAAAGCGCATGGATGCAGAAGTCGTGGAAGGCCACAACACACCTTCCACGATCAAATTGGTCGTGTACTAGCAGAAGGTGATGTCAGGAGCCTTCAGAACAAACGAGCGTGCATGACAAGAGCTATGAATGTCAAAGAAGCGAGTGAGGTGTGTAAGACTAAGCCTGAATGGCGCTCTGTTGTTTGTACCTACCCCGCAAGGGTACTGGCGTAAAGTTATGTATGTATGTATGTTTTACTATTGCGAACCCATTAAACTTGGAACTGTGGATTACATTATGTACTCATATTTCTCACCTTATTCATTCTTGAAGCAGCACACAACCTATTGTTGAATCTATAAAACGGGAATAGGCTCTCTTATAAAGCTCAAAATATCAGAAATCATATTTCCTTAATAAAACAAAATCAACGTAACATCTACCCTCAGTCCTAACAATATTTGAAGTCTTAATTCGGGATCTCCCCCTTAATTTGGCCCGTAACGAATCGAATGGGGGCGACGACATTGAATTATTAATTTGACAATTTGTTTTGACAAGAGAAAGACATCGCCGGTGAAATTTTGAAAATTTAAACATGAATTTATCGAAAATTGAGATGGCAATTTATAATCTTGATCAAGTAAATATTTGGATCGGAGGGAATTATTTGAAGTTTGTTCAAATTTCAAGTAATTAGAACATTTTGAGAAATTGTTTGGGAATTTGTTAGTTAGTGAAAATTTAATGAAATAAGTATCTATATTTACATAATTAGAGCTTACTGCTGTGACGATCATGAAACACAATGATCTTTAGACAACTAGTTTATTTTAAAATATCAGCCACCAAGAATACTACAACACTTACCTCACTCATGAACTAGCCATTGTATCTAGCCAGGTAATACTGTAATGTTACCAGCTTTCTAGGTCCACTCTACATTCACTTTATACAAATCACTTTGTAAACGTAGTATTATTTCAAAATACTATAAAAAAAAACTATTACGAATGTAATTCACAAAAATAATGATGTATAAAAAAAAATCTATAGCTAAATATTATTTTATTAAATATTTTCAAACTACTCTCCACCAGCCTCTATACAAAGTTGCATGCGTCTGAACCAGTTTTCCAGACCACCGCAGACATCTCGTTTACAACTTGCTCGAACGCTGGCAGCGCATCTTCCGGCGACGAAAATTGTATCTCTTTGAGCTGATTTTTTTATTTTCGGGAATAAAAAGAAGTCACACGGTGCTAGGTCAGGGCTGTAAGGCGGGTAACATTCCTGGCTTGCTGTTTCCTCCTACTGCGAATCCGTCATGTCGCAGAAGGAGGCCGCTGAAAGAGCGAGGGAAGAAGACGCGCACGCGGACCCTGTCCGCAGGCGACGGACCGGAGGACGTAGGCGCCGCTACGCGCATCTTCTCCTCCCTTAGTTAACGTCACAGGGGGCCGCTGTCACGAAGTTGGGGGACGAAGTGAGTCACTCTGCTCCCCGGGGTGGCCCAGTTACAGAGCGTAGGGGCATCACGGTGCAGTTACTCTGTACGAGATCCCGTGACGCCTCGTAAAAGCGCTATAAATGGGGCGCAGGTTTAGCTTTAGTGGGTAGTTTGGCGGCCGATTCTCAGCTTCGCTGTAGAAGCAAGCGTTATCAAAAAAAAACTGCTTTAAGGCGGGTGGGCCAAGAGTTTGACCGGTGTGCTGTCTAGGAAATCCCTCGTTTTGAGCGCGGTATGGGCGGGCGCCTTGTTGTGGTGGAGCAGTTGCCCGCGGAGCCCTGTGTTTAGTCGCTTCTTGCTCACAACAGAGAAAACTTCTACCAAGCATTTGGCACGCTTCTGCTCACAGAACATCAACGTGAAACGTTTAGCCGTAAACTAATCGTGTTCCATGCGTTAAGTAAGAGTTCGGATGACTCACTTTGTTTTTGTATTTATCTCTTTTCAGTGTCGCTTTTTCGTTTCATCGAGTTTCAAATAACAACGATTCTAAGGATGTGCAAAACCTTATATGCAAAATCGCTATGCAATCGCCCTTATTTATTATTAATTGAAAATTTCAAACTCGTCGTCAGAGATTGTCTGCTTACCGTAGATGCAACACTGGAGCAATTCCGGAAAACCTCGCCTGAAGACTGAAGGCTTCTCCACGCCGCTGAAGCTGTCCTAGACGTCCACATCTGGTATCGTTTGGCTCCGAACTCCAGCCCAATTAGTTTCAGTAATAGACAACGATGATATGTAGCTTCCAAATAAATTTTATTGAAAATATTGTTCAATGTCTAGAGGTCACCATTAATGACTGGTCGTTCATTGAATACAATGCCTCGTACATTTAAATATTATACATTTTTCTGTATTGTATTAACATTATCGAAAGGAAAGTTTTTATCTATACTATTTACTATATAATATTACTAGCGGCCCGGCGCGGTTTCAGGCCGGGACTCCACCAAAGCGGAGATGTGTGCGGTGTGCTGTGTGTTGTGCGACAAGAGATGTTTTTCAGCTGGTGGGGTGAATCCGCCGAAGCTGTGCGGAAATGCATAGTGCATCAGAGATGTGTGCTAGCCTTGCGAGTGTGTGAGGCATTGAGTGCTCAGTACGCATTCTGACACGACAGGTAGACGATGTCGCTATTATTACGAAGAAATTATCTTCTTTTACTTGAAGAAGAAGAACTACAGTCTGAAGAAACAGAATTGATAGCTTCATTTTATAGCATAGATCACTGCACGCCGCTCACATCTGTCGTCTCCGCAGTGCGTCGTTCGCGCACAGCTCACATCTCCGCTTCCATCGCGCCATACAAATATTACATATCTCCGCACAGCGATCTCCACTGAAGCTGAGCGGAGAGGAGATGTCTCAATAACGCAATTCTATTGGTTGTTTAAAAAACATCTCCTCTCCGCTCGTCTCTTCTCCGCTTTGGTGGAGTCCCGGCCTCACCCGCGCTCTGTCCCGCTCCCGTGGTATATAGCGTCATGTTATATATAGCCTGTAGCACGCCCTGTTAACGTAGCTTTCTAACAGTAAAAGAATATTTAAAATCGGTTTTGTAGATCCAGAGATTACCCCCTACAACCAGCTTGATTCCTTGATAACATTGAGAGTCAAGTGTTAACTATTCAGGGATTTCTTTGAAACTAATTAATACTTGATATATATATTATAGGCTGGGTAACTTATAAATTAAATTAGTAAGTTTCCAAGCCTTCTCAATGATTCACGAATAAGAGTGACTAATTAATGTCCAACGAAGCCGCGTTGTTTCCTATCCTAAATATACCTTAATGGGCGTTGCCGAGTTATATATAGCCGACGCATATATAATAAATCAGCTGCCATGTTTAATATGGCCATTAAAGTTATAATATCAGTCTGTAAATGTCCCACTGCTGGGCTTGGGTCTTTCTCTTTTAGGGATGAAAGGTTTGCGGGCTTCAAAGGTAGCTCATTTTAAACACGTGTTCTTTCCTTTTTTATTTCACTGCCAGCATGCGGTTATTATTACAACTCAGCTTCCGACTAAAACAAATCCACCTGCATATCTGAAACAAAACACATTTTATTACCTGTCGGCATTTTTAACTAATTGTAATTCTTTTATGATCGTCTTCTTTTATTTACTTATTTATTGGCATACGTTTCTAGAGAACAGCCCATTGTTTTATTATACTCATTTATGGCCGCTTGCGGCCGACTCATTAGCCAGGTGTTTCAGATTATGTCGACTACAATACGGGCACATTGCATTTGTGCAATATAAAACGATGGCCTGGTTGAAGGAAGGGGCAGTCAAGCGAGAACCACGATCAAAGCGAAAGGCGTGTACTACAATCGGGAATTTAATAATGACGGACTTTGCGCGTGTTATTGAATCGTGCATTACGTTTGGATTTGTTGTGTTCTGTTATATTTGTACCTGCGTTATGCGTGTTTGTATAGTTCTAATAAACTCTATAGCAATTCTAACGGCATTTTAATTTGAGTCTCGCAACTCGTAACATACATACATACATAACTTCACGCCAGTTCCCTTGCGGGGTAGGCACGAACAACAGGGCGCCATTTAGGCTTATTCTTACACACCTCACTTGCTTCTTTGACATTCATAACTCTTGTCATGCACGCTCGTTTGTTCTTAAGGCACTTGACATCACCTTCTGCTAGTACACGATCAATTTTTGATCATGGAAGGTGTGTCGTGGCCTTCCGCGACTTCTGCATCCATCCACTTTTGCAACTCGTAACACAATATTATAGAATATCCATTGGCAGGGGTAACTACTTCTTCCTTCTTTATAATATCTATGAAGCAAGCATTTTGATCAGAGGAGACATAAAAAGCTATGATACCTTCCATAGGTGTACGCCATAATAAACTACAATACGTATTCCTAGCTATAAAACTTCTGTGTATATTAACAGTATTTTTGTTATGGATATAAAAATATACAATAAACTTTCTCTCTTTCTTCAAAATATTAAAACTATGGCTGAATTTAAAGGTAAATCTTATACTAATATATAAAACTGAAGAGTTTGTTTGCTTGAACGCCCTAATCTCAGGAACTACTGGTCTTATTTGAAAAATTATTTCAGTGTTAGATAGCCCATTTAACGAGGAAGGCTATAGGCTATATATCATCACGCTAAGATCAATAGGAGCGGAGCACCAATGAAGAATGTTTCAAAATCGGGGGTGTTTTTTTTAACTATGTCACGCGGACGAAGTCGCGGGCAGAAGCTAGTTTTTTTTATTGCAGGAGATCAGCAGACAGGCAGACGGCTCACTTGATGGAAAGCGGTTACCATCGCCTATGGACATTTGCAACAGCAAAGTTGCTACAAATGCGCTGCTGCTCTCTTAAGGGAAACTGGAACCTGGTCACTAATGCCGGAACACAACTCAAGGTTGTTATGGCGACATACTCTAGACCAGGGGTGGTAGCCATCCAGTCGGGCAAATGCCCTACCACCTGGCTGTGGGTTGTTCAGTCGCCACTTACGACAGGCCGCCCGGCCGCAGGAAATTGTATTCTTTCTCCGTTCCTGTACGGATAAAGCTAGTTAAAGATATATATAATAGTTCAGTCAGTTTAGGTTTTATCTGCGGAAAAATTCTTAGTGAGCTGAATTTTTGCATATACCTGTATTACGGCGTTGTCATAAAGATGTGATAAATCGGCATTGATATCGTGCCGGCTGAAAAAATTATAAAGGTCAAAAGGTCACGAAAATCAGGTTTTCGCTAATATCTCACGACCTATTGCTTGGAGGTCAGTAGAGGTCATTAGAAAAATGGTTTCTCGTGAAATTATCTACAAAAAGTGCCATTTGCATTTTTCTGTAAAATTAACCGCTTTTGACTGTTTAAATCACACATTTTGATACTAGACAATATTTGTAGATTTTAGTAATAATTGACAATTGTATAATAGTTAAATAATAATAGTACTAATATATAATGTTAAGTGTTAATTTACAATACCATGCTATACCCTAAAAGCGTTAATGTATAATCATGTCTGTGTATCTACATTAAGCATTGAATAAATGAATTGAATTGTACACTTTCCATCAGGTGGACCGTCAGTCTACCTGCTAAACTTTCGCAAAAATGCGTTCAAAATGAGAGCACCATTAGAGGGTACTAGAGGAACCCAAAAATGCAACTTATAGAATTTGTCTGCCAATTTTTGTCATTGTACGAGTTCAGCAGACAGGCACACGGTTCACCTGATGGAAAGCGGTTACTACCGCCTATGGACATTTGCAACACCAAAGGTGCTGCTGCTCTCTTGAGACTGGAACCTAGCCATTAATACCGCAACACAACTCAAGGTTATCGTGGCGGCATACTCTAGACCAGGGGTGGTAGCCATTCAGACGGGTAAATACCCGACCACCTGGCTGTGGGTTGTTAAGTCGCCTCTTACGACAGGCCCCCCGGCCGCAGGGAATTGTAGTCTTTGTCCGTTCCTGCACGGATGACGGGCAGAGGTGTGCGGAGCGCGGGCGAGTTGTGATTGGGCAGGGCCGTCAGGGCGATACTCTATGTCTGCAACATATTGCTCTGCATATACTTCCGTGTTTTTAATTTCCAGTTCAATGATTATGTATAAAATGTCTTTAAGTATCCCTTTGTAGATAGATGTTCTTAAAAACTGTTATTTTTAACGACTGAACGATCAAAGTACACGAGAAAAGCTGTTTCCAGTAAATGTTACGCTTCCGAACAATTAAATAATTAATATAATAAATAAATAAATAATAAATAATAAATTTATTTTACTTAGAATTTTAGGGAGTTCGCTGTTGGTTTAGATCACAGATGGTGTTTAATTCTCCACAAATCGACATATTTTAAGGTTCCGTACTGATTTGTAACGAAAACAAAAACCTTAGTTTTAGAATTGAATAGAATAAATAGATAACGCTTTATTATTCAACACATATACAGTTATGGGAGCTGCATACGTCTAGTCATCGCAGCGGACAACAAACTACTGACTAGCGCAGCGCCGGAGCGCACATATTAATAGTTGCTCTATCTCGCTCGCACATCGTACGTCCCGCTCACACTCTGTGCTGTACATTGTAGTAGCATTACGACTTGTTAATATTTGTGCATAAGGTTACGGTTTCCAAAATAGATCAGTTCACAACAGCACTCGACAGTGAATACTACTCTTTGCCATCTAAAGTATTATTTAGCTTCTACCTCTCGCTGCTAAACAGTAGTCACATTAAACAGTATATAACCTTGTACAATCGTCTTGCCGGACTGTAGTCGTTTTTGCACGCTTTTATTTTTATTTTACACACACACATACACAGACACACACATTCATACACACAAACTCACGTATTCTTATTTTTCTTTTATTAAATACTATTATAATTTTATATTCTGTACTTAATAAAAATATTTAAGAGCAGTAACTATTATTCTAGCAATACAAAATTGATAATGTAATGAAATATTTTGGTATGATTATTATGTTTTGTACTTAATGAAAATTAAGCACACTAACTTTATTTCCAATAAATACAATTATAGAATTTATATAAAATAATTTTTAATATCAATTTTATATCATTTATAGCATGAAAATATCTTAGAAACTTTTAAATACAATTATATTTAAGGTATGGAAGAGCGGGATCTTCTGATATAAGTAAATTTTGCTTAAAAGAAGATTGCAGCAATTATCTACAAATTGTGCATGTGTTTTCTAAGAAATAAATATTTTCATATTTCATATTTAACTTGCAATGTTTGACATACTCTGATTTTTAATCTACCATCAAAATAGCCGCGGCAAAGCCAAGAGAATTATATCGTATCTTTTATTCTATTACAACATCTATGGAGTTAGAGGGAGAAAGCATGAGTTAAACGTTTATTTAAATTATTTGTATTTGACCACAAATTTGTGGTGCTTCCCAATTAGCCGTGTGTGACAGTTCGGGCAACAAATCTGCGGTGGTTCTTTGTTCCTGCGGTCGGGCCAGGTGTGTCGTAGGAGGCGACAAAACAACCCACAGCCAGGTGGTAGGACATTTGCCCGACTGGATGACTGCCATCCTTGATCTAGATTATGCCATCATAACAACTGTTAGGGTAATAGCCCAGAAGACTGTAGGTACAGGTCGGTCCCTGCTCGTCAGTGTTTTGTGTCCTTAGCAAACTGTATAACGAGACAAAGGTAGATCCAATCACCGATGATGCACTCTTGAGGGTCCTTGCAGGCCGGCTGGAGTATAGATAGCACACGCGTCACGTTTTATCAAATAATGTCTTATTATCACCCCTGAAATGAGACACGTCCTTCTTCGCTCGAGGCCCCGGAAAGTTGCAGTGCGGCGCGAGCGTCGCCTGGTTATAATAATAATATAGATCATCGACAGACAATCAAATATACAGCGGACTAGTCTGAGGCCGATCCCGGACACCCAGACCATAGTAAATAAGAGAAAATTCGTTTCAGAAATTTACCATACTAGGAATCGAACCCGGAACCTTTGCGTTGCAGTTAGCTAGACCGGCAAAGGCTTAGCCCGCTCAACCACAGAGGCCGCCTCTAACATATAACATCGATACTAATAAGTCCGAAATGCTGCATGAGCAACAACCTGGAGTTGTGTTCCGGCAGTACTCGCCAGTTTCTAATCCCCCTTTGGCGAGCGGCAGCAGATTGGTGACACCTTTGGTGTTACAAAAGTCGATAGGCGATTGTAACCGCTTTCCATGAAGTGAACCATCTGCCTGTCTGCTGAACTCATGCAATAAAAAAAAATATATCTTGAACAGTTAATCATTTACTAACATTGATATAAAAACCCAATAATATGCGAAAGTATGCATGTATGGATGTATGTTTATTACTCTTTCACGCAAAAACTACTGAATGGATTTTGATGAAACTTTACAATAATATAGCTTACACATCAGAATAACACATAGGCTATAATTTATAAAGATATAGTGTGAATTAACCAAAATATAGCGATTTCTCATCACCACGCTGGTGAAACTGCGAAGCGCAGTTAGTCGATGAATAATTATTCAAATAAAAAAAGAATCCAAACCTTTTAATCACTGAAATGAAGTCTATAAATGAACTTGACAACAGCTACTTTTAACACTCGTTAAAATCAAAAAACGCTTGGAAAAGCGTTTTCCAACGTGATTTTATTACGTCTGCAAACATTTTACATTTTATACAAAGGGCTGTTATTAAATTTGACTTACATCTCGCCGGCTGTTGACGACTTAACAAAGATGGCGGATTTGATGATGGAAACTGTATTGAATTTTTACACAACATTATAAACGATTTTTATTGAAGGGTATAAATTGAAAGTACTGTTAGATGGGAATTTATACTATAAAACACGAAGAACTTTGAGAACCGTTTTATTTGACTTTCGAACATAGAATCTATCGCATCTAAAGTACAAAAACGTCTCCACTCAGCTGAGAAAACACTTTATGGTTCACCAAAATTAAAACTGCGTTCTTAAAAGCTAGATACAATAAATGTTGAACGAAGTGCGGCCTTATCGCTCAAAGCGATCTCTTTCAGACAACCCCCTAAACTAAAGAAAGTATTAAAATAACTAACTAACTAACCTAACAAAACTATAGTGCTATTCTATTATTAATGCGTTTCACTGTTACATTATTATTATATTAATTATATTTGTTCATTTTATTCCTTTTCCTTTAAGATAAAATGTTTGTGTTGTTTTAAAATTGTTAATTTAGTTGTTTCTCTTTTTGTAACTGGCAGGTGAAATGAGATTTTTATTTTTACTGTTATTTTATATTTATTCTATTATATATATATTTCCTTTAATAAATATATAGTATATATTAGTTTATTACATATATAGATATATATTTAAATATATTTGTTAAGATGGCAAGTTTTATATGTGATTCTGAAAGGTCTGAAACTGAATCTGAGTATGTGTCTTGCTCCTCTGACAGTTTTTGTAGTGACAGTAAACCTTTGGTTGAGTTACTAGAGGCGCGTTTTTCCAACTGTACTTCTCATTTTAATGTTGTTCATATAAATGCGCAGAGTATTCCAGCTCACTTTACAGATATGTTGGCGTCGTTTAATCAAAATAACATCCACGCAATACTAGTCTCAGAGTCCTGGCTGAAACCTTGTCTCCCATCGACATCTTACACCTTGCCTGGATATCAACTTATAAGAAATGACCGTATAGGCAGTGGTGGTGGAGGCATTGCCATTTACCTTCGGTCACATATCCCCTTTTCCATTATCAGCTTGTCTCCACAACCACCCGCATCGGATGCTGGTGAACACTTATTTATCGAGGTGGAACTTTCTTTGAATAAAATATTGCTAGGAGTATTTTACAGCCCGTCTCTTAGAGTTAATTACTTCTCATCGTTAGAAAAACTTTTAGAAAATGTTATCCCTGCTTATAATCATTCCATAATCATGGGTGATTTTAATACCTGTCTTCTTAAACGAGATTATCGTAGTACACTCCTTGAGTCCTTAGTTGTTGCCTCTGGTTTGTCCACTCTTCCATTGAAGGCTACTCACTGTTTTCCCAATTCTACTCCGTCTCTTCTAGATTTAATTCTTGTATCTTCACTTTCTCATGTTGTTACACATGGTCAGTTCCCAGCGGATGCTTTCTCTTATCATGATCTGATCTTTCTCTCGTATAACATTCGTCCCCCAAAAGCTAAGCCCAAAATTATCATGCAGCGTAATTTTGGAGGTATAGATTCGCATGCTCTACTCAAGGATTGCCGCGAGTTGGATTGGTCGGGGGTGTACAATGCAGTTACTATCGATGATAAAGTGCATGTATTTAATGCAATGTTGTTAAAGTTATATGATTTACATGCACCCATGCGTCGTATTAAAATTAAGCACCTACCTGCACCGTGGCATACCGATGACGTCAAGACGCTTATACACAAAAAATCTCTTGCCAAGACCAAATGCAAGCATAATCCGTGTAGCGAGACCAAACAGGCTTACATAACTATCCGTAATCGCTGTAATAGAGTGTGTAGAGACGCTCAACGCCGGTATATTCATCAATCAGTTGACAAAGATAATCCTTCTAAAATTTGGAAATTTCTGAGATCCTTGGGAGTTGGTAAATTAGAGCAAAATTCTGTTCCAAAAAACTTCAATATTGATAACCTCAATCAACATTTCACGACTGTTATGAATTTTGACAATATTATAAAGTCTAACACATTAAGAAATCTTTCAACAGCTCCAACTCCTTCTCATTCTCCTTTTTTTCTCAGGCCATTATCTGATTGTGATGTTACGAGTGCCATAAAATCCATTACTTCAAACTCTGTCGGCAGTGATGGTATTAGTCGCAATATGATTATCCCTATTCTAGATGTCATCAACCCGATTATCACTCATATCCTAAACTCATCCATGGCTAGTGGTACTTTTCCAGCAGCCTGGAAAGAGGCACAAGTCATTCCTCTCCCTAAAAAGTCTAATCCTACGTCCTTTTTTGAATTCCGACCGATATCCATTCTTCCCTTCCTATCCAAAGTCCTAGAACGTCTAGTCCACAAACAATTAAGTATTTTCCTAAATTATAACTCATTAATGAATCCATTTCAATCTGGTTTCCGCCCAGGCCATAGTACAACAACAGCTTTAGTGAAAATTACAGATGATATCCGCCAGGGGATGGAGAGTGGTCTACTGACGATACTATCACTGCTAGACTTTAGTAGTGCATTTAATAATGTTGACCATGACATATTACTTAGCATTCTCCGCACTCTTAACATATCTCCAACAGTAATTGGTTGGTTTCACAGTTACCTGCATGGACGCCGACAGCGAATACGTGTTGATGACAATTACTCATCATGGTCTGGCCTTACTGCTGGTGTTCCACAGGGCGGCGTTTTATCTCCTCTCTTATTTGCGATTTTCATTAATTCAATCTCCGATAAATTAACTTCATCCTATCACCTCTATGCGGACGATTTACAGATATACACCCAAGCTGCTCCAGATGATTTAAGTAGTGCCGTGAGACAAATCAATTTAGACTTAAACCACATACTTCAATGGAGTACAATGTTTGGTCTTGCAGTGAATCCTCGTAAGACCCAAGTGATAGTCATCGGTAGCTCCAGAATACGTGCAAAAGTAGATTTCGCAACTGTACCGAACATTGTTTTTGACGGCACTTGTATCCCACTGAGTGACACTGTAAAAAATTTAGGTGTTGTCATCGATAGTGATCTGTCTTGGAAGTCTCACCTCTCCGAATTAAGTCGGAGAGTTTTTCTGTCTTCTAGATCCCTGAGAAGGCTGAGAAATTTTCTGCCTACTGCCACCAAAATTACGCTTGCACAGTCTCTTTTGCTACCCATTTTAGATTACGCTGACGCCTGCTATCTTGACTTAACCGTAGAACAGCTAAATAAACTTGAGCGACTTCAGAATTTTTGCATTAGGTTCATATTTGGATTGCGAAAATATGACCATGTTTCTGAATTTCGTGAAAAACTCAAGTGGCTCCCTATCCGCTTTCGCCGGAATACTCACATTCTCACATTACTTTATAACATATTATTTATTCCTAGTAGTCCTCCTTACCTTAAGGAACGTTTTCAATTCCTTCGCCTTTCTACTTCCCACAATTTGCGCACTCATACGTATCGTAAACTCACTACACCTGCACACACTTCATCTTTTTATGATAACTCTTTTACAGTGCAGGCTGTCAAACTTTGGAATGCGCTGCCTATTACTGTCAGAGAGGCCAAAACATCCCCTACATTTAAGAACGCACTCAGAAAACACTACTTTTCCTTAAATAATTATCCCTAACTCTTATATTATAGACTATTTAGCATATACATATGTATATATAAATAGGTATGTGTATTTAATATGTAAATTATGTAGTTTAAGTATGTTTATTTATGATATACCTACTTAATGATCTGCACCACCTACATCGCCAGATTAGGTTAAATTATTCCTTAAGTTAGGTTGCCTGGAAGAGATTGCTTTAAGCGATAAGGCCGCCTATTGTTTCTACCATGACAATATTGTAATTGTGTATTTTTGATATTGTATATTTGGTGAGCAGTTATATATGAGTGAAAGTTTTATTTATTAAACACGTACGAGTTAAAATTATCTATTTAAATAAGAAGTTGCATGAAATGAGCAAGCAATAGGAACATTAATTTATTTGTTCTATAGAACACGATCTTTTTTTTTGAATAAAAACTTTTTTAAGAACAAAGCAACTCAACCAATAAAATATCAAAAAAAAACTATAACTCACTAGTGAGTTATAATGTTTTTTAGTCACAGTTTGATTATGGGTGTCATTCTGTGCCTAATTGTGGTGACCATAGAGCCACTTTATGAGCAAGTGTGTTGAAAAAATCTTTATTACATGTATACTTTGATATTATAATGAGTAGATAGCGAGAGTAATTTTTATCCGTGCAGGAACGCAGAAAGAATACAATTTCCTGCGGCCGGGCGGCCTGTCGTAAGAGGCGACTTAACAACCCACAGCCAGGTGGTAGGGCATTTGTCCAACTGGATGGCTACCACCCCTGGTCTAAAGTATGTCGCCATAACAACCACGAGTTGTGTTCCGGCATTAGTGGCCAGGTTCCAGTTTCCCTTAAGAGAGCAGCAGCGCATTTGTAGCAACTTTGCTGTTGCAAATGTCCATAGGCGATGGTAACCGCATTCCATCAAGTGGGCCGTCTGCCTGTCTGCTGATCTCCTGCAATAAAAAAAATGTAAAGTTTGTGAGTTTGTGACGTTGTAGGGGTAATCTCTGGATCTACTAAACCGATTTTAAAAATTATTTTATTGTTCGACAGCTACGTTAACAGGGAGTGTCATAGGCTATATAACACGACGCTATATACCACGGGAGCGGGACAGAGCGCGGGTAAAACCGCACCGTGCCGCTAGTTCTATATAAAACAGCACTATTATATCTGAGAGGACCAAAAATAATGTATATCTTATGCTAATATATATAGCTGAAGAGTTTATTTGTTTGAACACGCTAATCTCAGGAATTACTGGTCTGATTTGAAAATTTCTTTCAGTGTTAGATAGCCCATTTTTCGAGGAAGGCCATAGGCGATATATTATCATGCTAAGACCATTTTTTTTAACTATTCTAGATAGCTAGTGTATATATAATGTATAAAAATGATGTATGATGTTACAGAAATGGATAAGATGAGTACATAAGGGGATCTTTGAAAGTTGAACCCGTGACTGAAAATTTGAGAGGAAGAATATTGAGATGGTATGGGCATATAATGAGGAGAGATAAAAGTCACGTGACAAAAAGAATTATAAAGTACCAGATTGATGGGTACAAATGCAAAGGTAGACCAAAAAAGAGTTGAGTGGATTGTGTGAAGGATGATATGATGATTTGTGGCGTGACAGAGGATGTATGTCAGAATAGAGGAGTGTGGAAGGAAAAGACATATTGTGCCGACCTCAAATAATTGGGAGAATGTGAAAGGAAAGAGAAGGAGTATAAGATAGGAATACACTGTCTCATTTCTCAAACAAACTAAAAGGTCAGATACATAAATCTGTTATGCGGCCAGTCGTATTACACGGATCCGAATGTTGGGTCTTTAAAGTGATAGACCAAAAATGTCTCCACTTAGCAAAGAGGAGAATGGCCAGATGGATATTTGGTGTTACAAGAATAGGTAAATTCAAATTCAAGTTTTTTTTCAAAATAAGTTCCACTGGAGAACACTTTTTGAAGGTCATACATACATGTGAGTAAAAACATAATTTTTACTTCCTATTCTATGTACACCGCTTCGCAACGTGTTAATGCTGTTAAGGAGAAGAAGCGGCAAGAAACTCCCCAGCAACACGTCTAGCTAAATATTGTTTTTCTTTATATTTCATATTCTATTTATATCTCAAATCCTTTTTTTTACAAGTTTTGTACTGAAGTATGTTACAGAATTACTTTTTTGAAGAATTAATGGAGTTGTAGCAAACAGTACATACTCAATTAGACCAAGACACAACAAAAGGAAAGAAAAATAATGTTATAGTTATAATAATTACATGTGCGTACTAAAATGTTATGCTGCAATATGTCTCCAAAAATTTCTTACAAGCTTGGCAAGATAAAAACGTTATACAACATTTAGTATAAGAGGTTGGAGCGAGTTGCTATGTAAATGAATTTTTGTCATTTAAGTATTCTTCAATAGTGTAGTATCCCTTTTTTAGCAAGATGATTTTTAATTTAGTTTTAAATTTAGTGAAAGGCAGATCTAACATTTCACTCCGGAATCTTATTGAAGAAGCGTATACCAATCCCTAAGAAAGAGGACAGTACTTTTTGTAATCTAAAAGATGGCAATATCAGTCTATTACAATGCCTGGTGTTGAAATTGTGAACATCCTTATACTGCTTGTAGGCACTCAAATTATTACGAATATAAATTATATTATTAAAAATATATTGGCAGGCGACCGTCATAATACCGATTTCCTTAAAGCGTTCTCTAAGAGACTACTGAGGGCCAAGGTTGTAAATTGTCCTTACGGCTCTTTTTTGTAAACCAAATATGGTGAGGTGCGAAATGACTTCATGAGGGGATCTTTGAAAGTTGTACCCGTGACTGAGAAATTAAGAGAAATAAGATTAAGGTGGAATGAAAATCACGTGACAATTTTTTTTTTATTGCAGGAGATCAGCAGACAGGCAGACGGCCCACTTGATGGAAAACGGTTACCATCGCCTATGGACATTTGCAACACCAAAGGTGATAGAAATGCGCTGCTGCTCTCTTAAGGGAAAATGGAACCTGGTCACTAATGCCGGAACACAACTCAAGGTTGTTATGGCGACATACTTTAGACCAGGGGTGGTAGCCATCCAGTCGGGCAAAATGTTAAGTCGCCTCTTACGACAGGCCGCCAGGCCGCAGGAAATTTTATTCTTTCACCGTTTCTGCACGGATAAAATATATAGATAAAATAACGTCAAACTGAAAGTTCCGACGGCTACAAATGTAAAGATAGACCAAAAACAAGGTGGATAGATTGCTTGAAGGATCACATTTCTGATGTAACAGCGCACTGTTACAACCCTATGCAATAGGCACTTATTGCTGAGTCAAACATCTCATTGACATAGATTTCCAAAATGTCGATCAGCAGTAATTGCCTATAAATACCAAATCTTTTTACAAATTCATAGAGTTCTCTTGGTTATTAGCCACAGCTCTACAGCAACGGACCTGGTTTATGCCTGCCGGCTGGATTGCTCAAAACTAATACCATATCGGTCCGGTAGACCTTTGAGGTCCCGTATATTGAGACTCCAAGTCAATTATTATTCATAATAATAAAATAAAAGGTTCCTGTAAGCCAAAATTGTTTTTTTTTAAAACATATAAGTGCTCGGGACTAACATTTGGTGTCAGAAGAAAGCGGGATATTATTGCCCGCCGGACGCCCCGTTCCTGACGACGTCCAACAAAAAGCCAAGCTGTGACGGTGCTGTACCAGTCTCTCTGACTGTGCATAGCCAGACTCCAGCTCTACGTGTCGAGGAAGCCGCCACGCCGTACCTCATCGTGCCCGAGGGTCCACTGCCCAGCCGCGAGGTCCTGTTGCGCGGCCCAACGACAACGCGTTGACCTAGATATAAAGCGTCAACGACCCAACGTGTTGCTGCCACGCGCTGACACGAGCCGCCGATTGAGCGTCGCCGCCCGCCGCCGCCGCAGCCGTCGCCGCCTCCGCCGCCGTCGCCGCCGCCGCCGCCGCCAAGTCAGCATAATAACCAACACATGCTGCCGCTGATGTTTATACTGTGAGTGCATTTTAAGTTTATTATCTGTTATAGTTCCATTTCTTTATTTATAATTGATCATGGCAAACCCAAAAATCGATCACTGCCCTATATCCTCCCATACCGTAAAAATGAATTTTACCGACCTCACCCGCTTCATAAAAACCTTCGATGGAGATAGAAATAAATTATCCCCGTTTCTACGTAACTGCGAGAATGCCCTTAACTTAATTAACCCCAATCAATACGAAATATTATTTAAATTTATACTATCCCAATTAGAAGGTAAAGCAGAAGCAATATGTTCCCTTAAAGTTTTCAGTAATTGGTCGGACCTGAAACAATTTTTAAAAAGTAACTTTGGCGAGTGTAAACACCGTAACCATCTATTATTAGACCTCCAAAACTGTAGAATGAAACCTAACGAAAGTGCTCTGCAATATAGTACACGTCTAGAAACTCATCTTACACGACTACAGACGGACATATCTCATTCAACCATCAATCAGGGTGAACTGCTAGGACGACTAGCTAATACGAAGACCTGGCTTTACACACCTTTTTGCTGGGGCTACCCAGTCATATTTCCAACATATTGAGATGCCGCAATCCGGAAAACCTTGCCGAAGCAATTAATTTAGCTATTCAAGAAGAAAAATTCTACAACTATGCTCAATCCTCGCAGTCAAGAAATTCCGTAGAATCCAAACCAAAATGCCGTCTTTGTGGCAAACCTGGGCACACGGATAGATCGTGCTATTCAAATCGTCACCGTCCCATCCATAATGTAGCTTTCCAACCAAGACGAGATACAACCCAAAATGAGCCTGGTTGTTGTATAAAAATATTCAATAATTGTTATGCTAAGCCTAATACCCAAACAAATCTTCAGATTCAGAATAGAGCATTTGAAGTATCTGAAAACTCGGAAGAATCTCCCTCGAGTTTGAGGAGAAATTTACATATATATTAGAAAAAACTTATAGTAATCCATAAATAATAATTTTGTTAATTTTTTAGTAATAAATAATTTTACTAGTTCATGTTAATGTCTCATAGAAATAATGAATAAAAACTACTATTCCTTTACTAAAGTTTTACTATTTCTTTACCAGTTCTCAAAGAATAAAATATTTACCATATCTTTACCAATTCTTATAATGAAAATAATTATACTAGTTCTTTACAAGTTCATACTAGATCTTATGATCAAAATTGTTTTCTACATCTTTACTAGTTCATAGGATATTTTACTATTTCGTTACAAATTCTTAAATCATTGCTATTTCTTGACTAATTGTAATATTTCAATTCTCGTGTTACTTAATAGCTTAAGCACTAAAATATGTAATTTGTTCAACTTTTCTAATAATTGATACATAGTAATTTTAAAATTCTAGCTGTAAAATAAAACTGTATATTTTGTTAAATGTACTGTGTAAATGTTTGTAACTTCTTGGTGTCTCAATCTACTCGCATCTTTTCCTTATTTGATGCTCCGTTTTAAAGGGGGAGGTGTTACAACCCTATGCAATAGGCACTTATTGCTGAGTCAAACATCTCATTGACATAGATTTCCAAAATGTCGATCAGCAGTAATTGCCTATAAATACCAAATCTTTTTACAAATTCATAGAGTTCTCTTGGTTATTAGCCACAGCTCTACAGCAACGGACCTGGTTTATGCCTGCCGGCTGGATTGCTCAAAACTAATACCATATCGGTCCGGTAGACCTTTGAGGTCCCGTATATTGAGACTCCAAGTCAATTATTATTCATAATAATAAAATAAAAGGTTCCTGTAAGCCAAAATTGTTTTTTTTTTAAAACATATAAGTGCTCGGGACTAACAGCACGTATGCCAGAATAGAGGAGTATAAAAGAAGACATACTGTGCTGACCCACATATTTGAAATAAGATCAAAGAAAATAATTAATTTAATCGACATTCTCGGGAACCGCTATGAAAGTCGTACTTACGGAATGAATACGATTTATTAGCAAATATATTTAATTTTCTGATGGTATTTGGTTATTACAATCGACAAATTTGAAACTCATTCGTTTCCAATCAACTCGTAACATAAAAATAACATCGTGCGTGCCAAAAATATCTTCCAGGCACGAAAAATAAACGTGAGATAAAAAAGTGGGTGGAAATATTTGCACCGGCATATGTGAAAGCTTCGTAAACCTTTTTACGGCGAATATGGTTATCGCTAACGAGCTCAAAAAACCACGAGTTACGCGCACGTTTTTTTTTATTTTTTATTACAGGAGTTCAGCAGACAGGCAGACGGACTACTTGATGGAAAGCGGTTACCATCGCCTATGGACATTTGCAACACCAAAGGTGCTACAAATGCGCTGCTGCTCTCTTAAAGGAGACTGGAACCTGGTCACTAATGCCGGAACACAACACAAGGTTGTTATATACTGTAGACCAAGGTGGTCGCCATCCAGTCGAGCAAATACCCTACCTAAGGCTCCTGACATCACCCTCCGCTAGTACACGATCAATTTGATCATGGAAGGTGTGTCGTGGCCTTCCACGACTTCTGCATCCATTTACTTTTGCCTTGTATATCTGTTTAGTCATTCTTTCATCATGCATTCTTTCCACATGCCAGAACCACCGGAGCATTCCTTTCCTTAACTTCACCCCAACACTCTCATTACGAACGCGTTTCGCGTATATATATATATATATATATATATATATATATATATATATATATATATATATATATATATATATATTTATATACAGTCGTCTTTGAGAAAGAGAATACTCATTGTGAATCAGAATAGTTTCTGCCAAAGTGTCTTTGGAACCTAAAAGTGGCCGAAACATCGGAAAAACCAAAATAAAATTACCGCGCTTAAAACCGTTAAAACGTAGTTTTATTACCTAAAGAGAGGTTACAATCACTATTTGTTGTCAACGCATCATATCTCCCTATAAATACCACCTTTATTCTGACTTTTTTATCATTGCCAAGCTTAAGTAATGTAGACGATACATTCACCTAGGTGTAACGATAGTTGGCCGTCTGGATGGCTACCATCCCTGGTCTAAAGTATGCCGCCATAACAACCTTCAATTATGTTCCAGCATTAGTGGCCAGGTTCTAGTCCCGTCTACGAGTCCAACGGCACATTGGTAGAACCTACTTACTTACTACTGCAGCAGTACTGCTGTATTCCAGGAATATATAAATAATAGTTTAAAAAAAACTAAAAAAATACGCTTTTATAGAAAATCCAACTAAAAAATAGAAAATAATTTTGAATTAAAAATAGTGTAAGAAAAAATGATTTTATTGTAAAAAAAGCGATTTTCTATAAAAGCGTATTTTTTTAAATATTTTTTTTAAACTATTATTTATTTTTCATTTTTTAGTGATAATTTAGTGATTTAATTCATTTCTCCGTGGAAACTTTGAAAAAAGAATTAAATACACTCTTATGATAAAATGGAACGTTATGTAAAAATAAGCCTTTTTAAAAAGGTTTTTAAATACAAGCTTTTGAGATCCTGCATATCATGTAGCAGCAGAGTGCTAGCCAAGACAAGTAAAACGAGCCCAAACACGACGGGTCGATCTTGTTTAGTACAGGAGTTCCTATGGCCACCTTCCGACTCCATCATCAGATCAGCTCCATGGTACCATATTATTGCATTGTCACGCGATATACACATACATGCAAAATTTCAGCTCAATCGGAAACCGGGAAGTCGATCAAATTTAACTTGAAAGATTCCGTTACAAACATACGCTATGAAGCTAATAAAAAAGCGTATTAAAAAAAATACAATGAAAACTAGCCGCTTCTGCCTTTCCTATTGATGCCTAGAAAAGGGATCGTAAGATTTAATTAAAGGCATAAAAACGTATGTGTTAGTCACGTAGCACAATAAACGTTTGGCACAACGGCCCGGAGGCCTTGTGGTTTTACGAGCGCATGTACCGCCAGATTGAAAAATGGGTACATTGGTACAGAGCTCATTAAAACTATTGCACAGTTTAGGGAAAGCTTTAAATATTGGAATCATTTCCAATGAATAATGAAAATGTTCGTTGGAAAATTATGTGCCGTTTTTTTGTTACATAAATTTACTTTTTGGTTCTGAAACGAATCAACATGAACAGTAATCTGGGACATTGGTCAGCAAAATATTTGGAAAAACGGCAGTTCTCGACACAGCAGGAAGAGTGTAACTAAGTTTTCTTAATTATTTTAGCTTATAATATTGTCACGAGTTGCGAGACTCGAAGTAAAATGCCGTTGGAATTATTATAGAGTTTATTAGAATTATATAAACACGTACAACACAGGTACAAACATAACCGAACACAACAAATCCAAACGTAATGCAGAAGGTCGTAATTCAATAAACGCGCAAAGTCGGTCACTAGAGTTCCCGATTGTAGTACACGTCTCGCCTGGTTTGGGGTTATCGCTCGACTGACTCAGCTCTCCATTGGTACATTGCTTTATACTGCACCGATGTAATATATCTGCCCGGCCGCGTACACCGAATTTCTTAGAATCTGTTTGTACTTTTAAACCCGAGACACCTGGCGGTGATCACAATACAACAATATGCCTTAAAAGATTACAATACACAATGGGTTGTTTTTTAATCACACATTTTAAACACAAAGTAAACAAAAGAAGTCCAAATGCCGAAAGGTAATAAAATGTGTTTTCTACAGGTATGCAGGTGTGAATTCGTTTTTTCGGCGTCTAGGTCGTAACAATATTTTCGTTTTATATAGTGAAAAGAACATACACATATATGCAACATAGTTACGGTATCTAAAAGTAAATATTAAAAATAGGTCTGCTATCTAACTACTATATACCAGATCACTCCAGAGGGAAGGGTGCTCAGAAAGCTAGCTACACTGCCACGCTGGATGACAATGCTGTCTGAAATATAAATATATTCGTCCCCCTATGAATTACTGCTCCCACCTTTAGGATGGAGCACCTCAGTACTAGCTGCTCTGTGTGCACTCTGTGTTCTACGGTCTGTACAGAGGGAAGTTTTCTGAGGAGCTATTTTTTTTAAAGAAAGGAATAAAAGAAGAAAGAAAGTATATATTTATTTCCAAATGCGACATACATAAGATAAACAAATTTAAAGAAACATATAAACAGATATACAGAAATTATATGCCGCAGCTTCAGAAATGAGGTTGGTACTCAGTATATTGCTGTGCCAAAACATAGTCCGACACAGCACTGATTTCCAGTGTCTACCTCCTAAATCACACGTACTTGATTTGGTGCCTACGTCGCCATTTTAGCACACAGAGCCCTGCTTGCCGGTGACTAGGAGTTCATCGACACTTCCTTGACACCTGGAAGTCATCCACTGTACGTGGCGCTCGCTCCTTTATGTCATACGTGAGCAAGCTATAGCATGGACTCTCTCCCGCGGTTTTCTAGAGTTCTACAATATGGGGCTCATCAAAAAGGGCGTAAATAGATATTTCAAGTCTTAACGAGGTAGGCAACGCATCGGCTCCCTTAGTGTTGCAGATGTTTATGGGCGATAGTAGCCACTTGGCATCTAGTGGACCCGTTTGCCAGTTTCCCCACAAACAGAAATAAAAATATTCTGTTTACTGGTAGCGTCAAAGATTTTCTTGCAAACTTATTTGAAGAAACTAAAGTGATTTCATGTAGTTAGTCGACTAATGGACGTAGGCCTCCCCAAGTCAGTGCCACATATCCCGGTCCTCCGCCGTCCTTATCCAGTACCCACCGGTAACCTAAACCTTTCGAGACGCGGTCTTCACTCCAGGACTCGTCGACTTCACCTGACATCAGTCCTGCTACATACATGACCAGTGCCACTTCAACTTGCTAATTTTATAAGCTATGTCGGTTATTTTGATTCTCTTACGGACATCTTCATTTCTAATTATATCCATAAGAAAGAAAGAAAGAAAATAATGTTTATTTAGAGTTATTTAAAATTATAAAAGTATACATAAGTAGTTTAATAGAAGCCAAGAGTGAACTAACT
Source organism: Dendrolimus kikuchii (assembly GCA_019925095.2). Taxonomy (NCBI): domain Eukaryota; kingdom Metazoa; phylum Arthropoda; class Insecta; order Lepidoptera; family Lasiocampidae; genus Dendrolimus; species Dendrolimus kikuchii. Next base: position 23,958,580 of record CM034393.1, read on the forward strand.
TTAAACAGGCCCTAACTCAGCAAATGCTGGTTGATAACAACCAACGCTGGTCTTCCGTTAGTGCCAGGCAGTAACGTCACCTTCACAGAAGAAAAAAAAATAGCTAATGAACATTTAATATTTTAATATTATTTATAATTAGAACGACATGAAACAAAGAGTAGAAAGAGTATATTTGGAATAATTTAATATAAGTACATAATATTTCATGAAATAATGATTGAAATTTGAAAATAATGATTTTGAAAAATAATAATAGGTACTTTAGGAACAAAAAGAAATGAGATGAAATAGAACTATAACTATGAAAGAGACTCAACCAGGCTTACTAAAAGGAGCTTGTATCAAGTGCGAGATTTGCTTTGGTGTTCGTACAGGAACGTTTTCAGTTTAGTTTTAAAATTATGTGCGAACGGTTCTTATTGGTGGCGGAATATTGTTCCAGCACCTGGAAGCCGAATACGTAAGAGATTAAGACCGACGGTTTTATTTATATTGAATAAAAGTCAGTTTGAAAGATTCTTTATAGTACTTAAAGAAGTCTTCAAACGTGCTCTAACTCAATATGAATAAGATTGTAAAAGATTTTTATCCGTGCAGGAACGGAGAAATAATACAATTTCCTGCGGCCAGGTGGTCTGTCGTAAAAGGCGACAAAACAACCCACAGCCAGGTGGTAGGGCATTTGCCCGACTGCATTAGTGACCAGGTTCCAGTCTCCTTTAAGAGAGCAGCAGCGCATTTGTAGCACCTTTGGTGTTGTAAATGTCCATAGGCGATGGTAACCGCTCTCCATCAAGTGGGCCGTCTACCTGTCTGCTGAACTCTTGCAATAAAAAGAAAGAAAAAAAGATTATTATTAATAAGTTATATTTCCTTTTATACTAAAAGAGAAAGTTTTAATTAATAAAAATGACAAAAAGTGAGAGTGAATGGCCAGTAGCGCTAGAGTCACATAAGATTTATCGTCTAACGTACTAAAACTTGCTTAAACATTTTAACAAGGTAGCAGAAGAGTAAACACGAGACATCACGTAAACCTGCCAAAGTTACGCTTCGACAAAAACAAAACAAGACATTTTTGTTTCGTGATTTTGGTGTAAGTTATAACATAACTGCGAGTAACGTTGAAGTAGTAGATTGTTACACGAGGGGTGAAAGTGATCTATTTACGTATGAAATGGTTTGGCGCATGAGTGAAGTGAGGTTGCTAATGCTGCGTTTCCACGCTTGCCAAGGCTCGGCAAGCGTCCACAAGCACAAGCGTGTAAAGAGGGCGTTTGGCTTGGCTTGTGTGAGCTTGTGGACGCTTGTATTCGATCCGGGCTAGTGTCGGTTTTTGGACACAAATCAAAGGGCGCTTGCGACAGGCGCTTGCGACGCGTTCACACATTGGCGCGCGCTTAGTAGCCGCATATACATATACAACGGCAACGCTAAATTTTGAATACCGAAAATGTTTAGAAGGTTTTAGGTTCGCCTTCTAAATTTTTTTGAAGTAACCGAAATACCAATTTAACTGAAAAATTTATTAGTTACCGGGTACGATTTTTATGAATCTTTATCATCCACCATCTTCGTGGTCGTCTGACTTTCCTTGCTTTTGTTTTACTTTGCTTGTATTTGAAATAAAAGTAGGTTAAACCAAACGTAATAGCCGACACAAGTTCGACGTCCACCATGCTTGGATGTACGTAACACACTGATGGATTCACAAGCGTGTAAACGACTCCCAAATGCCAAGCGAGATTTGTGGACGCTTGGGGCTTGTGGACGCTTACCGAGCCTTGGCAAGCGTGGAAACGCAGCATAATAGTTCTATTTTTTTGAACCCAGGATTTGAACAGTGGCTCAGATCGGAGACTATGGCGTCTGCCGCGTCGCAATGTTCAAGGAACGTGGAAAAAATGGGCAGTCAGTGACTTGCCGCTCACTACGTATGCACCTAAAAGTGCCAATATTGGTGAGGGGGCAACATGGGTGTGAGTGGCTAAGGGGTGTCGAGAGATGGGCTGCAGGTTCACCGAAGCTACTTCCGTCGTTAGGCCATTTATCACTACCACCCTGGAGCTTAAGTCTTAGCTCTAGCGATCACCACTCCGTGCCGGCTGGTTAAGGCAAGCACGGAAGCGGAGGCTTTAGACAGAATTTAGAAGACAATAATTTGATATAAACTTTTAATGATAATTAAATTTATTTAATGATGCATGCATGATGAAATAATGACTAAACAGATATACAATGCAAAAGTGGATGGATGCAGAAGTCGTGGAAGGCCACGACACACCTTCCATGATCGAATTGATCGTGTACTAGCAGAAGGTGATGTCAGGAGACTTAAGAACAGACGAGCGTGCATGACAAGAGTTATGAATGTCAAAGAAGCTAGTGAGGTGTGTAAGAATAAGCCTAAATGGCGCTCTGTTGTTCGTGCCTACCCCGCAAGGGAACTGGCGTGAAGTTATGTATGTATGTATGTAAATTTATTTAACAGAGCATTATAGTTTAGATATTCTAAACGAACGAATGGGAATAACATGACTGCTGGCGAGTTCATTCAGCATTGATATAAATTACTATTTTAAACCTTGTATTGGTTCAAAATATATAAAATTGCAGGATTTCAGCAGACAGGCAGACGGCCCAGTTGATGGAAAGCGGTTACCATCGCCTATGGACAATTGCAACACCAAAGGTGCTACAAATGCGCTGCGGCTCTCTTAAGAGAGACTGGAACCTGGTCACCAATGCCGGAATACAACACAAGGCTGCTATGGCGGCACATTCTAGACCAGGGGCGGTCGCCATCCAGTCGAGCAAATACCCTACCACCTGGCTGTATGTTGTTTTGTCGCCTCTTACGACAGGCCGCCCGGCCGCAGGAAATTGTATTCTTTTTCCGTTCCTGCACGGAGAAGAATTGTATTGTTACGACCTAGGTGACGACAAAGACAAATTCACAACTGCATACCTGCAGAAACACATTTTATTACCTTTCGGTATTTGGACTTCTTTTGTTTACTTTGTGTTTAAAATTTGTGATTAAACAAGAGCCCATTATGTATTGTAATCTTTTACGGCCTATTGTTATATTGTGATCACTGCCAGGTGTCTCGGGTTTAAAAGTACAAACCGATTCTAAGAAATTCGGTGTACGAGGCCGGGCTACATATTGCATATATATTGCATCGGTGAAGTATAAAGCAATGTACCAATGGAGAGATGAGGCAGTCTAGCGATAACCACGAGCGAAGCAAAACGTGTGTACTACGTTCGGGAAAGATTTAGTGACGGATGCGCGTTTTCTGGAATTACTATCTTCTGTATTACGTTTGGACTTGATGCGTTCGGTTATATTTGTACCTGTGTTACTCGTGTTTGTATAGTTCTAATAAACTCTATAACAATTCCAACGGCATTTTAATTCGAGTCCTGCAACTCGTAACAGTATACAAAATAATTATAAAGACATGTTGCTGTGGAGTTTGTTGCGCAGTTTCTTCTCCTTTAACAGCAACTAAAATTGGTTTGGAAGCGGTGTTAAATTCATTACTTTCAATAAGTAATCGGTAAGATTATTTTATTAAAATAAACACATTATTTATTTTATTAATTAAATCCTAATTACGTTTTTCAGAATCGGATAATTTTCTAACGATTACCAATTAATTATGCTTTGATATCTCCTAGTGCGTGATTGCCTCACCTTAATCTAGTTTAGTCTAAGTAAAACAAATTGCTATTGCATCGCTTGTACCTTGTCGTAAAGCGCAAAAGAGGAAAATGAAATGAGAGGCAACGTTCCCTTTGTGAGGAGGCACGCGCCTAATGGTAATGGATTACGTGATCCCGGACTGTAGCATACTACGCTGCAAAATGACGGTAGTTTTATCTTTGAGACGATAAATACTGAACATGCTGTATCAATATAAAGTTCTTTATACAGGTGAATTTTTCAACTAAGCCCTTATGGCTAAATAGGAAAGAATAAAATATAGCGAAAAGTCCTCAAAGGAGTCACTAACCCGATTGTGATGAAAATTATAGTGTCATCATAAGATTTTTGGAAAATCAATTACCCTAATTGGATCGACTGATTTTGAGAAAAATGAATACTGTATTATTACGCTAAATCATAGTGTGGCTTGTAAGGATCAATTTCTGTGAAGGAATGTCAAACGAAAAACCAAGGGAAAGGGTTGGTTTTGAAAAAAATAATCCATTATTTTCTTTACTTTGATTAAGTATGCATCGGTTATTTGGCAGCATCTAATTTCATCCAATATGGAAATGATGAAATCATTCTATTGTAATTTGGCATCTATAAATTACTACCATTATTATTAGTAATTCGATTATTTAATACTGAAGGACTGCCCCGTATAGAGTGGGGAAGCGAGATGGAATGCTCCTCCGTCTCAAAGAAAGATCTTCCAGCGAGGCTACTGTTGTTCCTCGCAGGCCTAGCTTAAACGCATCTGTCATTGTTGGAAACTTGTATATATTCTTAATATGTTTTGGGAAATGTTTGCGACCTCAATTATTGCACAGCGCCATCTATTGGCTTGTAAGTGTTCCACTACAATACTAAGTTTTCGTAGTGTACTGATGCGCGATTAGCTTCCTATTCCTAAATCGGCATCCTTTATCCGGCTTTACTCTGAGAGCTCGCGGCTCGGTCTTCCTATCTTGTTAGTCTGAGCGGGCGAATCAGGAAACGCTCATAGAAAATATAAACGCACGGCAAGCTTTCGGTACCGCATCGCTGTCGCGCCAACAAATCAAAAAGCGGTCTAACACTTTATTTATTTTAAAATATGATACTTTCTCTAAGCAAGCTGAGATGAAATTATAAATTAAGTAAACATTATTTTAGAAAAACCACGAAGAACATAATTATTTTAGCGGGTAGTCTCATTATTTAAAAAAAGTTTAATTAAACTGAATCACCATAAACAAACAAGCTCGCGGGATAAAACACAAAATTAGTTAAAAATATTTAACGTTGAGCTCGTAAAATCCCTCCAGCACTACGCCCGTCCGACCGCTGCGGATTTAAGGGGCGCTCGCAATTTATTTATATTTAGTGTCGGCGCGCACAACGGATAATTTCCGTGCGTTTTTTTTTCGTAAAACCTCTAAATTATATGTACCCAAATCTGTAGTAGCAAGCGCATAATTATTCGCGCACCGGGTTTCTAGTCTGTTGTAGATTGTTAACGATTTCATACGTTGCATTTCCGCAGGGAATTTTGCATACTATGGACTTGTGTGAAATCCGGCGTACTACGGAATAAAATTCGTAAACAATTGCAATAAAGCCGAAAAACGGCAAGCGAATATTGGAAACAATAGTTTTAGGACCACTTCGTATTAATTCCTATAAAATATAATTGATAAAAAAAAATTATCATTGTAAATAGTGATGACTATTTTTTTTTTAAACACAAACACAAATGCAAAGTTTAGATTCTTATATTTAACACATAGATGATAAACTATATACAATTCCACAGTCGTGTTGATTCTACAAAGGTTGCATTACGAATCGTAATTATAACGACGGGGGTAAGGACAGCAAAATCGACTGAGATGCTTTTTATTTTATTATTACGAGTTTGCGAGACTCGAATTAAAATGCCGTTAGAATTATTATAGAGTTTATTAGAACTATACAAACACGTATAACACAGGTACAAATATAACCAAACATAACAAGTCCAAACGTAATGCAGAAGGTCGTAATTCAATAAAACGTACAAAGTCCGTCAGTATTAGATTTGCGAATGTACACGCGTCACGCCTAGATCGTAGTTGTAGCGCAACTGACCCCTTCTCTCAATCAGGCCATCGTTTTATACTTCACAAATGCAAATGTGCCCGCCCGGCAAAGTCGACATAATTTCCTAGAATTAGCTTTTACTTATAATCTGCAACACATGGCTAATGATGCTCCTGAGCGGCCGTAAACGAGTACAATAGGACAATAGAATGTTCTCCACAATAACTAGAATCGTATGCCAGTAAATAAGTGAACAAAAGAAGAGGATCACAAAAGGATTACAATTAGTTCAAATGCCGACAGGTAAAAAATATACTTTTACAGATCTGTACGTGGAATTTGTCTTTGCCGGAGCCTAAGTCGTAACATTCTAAAACATGGCAGCCTCATAGATTTCATAATGCAATAACTAATTGTTTGAATCGTAATTAAAATTATTTATATCGTTATATTTTCAAAGTAAGATAACAAGATGATATTTTGGCGCCTGTTGTTTTATATGTATGGGGTGGGAGGGGGCGCGTGGTTGTTAAAAATTAGCTCGTTTGAATTAAAAATAGATATTCTAATAAACACTTTAATTTACACACCTTAGAAAAACAACTTAGTCAAACACACGCATCCAACCACCCTCTTACGCTTTTAACTCACGACTCCCAGCACACCGTTCATTCAATCTCTATTATTCATCTCATTCAATATACACTTGTGTTCCGATACACATCCAACCCATTTTTAACATTCCTATATGTATAAATATCAGAATATATTTTAACATATTTACGCGTCTCTTTTGTAGCGGAATGCTTGTTTTTTTTATGTGGATTTAAAAACGCACCGCAACTAAACCGCACCGTAGTGCGCGCTTGGGCTTATACTTCTTATTTTGGTGCCTGTTGATAAATGATTCGTCTTGGAATGTTGGCTAATTTCTGAGTTGGGGGTCGCAGTTTTTTGCTATTGTATTTTAGTTTGTATGTGTAACAAAGACTTAAGACGCTCAGCTGATTTATGAGTTTGTTTTTGGAAGATTAATTAGTGACTAAGTTCTTATCTCGTGCGTTGGAAGTATGTTTATATAACAATCGTCTTAAATTCCTTCGCCTATACACTACCCACAATTTGCGCCATGATACGTACCGAAATTTATGACGCCTGCACACACTTCATCCAATTATGATAATTCTTTTATAGTACAGGCTGTCAAACTTTGGAATACGCTGCCTCTTAGGGCCGCTTGCATAGCGATCGCCGTTATATAAAATTAGTTAATTATATTAAACTGCCTAAACACGTTTTACACAAAACGTATAGACAGTTCTTTAAACATATTTAGCGGCAAATTTTGCGTTGTGCAAGACGCTAATTTTATTTAAGGGTGTTAAATACGTTTTGTGTTTCTTAAATCAATTTAAGCAACCTTATGCAAGCGGCCCTTAGTGTCAGAGAGGCCAAATACTTACCAACATTTAAAAATTTGCTTAGAAAACACTATTTCTCCACAAATACCTATGTCTGATTAACAGAATATAATCATGCTAATACATTTGTTATAATAACTTAAATTATTGTATATATATATATTACTATGTATATATGTATGAATTTGTATATTTATTTCTTAAATTAGTTTGTTGTCAGGAGCCTTAAGAACAGACGAGTGTGCATGACAAGAGTTATGAATGTCAAAGAAGCAAGTGAGGTGTGTAAAATGGGCCTAAATGGCGCTCTGTTGTCCGTGCCTACCCCGCAAGGGAACTGGCGTGAAGTTATGTATATATGTATGTATGTATGTAAATTACTTTGAATATTTATGTATCTATTGCCCTTTTCCTGCACCACCTTATATCGCCTGATTCAAATTTCTTTCTATTAGGTTGCCTGGAAGAGATCGCTTTGAGCGATAATGTCGCCTATTGTATTGCCTAGAAAGTATTGTAAATATGGTTTGTTTTTGTAATTGTGTATTTTGGTGTGCAATAAAGTGTTCTTTCTCTCTCTCTCTCTCTCTAATAATCTATATTTACATGGTTTCTTTTGTTATACAATATACCTATATACAATCAGTATAATAATAAATGAAAATATCGATGTCACTGCACCAGTATACAGGTGATTGAAGTGAAAACTTCTTTAGGCTTGTTAGGTACTAGTGAGGTTTTTTTTATTGCATAAGTTCAGAAAGCAGTCAGACAGCTCACCTGATATAAAGCGGTTACCATCGCCTATGGACATTAACAACACCAAAGGTGCTGCCAATGCGCTGCTGCTCTCTTAACTGAAACCTGGCCACTAATGTCGGAACACAACTCAAAGTCGTGATGGCGCCATACTCTAAACAGTGGGAAGTAGCAATCCAGGCGGGCAAATATCCTAGCACCTGGCTGTGGGTTGTTTTGTCGCCTCTTACGACAGGCCGCCCGGCCGCAGGAAATTGTATTTTTTCTCCATTCTTGCACGGAGATGGGGCGAAACACTTAACTCCCGTGACCGTCATGCTCACATACAAAGTTTTTACTTCTGAAATGCTCTCATACATTTTTTTTTTCAAGTCGCCCTTTTGGGTCAAATGTTGGACTATACGAAATAGCGAAGAACACTGAAAAGAGCCTCAGCGCCGATTTTGACGAAATCTAAAAATTCATCAGAAAATTTTTGAAAAATCATTTATCCTTGTAAGGAATTAAATCCGCTGATTTTGAAAATAAAAAGACACACTGTATCATTATACTCATAGTGTAGCTTGCAAGGATCGATTTCTGTGAAGCAATATCAAATGGCAAACTTTTATTTATCATTAATTCCTGAATCAGGCAAACAGGCAGACGGCCCACCTGATGGAAAATGGTTACTGTCGCCTGTGGAAGTTTGCAACACCAAGGGTGCCTTTAAGAGATTTTATAACGTCCTTCTTAAGAGAACCCCATAGCGTAAAGAAAAAACCGCGACGGGAAGTTCCCCCCATATCATTGCGCGGAATAAATGATTTTAAGAACCGTTGCGTAGTTGAGCGTGGGAGCTCTAGGAAATGGGGGTGAAGAACCCATCTGGCGAGCGGTGCGGTTGTAAAAGTGAGGCGTTAGCACCTGATCAAACAATTCCTCGGAACACTCCATTGTATAGGCGGTAGAATACGCAGAGCGACGCAAAGTCTTCGATAATAGAATAAGCGATTCTAAACCGCCTGTTAGTATGGGACTTGTGTTAACAGTCATTTAACAATCGGCAGTCTTATCGGTAACAGCGATTTCTTCCAAACAACCTTGTGGAGATAATTTAACATTTCTGATAATGAGTTGGCATTCAGTGCGCATAGTTTAAAATATATACAATCATATATACATGTATTAATAGTAAGAAAAATATACATACGTATTTATATACAAATATATGTACATAGAGTTACATACACTGTACTAGCAGAAGGTGATGTCAGGAGCCTTAAAAACAGACGAGCGTGCATAACAAGAGCTATGAATGTCAAAGAAGCAAGTGAGGTGTGTAAGAATAAGCCTGAATGGCGCTCTGTTGTTCGTGCCTACCCCGCAAGGGAACTGGCGTGAAGTTATGTATGTATGTAGTTACATACACATACATAAATTACTGTTATATGTACTCCATATGCGGCCTGATTTACGGTTTATACAGCGCAACTAAGGGAAAGAGTCGATTCTTCAATAGATCGGGTTATTACAAGCTTTTATTTTACTTGCAATGGATGTACCTATGTATGTGTGTAAGTTCGGGTAGAATCTTGCAAGTTAAATTTGACCAGCTTACCGGTTTCCGATTGAGCTGAAATTTTGCACGCATATGTATATCGCGTGACAATGCAATAATATGGTACCATGGAGCTGATCTGATGATGGAGTCGGAAGGTGGTCATAGGAACTCCTGTACTAAACAAGATAGACCCGTCGTGTTTGGGCTCGTTTTACTTGTTTTCCAGGCTCTCAAAAGCTTGTATTTAAAAACCCTTTTTAAAAAGCTTATATTTTAAATGTTCTTAGACTAAGCTTTAACTTATCAAATTATTCGAAGCAATATTTATAAGTGTTCTAAGAAGAGACCCTGAACAACAACATTAGATCCAAACAAAATTATAAGACCGAAATTATTTATAGAACCTTGAATAGAAAGGAGGGAAATTAAAACAATAAATACATACATAACTTCACGCCAGTTCCCTTGCGGGGTAGGCACGAACAACAGAGCGCCATTTAGGCTTATTCTTACACACCTCACTCGCTTCTTTGACATTCATAACTCTTGTCATGCACGCTCGTCTGTTCTTAAGGCTCCTGAAATCACCTTCTGCTAGTACACGATCAATTTGATCATGGAAGGTGTGTCGTGGCCTTCCACGACTTTTGCGTCCATCCACTTTTGCATTGTATATCTGTTTAGTCATTCTTTCATCACGCCCGAACCACCGGAGCATTCCTTTCTTTACCTTCACCCCGACACTCTCTTTCAGACCAACTCTCTTTCTTACTTCGGTATTACGAACGCGGTCCGCGAGCGTCACTCCGCAGGTTTTGCGCAGTGCTCGCATCTCGACCGTGTTTACTCGACTTTCATGCTCTATCTTCCATACCCAACTCTCACTTCCATACGTGAGCGTAGGTACCAGCACCGCGTTGTGTACGGCGAGCTGGACCTTCTGGCTGAGGTTCTTAGCGCCTAGAAGTTTACCTAACGCTCCATTCAAACTATTCCCCAAATTCACTCTTCTTTCTACATACAATAAATACATCATAATTTATTAATAAATTTTCGCCCGGAAACCAGTTACCAAGTTCAAGTGTAAAATATAATTTCGGAAACAAAGTAAGAGAGCTATACAACATCCAAAATGTAATTTAGAAATTTTTTAATATGAATGATTACTGGCTATGGAATGACAAACTTTATTTTCAGACAGGAAAATGTTTTGTTATATTTCAATTATCCTGGATGAGAGGCCATGGATAAGTTACGTCACACGTTAAAGGGGGGGGGGGGGGGAATCGACGAAGTGTTACAGGGGGTGGGAGGGCTCTTTAGTTTCCTGACTTCACATTTCAAAATCTAATGTATTTAAGCTAATTACGGAACTGCTGTTCCAATTTAATAATTTCTTGATGTAAAATTTCAAAGTATGTGATGTCACAATAGGGAGGGAGGAGTTTAACGAATGTGACCAGCTGTGGAAAGAAAGGGGGAGAGGCCAAAAAAATCATGAAATTCGTGTGACGTAATTTGTGGATGGCCCCAAGTAGGTCCTTGATATGTGAGAAACCTCTGTTATTGATGATTACATTGAGGTCCCGAAACTTTTGCATTAAAATATCTCTATTATTCGGAATTTTCAAACCTTTGTAACTACTGAAACATAATTTCTTAAATTTTTTCGATGTTTACCTCTTTAATTAGGACTTTGTAGCTCAGTAACTCGTACAAGTGAAACAATTTATCAGGTTTACACAAGTTATGACACGTTTGTTTACACACAGTCTATTCCAGGAATTCCCAAACTATTTGGGCAAAAGACCCCTTTTCCAAAATGAACTGATACCTCAGACCCCCCATAGCCAAATTAATTTAAAAATCTTTGCGGTTGGTTAAATGAGTAAACTTTGTAACATTTTCTCATCAAAATTTAACAAAATAAATAGACCTAAAATTCAGTGAATATGAAGTGTAATTAATAATTATTAACAGAAATAACGTGAAAATACTTAACCCTTAAGACTATTATCGATATACCAAAAAGCCGCCAGACTAACACTATCACTATTTCGTAATATACCAAGAAAATATACCCATTTCATACAAATCCTATATAAACAGAGTGAGATAACAACACAATTAACGATCACGTGCACAAACGCGATCTGCACTCTCATCGCGGACACATATTATTATGTGCTAATAGTGAGCTGAAGAGTTAAGTAGGTAATTATTTACAAAAACACATATTTGTACACGTAACACAACTTATACAGTATCTTGAAATTTTCAAATAAGAACATGTGTTAATTAATAGGAGTCGATTTTTAGATCTCGTCGACGCCCAAAATCGGATTTCATTTACGTCGATCCCAGGGGGCGATGTCGACCACTTTGGAAATCCCTGGTCTAATCCCTTCCATTCTATAAACTTTTCCATATTAAGATTTCCGCCTTTTTACATGAGAAATAATACATTTCTACCTTTCATAGTGGGACCCTCTATAAATAAGACAACTGTCATGTTAACCTGCCTATATGGGAAACTGGGTAAATGCAAAACTTCTATAAGTGATAATACGCTTATTTAAAACGTTCCATCCGACGCCTAGCTGCTAATTGTGCAAACTATAGGCGTTGATGTTATGCGGGGCGGGCGGGTCAGGGTGGTGCTCTCTGTCCGCAACATAGTTGCTAGAACTTAGGAAATGTTTGCAACGCAAATTTAACCAATTCGATCCGGTATCATTGGACTAAGTTGCGAGTGCAGCTTCTAAGTAATCACGACTTATTAGTGAATTAAAAGCTGAAAATAAACCACTTTGGGCCTAACTTTTATTTTTCAATCCATCATAATATAACCATTGTCGAAAAGTTTGTAAAATTAAATTTTTCGAAAACTCGTTAATAATTTTGAGGATTTGTTCAGTTGGACATTTTTTTTGTCCGTTTGACTAATTGTCGAGTAATTTGTTTTGTTCGGACGGAGAGTCATAAATCATGATTTCAGTTCGTATCTTTTCCTTTTACCTTCTTAGACTTTTGATATAAACGATGTTGTTTCTTTCTGTATGTACATTTAGGGCCAGTAAAAAGACTTACATCAAAATATTAGTATTACTAGAATTCGTAGTATTTTCTTAACTTTCGCGACTAGTACACGCCCCTCTATAATCACGGCTACTGAAAAATGGCTGAATCGTTGAAATATACTATTCGTGCAGGAATGAAGAATACAATTTCCTGCGGCCGGGCGGCCTGTCGTAAGAGGCGACTGAACAACCCACAGCCAGGTGGTAGGGCATTTGCCCAACTGGATGGCTACCACCCCTGGTCTAGAGTATGTGGCCATAACAACCTTGAGTTGTGTTCCGGCATTAGTGACCAGGTTCCAGTCTCCCTTAAGAGAGCAGCAGCGCATTTGTAACAACTTTGGTGATGCAAATGTCTATAGGTGATGGTAACCGCTTTCCATCAAGTGGGCCGTCTGCCTGTCTGCAGATTTCCTGCAATAAAAAAAATATATAAATTAAACAAAATGCGGCGCTTAATACTGATAAAACGTATTTATAATTCTTACTAGACTTCGTTTCAGTATGTATAAAAATGTTCACTATAATAATATAAATAAAGTGTAGTTTTTTATGATTTCACTACAGCTTTGTGTAGTGACAGTGACACCTTTGCCGGTCGGTCTCACTGCAACGCAGAGGCTCCGGGTTCGATTCCTGACGTGGTAAATTTCGTAAATGAACTTTCTAGGTTTAATGCTTTGGGTGTTTGAGATGCGACATTTTTAATGACACTGAAAATTGACAAGTAACGTATATTCTTAATATATATAAATTACGTGTCACGTTGTTTGTCCGCGATGGACTCCTAAACTACTTGACCGATTTTAATCAAATTTGCACACCGTGTGCAGTTTGATCCGACTTGAAAGATAGGATAGCTTGCATTTGGACCCGATAGATGGCGCTGCAATCGGGTTCTAAATTTTATTTCTTCAGGGCAGAACAACGTCTGCCGGGACAGCTAGTATATTATATATGGCTATTTAAATAAGCCGCGTTCACAGTGTAAGTCTTTAACACTAATGCAGACTCTCATTTGCCAAGTGTCTACAGAAACCTAATAGACGACGGCAAAAAGGTACGCCACTACCAACATAACCACACAAAACGTCACGAAACTTTTTAATTTAACGGTGGCTATCGATAGTAAGGCACGGCTCTAGTTGGCGGGTATTATTTTAGCTGGTTAGCAGTTTACAACTGCAGTAACAGTAAAAGTTGGGCGCTAACGAGCGGCCGCCGGAGATTTGTATTTCAGAAGCTTGTTAAATGTTTCCGCGACTTGCGGCTGCCGTTAAAAAGGGCAGCGAGGTATTTTAAGACGGGCAAAGGATTTTGAGACGTTGTGTATTAAGGACGGGTTATGTTGAGTAGTTTTTGAGTTATTATGTTGTATTTTCTGTTACATTTTTTTAATTAAATGACTAAACAGATATACAATGCAAAGTGGATGGATGCAGAAGTCGTGGAAGGCCACGACACACCTTCCATGATTAAATTAATCGTTTACTAGCAGAAGGTGATGTCAGGAGCCTTAAGAACAGACTAGCGTGCATGACAAAAGTTATGAATGTCAAAGAAGCAAGTGAGGCGTGTAAGAATAAGCTTAAATGGCGCTCTGTTGTTCGTGCCTACCCCGCAAGGGAACTGGTGTGAAGTTATATATGTATGTACTTTTTAAACTTTCATAGAAAAAATTGCAAGGATAGTGTATAATAAAACTACGTTTTCATTGTTTTAGGCGCGGTAATTTATTTGATTTTTGTTATTCCGACGTTTCGGCCACTTTTCAGTGGCCGTGATCACGGAAGACAAAGATGTCAAGTGTCAACGAGTATTGTTAAAGTTTTAGTTAGTCTCCCGCCAACTTGTTAATTTTATTTATTTAGTTTTAATTTTGTTTATGGACATTATTTACTCTATGGGAGCCTAATCTAATTTATTACCGCTTCGCAACATGTTATGGCTTGAAGAGAAGAAGCGGCGCAAGAAACTCTTCAGCAAACAAAGCAAAGGATAGTGTAATTAGATTTGACTTTATTACTTGTTTCTTAATTTACCATAAAATCTAGTTCTTTTTGTTTGTAAACGTATATAAGCTCCCTTGGACGAAGACACTGTACACCGTACACCCTGTGTATACACCAAGTCTATATTAGTATCTTTCTTTATGACATTTTGCCAGGTGGTAGGGCATTTGCCCGACTGGATGGCTACCACCCCTGGTCTAAAGTATGTCGCCATAACAACCTTGAGTTGTGTTCCGGCATTAGTGACCAGGTTCCAGTTTCCCTTAAGAGAGCAGCAGCGCATTTGTAGCAACTTTGCTGTTGCAAATGTCCATAGACGATGGTAACCGCTTTCCATCAAGTGGGCCGTCTGCCTGTCTGCTGATCTCCTGCAATAAAAAAAATAAAATTAAAAAAAAGACATTTGTTTATTACCAGTAGTAGTGCCCGCGACTTTGTCCGTGTCAATTTTTTTTTCGTGGAGCCCTAAAAAAGGTAATCTAAGTTACTCATTATAATATCAACTATCTCTCAGTGAAAGTCCCGTCAAAATCGATCCTGCCGTTTCAAAGATTAGCCGGAACATCCAAACGGACAGACAAAAATTATAAAAAATTCCTTTTCGAAATCTCGTGGTCCAAATTATCACCCCTGATTTTTTCACATTTTTATTTGGACATTACGAACAGACGCTTCAATTTTATTTATTTGTATAGATTTAATAATCTAAATCAAAAAATTTTGTTTGTAAAAGTATATAAGCTCCCTTGGACTAAGACACTATACACGGTACACTTTGTGTATACACTAGTGTCTTTATTTGTGACATTTATTTACCACTAGCAGTGCCAGCGAGATTTTGTTCATGTTACCATGACGATGTATTTAGTAGTATTGCTATGACGGAACCAAAAATACGCAATAGCAGCACTACCTTTTTGGCTATATTGGACTATCCCAGGGAAACTAGGCAGGTTATTAGGATTAAGAGTACCTGGGAATTAAGTGTTGGCCTGGAACATAAGCTCCGTTCAGTAGTTTTCACGTTATGCTCTAACTGCTGTTTTAATTTAATCATATTTTGATGTAAAATTGCAAAATATGGGATGTCACACTAGACAGAGAAGAGTGTCACGAATGTAACAAGGTGTAACGAGAACGTGGGACGAGTCAAAAAATCACGAATCGTGTGACGTAGTTTGTGGATGGCCCCTTCTCCAAGTGTATGTTTGCAAAGTTTTCAATGAGGCAATTTTCCTAATACTCTTGGAATGAGTTTCATGTAGAGCAAGGCCGACTAAAAATCTTAGGTATCAACTAATTTTGCGTGGGAATAATTGGAACACAACCTCTGTACATTTGTGCATAGACCTTACCACGACAAAAAATTGCCTAAGTGTAAACAGTAGATAAATTAATGTCTGACATTTGTGTCGCAATTTATATCGTTCTCTAAATTTAGTTTAAAGAATTAACTTTAAGTTAGCTTGTTTGAGAAATAAGTAAGTTTTGAACAAACAGAACTGTTAAAGTCTTCCAACGATCTAGTTGTTTGAGTTTACTGGATTTCATTTGTCTTATTTTAATTGACGATTAATAAAATATTTGAAGTTTGATTAACCTTATAAACTTTGAAGGTCTATTTGTGAAGTTGGAATTTCATTCAAGTTTGATGTAGCGACCAAAATTCGACACGTATTGAGTCATTCAATCGTATCCTTTCAACTATGCGCTTCTACCAAATTGATTGATTGAATAAACGTGTGATATCAGTTGTGATCTTCTTTTCTTTCGCCTCCTAATTTTGAACCTATTGTTACAGTGTTCAAATCGCAAACGTCATTATCCACTGACTCCGGACTCTGCACTGAACGTGGTCTGCGGAGGACGCACATAGAGCTCATCAAACCACCAGGGAAAAGGATCGGACTGAAACTGGCAGGTATGTAGAAATTTTATAATATGAATAATAACACTGAAAAGGAGGTAATTAGCACTTGAAATTTATAACTAATATAATAAAAAAAAAAACACATAAACACGTATAGAAAACCCCCTGAGGTGTTGTACCGACCTGCATAAGGTACTGGTGCCCAGGCTTTAAACAGAAAATCCAAAATCAGGATCTATAAATCTGACATACGGTCTATCCTGATGGATGGGTGCGAAGCTTGGATGCTTACCCTCAAGGAGGAGAATCAGCTTTTAGTAGCGGAAAGGAAGGTTCTCCGTAAGGTCCAACAAAGAGAGAGGAGAGTAGCTGGAGGGCCCGAAGCAACCTTGAAATTGATAATCTCGTGGCCGATCCGAAGATAATAGGAGAAATAAAAGCTCGACGCCTCCTTAGGCTCGGTCAAGTAGAACGGATGGGAGAAAATCGCAGCGTGAGGAAAGCATATTTGGGACAGCCGGTAGGTCGAAGTCCGGTCGGCCGTCCCAAATATCGCTTGAAAGACAGGGTGGAGACTGACCTGTCAGGGAAAAATGATATGTTCTTGTTTCGGAGGCCAAGACCCACCTTGGGTCGCTGAGCCAACAGAGTAAGTAGCAGTCATATATACCTACACATTAAAATTAAACAAAAACATATAACTTAAATTACATATAATATTATGAGGACCAAAACACTGTCAGTTGGGAACTTTCACAAAACGTTGAATGGTAATGCTAATACGCTGCTTTAAATACAGGTGATAGTTGAGAAATGTTTTAAATGATAAGATGTAGATTGAATGTTTTAGCGTAGCGTAGCGTGATGGCTAGAGCACGCGTCCACAGACTCAAAGGGCGGGGGTGCGATCCTGCCTGGAACGCAATGCACCACTTGAGCTGTTTTCTGACCTAATGTGCATATTGTTACAATTACCACGTGCTAACAACGGTGGAGGAAAACATCGTGATGCAACCTCCACATCGAGATAACCGATGTATACTGTCCATTCCTCTATAGAGGGAGGCCGGAGCCCAGCAGTGGGACGTTCATGGGCTGTTATTATTACATAAAAACATGTACGGACTCGTGGAGCCATCTGTGATTGCTGATTGTTTTATAAGTTACGTTTTTTTGTCTAATTGTAATACCTTAGTTTCTTCTTCCATGTTTTTTTTTTTTTTTTTTTATTATTTAGGGCAACGAACAATTACACCACTAAGGAAACTAAAAAATACAAACTATAGGTAAATATTACTCGTGGCGCAACCAGCGATGTTGCCCACAACTATAATAGAAAAATTAAGAAATAAATAATGTTAATATTAACAGCTGACGATTTCTATAAATATGAAAAGGAGACGTGGATTTCTGGGCCAAAGAAATGTAATGAGTTGAGATATTGCTTAAAAGAAGCGTTATATTTTTCTATTATCAAATGGAAAACATGGAACTAAATTCTGTCCGGAAGACGAGAAATCTTAAAATAACATCACAAATAAAATAAGTTTTCGATTACTTGCATCGATTTATGTGAACTAGTGGTCGCCTAGTGGCCGAAATTCGACCATAATTAATTTAACTTATAAGTTTGAACATTACTAAGGTTCTGTTGTCAAAGACTATACTTCTATAATCACAGATTTCCCCAAGGCTACACTGTTAATTTGACTTTTACAATAAACAAAAGAGTATATATGCGTGTGTGTGTCAAATACACAGTATTGTGTGTAATGTTATTTTATTGATTTAATGCAATTTTTATGCATAATTTTAAAAACATATTAGCATCCTGCGCTCCTTCTCTATATAAACTATAAGTGTGCGAAATTTCGTACTCCTTCGTCCGGGCAATTTTCGTAAAACGGGGTACAAAGCTTTGCTTCACGCATTAATATAATGATGAATTTCAACAATTAATAATATGAAAACACTATGTCCAAGTAAAAAATATGTCCAAGTAACAAAAAAAAAAATCTTAAAAACACTCCTCTTTTTACAATCTGGGCCCAAGATGTATGAAAGCGTATCCGTGTCCTTTTTCCTTCCTTACTTAATGCACTTCGCCATAAGTAACAATAAACAGCTATTTGAGAAAGAAACACTTTTAGTATAAGTAGTTATAAGTAGTCATGAATTTCAACATGTTTACGAAACCAATAACAAATATAAAAGTTTGTAAAACATTCATCCCTCGTCTTTGAATAGCGTAAAAGGAAATGCTATCAAACGTAGCTTTCAGGCAATAAATCACAGATATTTTTTCTTTATTCCTACTTATAAAACTCCCTAGGGGATGAAAACGCTCTGTTGAAAATAAATCTGGAATCACTTTATTATATCCTTTTTTTTTATTGCAGGAGTTCAGCAGATAAGCAGACGGCCCACTTGATGGAAATGTTACCATCGCCTATGGACATTTGCAACACCAAAGTTGCTAAATGCGCTGCTGCTCTCTTAAGAGAGACAAACAACTCAAGGTTGTTATGGTGACATACTTTAGACCAGGGGTGGTAGCCATCCAGTCGGGAAAATGCCCTACCACCTGGCTGTGGGTTGTTAAGTCGCCTCGTACGACAGGCCGCGCGGCCGCAGGAAATTGTATTCTTTCTCCGTTCCTGCACGGATAAAACTACTACTACTAATACTATTGAACTTTGTTCCTTATTTCTTCTAACATAAAATACAATCTAATATAACGCATAAAAATAAACAAAAATCATATTTAATGTAACTAGTGGTCGCTCAGTGGTCGAAATTCAACCATAATTATCTTAAATTATAAACTTGAACATTATTAAGATTTTTTTTTATTGCAGGAGTTCAGCAGATAAGCAGACGGCCCACTTGACGGAAAGCGGTTACCATCGCCTATGGACATTTGAAACACCAAAGTTGCTAAATGCGCTGCTGCTCTCTTAAGAGAGACAAACAACTCAAGGTTGTTATGGCGACATACTTTAGACCAGGGGTGGTAGCCATCCAGTCGGGCTGTGGGTTGTTAAGTCGCCTCGTACGATAGGCCGCCCGGCCGCAGGAAATCGTATTCTTTCTCCGTTTCCGCACGGATAAAACTTATATTTATAAACCTGAGCACAACACAGACACGTCGCTCGTCAGAAATCTATTGTGGTATTGAAATAAAATTAAGCAAAAACTCCAGCCGCTTTGCGTGTTCGCAAGCGTTTTCAATGATTTCTAAACCGCTCGCGTTTAGTAGTAGTACGTTCTAAGCCTAAGCGCTGGTGGTGGCTTTAAGTCTTAAGCTCACTAGTAGCACATATGTGTCCGGGATGACAGTGCTGATCCGCGTTTGTGCACGTGATCGTTTTTGTGTTGTTGTCTCACTCTGTTTATATAGGAGTTGTATGAAATGGGTATATTTTCTTGGTATATTACGAGATAGTGATAGTGTTAGTCTTGCGGCTTTTTGGTAGTATCAAAGGGTGAAGGGTTAAGCGCAGCAGCGCTAAAGACAAACACACTTTAGTGCAACACTAACTCATAACGTAGATTAGTTTTAAGCTATTTCTACACGAGTGCGATTTCATGTAGAAGATGACCTGATATGAATGTAGCCGTACCAGTGGTGGATTTATCAATAGGCCGAGTAGGCTGGAGCCTAGGGTGGCAGATTTTGGAGTGGCGGCAAATTTGGGACCAATTTTTTTATATATTATGTCTTACACAATCTTCAAAGGTACTACTACGTACTAGCAGAAGGTGATGTCAGGAGCCTTAAGAACTGACGAGCGTGCATGACAAGAGCTATGAATGTGAAATAAGCAAGTGAGGTGTGTAATAATAAGCCTGAATGGCGCTCTGTTGTTCGTGCCTACCCCGCAAGGGAACTGGCGTGAAATTATGTATGTATATATGTATTTACAATCTTCAAACTACGGTAAAAAGTAGGTCTAATTCAAGACTATACACGTCTCACGATATGTATACAAATCATAAAGTTACAATTTCATTGATAAAAAAAATGATCTAATTAATATGATTTTGAATTAGGGTATCGATTAATCGGTAGGGGCGGTAAAATTTGAATAGCCTACAGGTGTCATATTTCTAAAGTCGCCCGTGACCCGTACTCATTTCTACCACAGAGAATTACACCACCGATGTGTTACAAGTGTGAACGATACATTTATCATAACAGAAACGCTAATTTGTTTCCTTTCATAATCTAGATACAATATAATCCATAACCGAGAAACTAATTAACATATTAAACGCTATTACATCGGTACTATCGTGTGAGGCACAATAGGCCTCAAACACCCCAAAGTTCGGGAGAATCGATTAGGCACCGCATCTGTCCTCGGCGCACCCAATAAATATGTAAATTTCGTCCGGATTAACCCCCCTACGAAAAGAAGCGTTGGTGTTAAATTCCCTTGGCGGAAAATTGTGTGGTAATCATTTTTTTTTTGCAATTTATTAAATTCTTTATTGCCTGTTTCCTTATTGGAATGTTTTAAGGACTATTGCTATGTTTTGAATGTCAAAATAAACTTTTTATTGCATTACAGGGTTAATATCCTCCGGAGCGTTGACGTTTCGACAGCTCAGCTGTACAATTCACTTGCTAGATTGAATTATTAGATTATTATTTGAATTATTGTCATTCACTTGCTAGGTTGAATTATTGGATTATTATTTGAATTATTGTAATTCACTTGCTAGGTTGAATTATTAGATTATTATTTGAATTATTGTAATTCACTTGCTAGGTTGAATTATTGGATTATTATTTGAATTATTGTAATTCACTTGCTAGGTTGAATTATTGGATTATTATTTGAATTATTGTCATTCACTTGCTAGGTTGAATTATTGGATTATTATTTGAATTATTGTAATTCACTTGCTAGGTTGAATTATTGGATTATTATTTGAATTATTGTAATTCACTTGCTAGGTTGAATGATTGTATTATTATTTGAATTATTGTAATTCATTTGCTAGGTTGAATTATTGGATTATTATTTGAATTATTGTACTTCACTTGCTAGGTTGAATTATTTGAATTATTGTAATTCACTTGCTAGGTTGAATTATTTGAATTATTGTAATTCACTTGCTAGGTTGAATGATTGTATTATTATTTGAATTATTGTAATTCATTTGCTAGGTTGAATTATTGGATTATTATTTGAATTATTGTACTTCACTTGCTAGGTTGAATTATTTGAATTATTGTAATTCACTTGCTAGGTTGAATGATTGGATTATTATTTGAATTATTGTAATTCACTTGCTAGGTTGAATTATTGGATTATTATTTGAATTATTGTACTTCACTTGCTAGGTTGAATTATTTGAATTATTGTAATTCACTTGCTAGGTTGAATTATGGATTGAACTATTGTAATTCACTTGCTAGATTGAATTATTGGATTATTATTTGAATGATTCTAATTCACTTGCTACAGTGAATTATTGGATTATTATTTTAACTGTTAGAATTCACTTTCTAGGTTTTGAAACCTAGCAAGTGACTAGCTGAACTGTGTCCACTTCGCTGGGCGTATCATAAAATGTTATTAATTATAATCAAATATAATCTATCTCACTAAAAAATATAGTAGCTTTCTACTGGTGAAATAATTTTCAAAATCGATTCAGCAGTTCAAGAGATACTTTCTACAAACAAACTCATAAACTTTATCTCTTTGTAACATTAGTATAGAACCTGGAATGTCGGCGACAACCGTTGGTGTCGTGAACTTTTTTTCTTGTTTTATACCTCACTTGCTTCTGCCCTCGACTTCGTCCACGTAGAATAGTTACTTTGGGCTAACGCTAACTTTTGTCACATATGATTTTTGCGAAACTTTAACCGTTTACGCAGCGCACGCAGCGGAAGCTCTCAAAAGGGAAAAAAACTCCTATTTTGAAACATTATTCATTAGTTCTCCGTTCCTTTTGGGCTTAGCGTGATGATATATAGCCTATAGCCTTCCACATTAAATGGGCTATCTAACACTGAAAGAAATTTTCAAACCAGACCAGTAGTTCCTGAGATTAGCGCGTTCAAGCAAATAAACAAACAAACTCTTCAGCTTTATATATTAGCATAGATTTTACGAAAAAAAACCAGCATTCCAGGGCGTACATAAATACCTATAAATAGTAGAATGTTGCTATGCGAAAAATATAAGGAAAAAATTCCAAAGTCCAATGTTTTGGGCTCACGAAGGTCTCATACGTTATGAGGAACAAGCAATAAATGTGGTATTTTAACACCCTATCGCCCAGGGATAGTAATTCCCATAAATTCTATAACCTTCATAAATTTAAACAACGGGGCATTCTCTCACAACTTGCCAGCAGAGCATGATTTTGGCGGAACAACGCTGGTATGCGCGTGACGCTTTTTATCTTAACATATAAAAGCTTTTATGTTTTTGTTTATAAAAGCTTTTATGCTTTTGTTCATAAAAGCTTTTGTTTTTAATACACTAAGAAAATTTAGATATTGTACCAGGTTTTTATTTGATACCTTGGAAGGTGTTTAGAAAGATCAATCTCGAAATACCGCAGTACATAATCATTGCTTATCCAATGTTACATTTCGATGTAGTCTGCAAAGTGACGGTACATAAGAAAAATAATTTGGTTTATCCTAATGAAAATTAATGTATGTACTTCAAAATTGTATTCCATTTTGAAGTACAATTCAAAGAATTCTGTATCTGAAATTACAGATTACTTATTGAAAGCCGTGAGTCTACTATCGCTTCCAAAGGAATCTTAAAAAGGAACGACGCAACAAACCCCCCAGGAACATATCTTTAATTCATTTTTAATATATGTATATATATACGTGTTCTTTTTTTAAAATGTAACAAAGAAAATTTAACAAAGTTATTTATATGAAGGTGTTTAGAGTGTCGGGGTGAAGGTAAGGAAAGGAATGCTCCGGTGGTTCGGGCATGTGGAAAGAATGCACGATGAAAGAATGACTAAACAGATATACAATGCAAAAGTGGATGGATGCAGAAGTCGTGGAAGGCCACGACACACCTTCCATGATCAAATTGATCGTGTACCTGTCAGGACCCTAAAGAACAGACGAGCGTGCATGAAAAGAGTTATGAATGTCAAAGAAGCAAGTGAGGTGTGTAAGAATAAGCCTGAATAGCGCTCTGTTGTTCGTGCCTACCCCGCAAGGGAACTGGCGTGGAGTTATGTATGTGTATGTATGTATTTATATGAATAATTACTTAGAGCTTGGTAGCAATCGCATTATTCCCATCCGTTGCGGTCGTCTGGAAAATCTTTCGTCGTATAATAAGCCTTCTGTTACAAACGTTGCTTCAGTAATATTTTAAACATATTTACTCAAAGGTCTTGTATGTTATTTGGGATTTTGTTGAAGAGCATTATTTTTGCCCTACGAACCTATTGTAAACTTTATGGAGGCTATACGTGGAAGATCCTTTTTTTTATTCCTAATATGTCAACTAATCGGGGAAAATTAGAGATATTTTTCTTAACATATAAAACATTTTTAAATCTTATCTTATCCTAATATATAAAGCTGAGAAATAAGACAATAGATATAGATACATAACATGTGAAATTATTATATATTTCACTATATATAAATAATTCGCAGCAAAGTAATAAATAGCAAATAAGTAAATAGCTCATAAGCCAAAACTAAAAAAGATAAAAACAAAAAAATATATAGAAAATAACAATAGATGATAAAACAGAAATAGTAAGATACATACATACATACATACATAACTTCACGCCAGTTCCCTTGCGGGGTAGGCACGAACAACAGAGCGCCATTTAGGCTTATTCTTACATACCTCAAATAGTAAGATGACATTGTATTATACATAGAAGAAATATAAGAAGCTTGCTGCAGCGATAGAAGTTAACTAGTAAGTAGTGCCTGTAGTTAGAATATAATAGAGTATAGAAAATAAGCAATAGAAAAACAATTTGAAAATATGTTTAGAACAGTTTAGGCAAAAGTGTAAAAATTTAGATATAATCAAAAATATAATAGATATAAATCAGATACATGTTTAGACCGTAAATTTTAAGTAAAATGTAATAGAACTAAGAAAATTTGTAAACCTGTTTCTCAAAAAAAAAGTACCAAAAGAAATGATAAACAAAAAAGACAAACAGAAACAAAAAACAAATATATAAAAGAGAATAACGAATATAAAAAAGAACTAAGAGAAAATAAAAAACCCCTAAAAGCAAAAAAACCTGAGCAACCTCGATAGCTTGGAGAAAAAAAGTATAAACAAAAAAAAAAAATATAAAGCTGAAGAATTTGTTTGTTTGCTTAAACGCGCTAATCTCAGGAATTACTGGTCTGATTTGAAAAAATCTTTCAGTGTTAGATAGCCCATTTATCGAGGAAGGCTATAGGCTATATATCATCACGCTAAGACCACTAGGAGCTGAGCACCAATTAAGAATGTTTCAAAATCGTTTTTTTTTTTACTTACTTTTTTTAACTATTCCACGCGGTCGAAGTCGCGGGCAGAAGCTAGCATAGGTATATTTTGAAGCCATTGTTAATATATTTTCTTTATACTTATCTCGCAAGGAATGCCGTGTTGGGAACGGTTGTTGGAGAAAAACTGGTAGGCATCGGGTGCAGTGGTCTTTCAAATACTTGAAGGAAACTCTGGATTTTACAACTTAGCAATATAATATTACGAGTTGCAGGACTCGAATTAAAATGCCGTTCGAATTATTATAGAATATATTAGAACTATACAAACACGTGTAACACAGGTACAAATATAACCGAACGCAATAAGTCCAAACTTAATGCAGAAGATCGTAATTCAAATATACGCGCAAAGTCCGTCACTAAATAGATTACCGAATGTACACAAGTATTGCTTCGCTTATGGTTATCGCTCGACTTACTCATCTCTCCATTGGGGCATTGCTTTATACTCCACAGACGCAATATGCCTGCCCGGCCGCGTGGACCGAGTTTCTTAGAATCAGTTTGTACTTTTAAATCCGAGACACCTGACAGTGATCACAATACAACAATAAGCCGTAAAAGATTACAATACACAATGGGTTATTTTCTAATCACAAAGTAAACAAAAGAAGTCCAAATGCCGAAAAGGTAATAAAATGTGTTTCTACAGGGCTGCAGGTGTGAATTTGCCTTTGGCGGCACCTAGGTCGTAACAATTATATATTTTAGGTAAATTTTAGCACATATTTTGTCACAGAAGCAAGTGAGGTGTGTAAGAATAAGCCTGAATGGCGCTCTGTTGTTCATGCCTACCCCGCAAGGGAACTGGCGTGAAGTTATGTATTTATATTTTTACAAACGTATTATAGAGCACATTTTTTCATAACGTTCAAAACATTAAAGTCAAAATTTAAATATATGTCTATTTTTTCTTTATCTCGCCAGTAACAGCGAGATAAAGGCTGTATACGAGTTTAACAGTTGTTGTAAATTGAGCAAATAGCACGCTTCTGCACGCAAAAATAGCATTTATGTCAACTGCATTACCTCATAATAAAATACCATAAGACACGATGCTGTGAAGGCCGCGGTCTATCACAGACGCTGAACACGGCGTCTGGCATCAATCAAAGCATAGTAAAATAAAAAATCGAAATGTGTGCTGGGACACATAGTAGAAGTGAAACTTCAACGGACAAGTAGAAAAACGAATGGCAACAAAATTTTAACTTGAAGTTTTACGGGCAGATTATTAATGTACTTGTCCAATTTGAAAACCTGCCCGTAAAACTTCAAGTTAAAATTTTGTTGCGATTCGTTTTTCCACTTGTCCGTTGAAGTTTTACTTCTACTATGCGTCCCAGCACACATTTCGATTTTTCGCAGGTTTACTGCATATTATGATTTGGTTAGGTTAGGTATATTTCAATAAATGCATTTTTTACTTAAACTTATTTTATTTTATCCAACAAAAAACTTAATTCGATCCGGAAACAAAAAACGCATCCATAGTATACTCTAAAATTATGCCGCCTCTCACCACGTCTAGTCTAAATTTATGCCGCTCCTCCACGCGGCCGTAATGCTTTTTCGTGACAGAAAAATCCTAAGACCCCCCGTTTATATAGAAGTTTCACTTCAAAAATGTTACGAATAAATATATTGTCCCAAATCATTGTCTTCTGGGAACGTTTCCAATACGTTGGCCGCGTTACCATCTTAGATGGCAACGCTTATGCGTTACTCCTAACAAAAGCCATTCTATTTCTATTTCTATCCGTGCAGGAACGGAGAAATAATACAATTTCCTGCGGCCGGGCGGCCTGTCGTAAGAGGCGACTTAACAACCCACAGCCAGGTGGTAGGGCATTTTCCCGACTGGATGGCTATCACCCCTGGTCTAAAGTATATCGCCATAACAACCTTGAGTTGTGTTCCGGTATTAGTGACCAGGTTCCAATCTCCCTTAAGAGAGCAGCAGCGCATTTGTAGCACCTTTGGTGTTGCAAATGTCCATAGGCGATGGTAACCGCTTTCCATCAAGTGGGCCGTCTGCCTGTCTGTTGAACTCCTGCAATAAAAAAAAGAAATCATTATGACATCATATCATGAAAATAACTTTTTTTTTCAATAAATGCTACTTATATTATTTCTATCAAATATATAATTTTTTTGGTATACTTTTTTAAATAGACGAAGATTTGTTCATGTGTCCTTACCTAGCCGATTAAGGCGGTTCACAGCTGGTAGTGCTGACTAGTAATCCAAGTAATAAATGAGAGAGCAAGAAAGGTATACTACATACACACTAACAGGCCAGAAAGAGATAAATCTTTTTTGCTGTTTTCGGCAACTGATTATCCATAGATTCACTATTTTATTACAACTAAACACTGAAACCTTTTAAAATAAATTTTCAAGTCTTCTGTATGACTAAATCCAAATCTATTAGGTACAGAAAAAAATACTCAAAATAGTCAAGGATCTGATTTTGATAAAAAATAAAAATCGACCCATTCCCTTAATTTGATCAGGTTCCAGTCTCCCTTACGATAGCAGCAGCGCATTTGTAGCACCTTTGGTGTTGCAAATGTCGATAGGCGATGGTAACCGCTTTCCAACAAGTGGGCCGTCTGCCTGTCTGCTGATCTCCTGCAATTAAAAAAAAAGCTCTGTTCATGTGGAAACCGAAATAATTAATACGATTGAATATCAGAATAGCATTCATCAATATCAATGGCGAATCAAAAGCGAAATATTTACACACATTTACCAGGTTGGGAGCGTAACAAGACCTTTGATCTGTTAACAGGAGTTTTCGATAAATAAACAACATTGTACGTTTTGTGCTGAACAAAGATTTGTTTACAAACTCGCCCTATAAATAAATTCTGTGAGATTTTTTCTTACAAACCAAATTACATTGTGTTTTTAGTCCGCTGTTATGATGGATCTTAACTTCGGAAATGCCCTGGTTCCGTAATATTAGCACAATAATTTTTTCCGCGTATTTCATAACTTCCAATTTTACATACATACATACATACATAACTTCACGCCAGTTCCCTTGCGGGGTAGGCACGAATAACAAAGCGCCATTCAGGCTTATTCTCTAGTCTTAGTCTATTTATTTATTGTTGTTTTTACTTTAGGTTGATATAAAGACCTTTCAAATAGTAATTTAATCACTGCGAGGCATGAGGTGACTATAATGAGGAGGTTGGATGTCATCGGGCCAAATTGGGCTCAATCTTTATGTCATATCGGTTATATACGCAAATATGTTGATATAAAATTATTGAGTAGAATTGATAGAGATGTTCATTCTCCTACTTCTGTTGATATAATATATGCATTTATACAAATATTTTGCGACGTCTCGATGTTGCTAATATACATACATACATAACTTGACGCCAGTTCCCTTGCGGGGTAGGCACGAACAACAGAGCGCCATTTAGGCTTATTCTTACACACCTCACTTGCTTCTTTGACGTTCATAACTCTTGTCATGCACGCTCGTCTGTTCTTAAGGCTCCTGACATCACCTTCTGCTAGTACACGATCAATTTGATCATGGAAGGTGTGGCTTTCCACGACTTCTGCATCCATCCACTTTTGCATTGTAGATCTGTTTAGTCATTCTTTCATCGTGCATTCCAATGTTAGTATATTTAAAAACAAATGCATCACCACTTCATGTGAGCTATCGACGCCGATGCTGCCCTCACGCGGACAGTCAGGGCAACTTGCTACACCGCACGCGCCGCATCGACCTTCCTGTTTTTTCGTCCATTTTCAAGTGTTTTTTTGAATATACACTTAGCTAAACCCCTAGCCTCTCTATAAGTCGTGGTAGCTTAATGGCTAGTGCACGCGTCCCAAACTCAAAGGGCGCGGGTTCGATCCTGGCCGGAACGCATGCACCGTTTAGTCAGTTTCTGATCTAATGTGCATATTGTTACATTTACCACGTGCTAATAACGGTGAAGGAAAACATCATGATGCAACCTGCACATCGAGATAACCGATGTGTCAAACCTGCCAAGCCGCCTTGGACAAGCGTGGCCCAGCAGTGGGACATTTATGGGCTGATATTTTTTTTTATAATTATTTATAAACCTCTAGCCAATCAAGAAATCGTGCTAGTGTATGTGATTTACAATCCACTATCGAAGGGTTCCCGCAGCAAAGCAAGCAAGGTAAGTGGTTGTGCATTTGGCTTTTTCCAAATTCCGCATTCTAAACCGTACAGCCCTAAATTACCAGACGGCAAGTAATTGTGTTCATTCTTTACTATCATGTGCCAACAAAACGTCGTTCGCGTTGCCAGGGTGACGACGTATTTATTTCAGTAAGTTGAAATGGCGACACCAAAACAACGCGTACGCACCACTACCTTTCTGTCAATATTCATCTACCCCACTAAAACGTTTATTATAAGCAACCTCTGTGTCGATTTTCATATAAATCTGTTTAGTAGTTTTCACGTGATGCTCTATCAAACAGATAAAAATTCTAAAAGCTCCATACTTGGAATGAGCAGGTCAAAATTAGCTAACCGATAAGCTCTAGTTATTCTAATTTACAGACATAGACAACACTTTATTGTTCACCAAAACAAAAATTACAAAAATTTACAAAAATTACAAAAATGAAACAATAGTTACTTGGTAAAACAAAAGGAGGCCTTACCGCTAAAAGCGATCTCTTCCTAGTTTCAGACAACTCGAATTAATTATACCTAACTATTTATTACTAGTGGTTGCCCGTGGTCGAAATTCGACCGTAATAATTAATTTAAATTATTAGTTTGAACATTATTAAGGTTCTGTTGTCAAATACTATATATACTTCTATGATTACAGACTTCGCCAAGACTACACTGTTAATTTGACTTGAACAATAAACAAAAGAGTATATATGCGTGTGTGAGTCAAATACATGGTAGTGTGTGTAATGTTTTTTTTTTATTGATTTAATGTATTTTTTATGCATAATTTAAAAAAAAATATTAGCATTCTGCACTCCTTCTCTATATAAACTATAAGTGTGCGAAAGTTCATACTCCTCCGTCCGCGCAAATTTCGTAAAAAAAGGTACAAAGTGTTTATTTCATGTATTAATATTATAATGATACCTAACTATCCACTGCTGGACTGCTAGAGATATTTTTCTTCTAAAAGTGCATGCAAGGTAACTTAGATGTATGGACCTTTGTTGACCAGAGTACTGATCCTAATTGGACATTGAGTCATTGTTGGCAAAAGAACAAATAGGTAGGATTTAGAAACTGTTAACAGTAAGCTGCTAATCCGGCCTGAATCATCTATATTCCTTAACCTATTTGTCTGTAGACAGAACAGTAAACTCAATCTCCAGACGGACTCGTTAGCGCCGATCGCTTTAGGCCGCGTACACACGGGCTCAACGAAATCTAACTACCGTTAGTTAGCGTAGTCCAATGCATGGCCTTCGGCTGGGCGTAACTATGTTCTAAATCTCAGCCTTTCCAACACAAACAAAAGCGCAGGGTCGACAGGGAGGAGGGGGTTTTTAGTGGGTATTGGGGTTGCTCGCTCGTGCAGCAACGCTCGGAGTCTTCCACACTATTCTGTGACGTCGATCGCGGACGGAGCACTGCCAAGAGCATACTATTGCTGCAGTGTTATCGCCCCCGACCGACGCGTGTCGTTCCCCTAGCAACGGCCCAGTTTGTGCGTAAATCGGTTAAGCATTTTCCCTCGCCTCAAAAAAAAAAAAGAAGTCCAATGCATGGCCTGCGCTGGATCGGACTGGGCATAACTACGTTCTAAGTCTCATCCATTCCTACATAAAAAGCGCGGGGCACATGGGAGGAGGGTGATTTTAGTGGGTAGTGGGTGTTGCCCGTGCAACTTCTCTGAGTCTCCACACAAGCTGGCTTGATTATTGTTCGGATTGCCCTTTATCAAAGGGGAAAGCCTTCATGATCAACTATGGTCTAATCCCTTGCAAAGGACCCAGTATTGTGCGTAAATAGCATTTCCCCCGCCTTAAAAAAAAAGTGCAATGCATGACCACCGTGAGCACTCAAGTACCAAACTCATCAATAATGCCGTCGAGAGGAGAGCGGGTCGTGTTCCAAGTGCGTTTGTCTCTCCTCTCGTAGGCCGAGACATTTAGTCGCCCCACGTTCTATAGAGAGGAACAACGCCGAGAGTCATGCTTCCCCCGGCAGTGAATATGGCCTTAGAGGTCTCTACCTGCCAGGGCACGCGGAGTTGGTCGAACTTCTCGCTTTTCCCTAGCCCTGGCACAAGGCGAAGAAAATAACACCCAGAGATTTAAGTGGGTATCCTTGACCGTAGCGTGGCAATAGCATCTCTTGCTGGCGGTGATAATACCACCCTGATGTGGTGAATCAATCCCATACTCTCCAACACCATTCAGCCGCGGTCGATACTACTCAAACGAATATCCACTCGTTAAAAAATCCACCGCATGACGGTAAGGGGCCATTCATTAATTATATAATGTACGTACGTACGTGGCTACCACCCCTGTTCTAGGGTATGTCGCCATAACAACCCTGGGTTGTGTTTTGTTAATTTATTAAATTTAAAGTCTGTTTCGGTTTCAGTATATATGTTTTATATTTTTACAGCCATTTATTTATATATATTATTTTGGTTATTTATGTTAGACGTATGTAAGGCGAGTGTCATGTGTGATTTGTAATAATTTTATGTAGAATGAAAGAGGTTGTAGGTTGTAATGAATGAAAATGTTCTGTTAATCGCAGACAAGTTGTATTCCGGCATTAGTGGCCAGGCTCCAGTCTCCAGTTTGGTATTGCAAATGTCTATAGGCGATGGCAATCGCTTTCCATCAGGTGGGCTGTTTGCCTGTCTGCTGAACTCATGCAATAAAAAAAGTAAGGGTGATTTTGACCATTTTTGACACCCCCCCCCCCCTCTTCTTACGTAAGATTCAATAAATGTAAGTCGAAGAAAACCATTCGGCGTCCGAAATAGAACTAGATTTCTAATATTGGATTTCTACTTGTAAAATATTATGTAAGAATGGGTTTTAGCCCCCCCCCCCCTCCAGATAAGGGCATGTATATATTTTTCTAACCAGGGAGACTTACGTAATTAATGAATGTCCCCTAACGTCATATCGAACCGTTCGACAAACCGACTACATAGGGCCATCGAAAGTCATGCCTTGGCCTTCGTTGGTTCAGTCTATACCTGGCTTTAGGCCCCAGTTGCGAGCAGGGGGCTGTGATCAGTCCCAGATTGGTAGCCTGTGTGTGCCACTAATTCGATACAATGAGATAATTTAGGCACATGTGCGGTTCTATTTGGTTCATCACTGACAAATTTATTTGCCAACGAATATGTTTATTATTAACATTTAATGTAATGAAAAAGGTGTCTAGAATGTAAATTCAATCACTAACGTTTAGCGAACACGTCATGAATGTCAAAATTTTTATTTTTTTATTGCAGGAGATCAGCAGACAGGCAGACGGCCCACTTGGTGGAAAGCGGTTACCATCGCCTATAAATATTTGCAACACCAAAGTTGCTACAAATGCGCTGCTGCTCTCTTAAGGGAGACTGAAACCTGATCACTAATGCCGGAACACAACTCAAGGTTGTTATGGCGACATACTTTAGACCAGGGGTGGTAGCCATCCAGTCGGGCAAATGCCCTACCACCTGGCAAATTTTATGTAGTTTTACTGTTAATACGTGTTGCGGCAGAGAGCACCCCCCCTGACCCGCCCGCCGGAACACACCTACTCTCCCCGCCCCGCATACCGCCGACGCCCAAAGCTTGCACAATTAGTCAGGCGTCGGACGGTACGCGGGATATAGGAGCGGCCTTGGAGGCCAAAATCATCTTCAATCCTCCATCTACGGAACCAGTCGCCTAGTTCCTTGACGGCGGCGTTGAGGTGACTGCAGATTCTGTATCTGCTGGGGTCGCTACTGAATATGGCGGTGTCATCCGCATATAGGGCTAGCTGGGTATGGGGGTGCCATGGCAGGCCACCCGGCCGCAGGAAATTGTATTCTTTCTCCGTTCCTGCACGGATAAAACTACTACTACTAATACTATTAAACTTTGTTCCTTATTTCTTCTAACATAAAATACAATCTAATATAACACATAAAAATAAACAAAAATCATATTTAATGTAACTAGTGGTCGCTCAGTGGTCGAAATTCAACTATAATTAACTTAAAAACCTACACGCACACAGCTCCATTTCTTGCATCAAATAGGGCTGGAAGGCCTCGAAACTGCTGCACAACTCAGCAATAACAAAGTAGTACAATCACGTCCGTTGCACCATAGCAGCGTCGGTGGCTTTTATAAACAAACACTGCTCTTTCGAGTAATACAGTGTACGGATTTAGAGTCGCTTTCGGTTTGACGCCGTAATTGCCCTGTAAATCTCGCGGACATAATTACACGCACGCAGTCGAAACGCATGCTATTGTTATGTGCGGGGTTAAAACTGCGGTGATATAGTAGTTAGACGGATGAGTAGATATCAATTGAGCGGAAGGTTATTCATAATTTTTTTTTAATTTTATTTTTCAATCAATAAAATAGAAAATAGACAACAAACTTTTGTTTTGTCATAATTTACTTTCGTAATTATTTTTTTTAATATTCGTCAGACAAACACATGTTGTATATGCCCAAATTAAGCAAGTTACGTTTGTGTTATGGGTAATATACAATGGACAACTCTAGGGCCGATTCCAGACACCCAGACCATAGTAAACAACGGGGAAAATTCGTTTCTGAAATTTACCATACCAGGAATCATACCCGGAGCCTCTGTGTTGCAGAGAGGCAGGCCGGCAGAGGCTTAGCCCGGCTCAACCAGAAGCCGTAAATAACTTATTCATAATTTGCTATTTCTAAAATAAAGCTCAAGTAGCAGTGGTTTGAAGTCTCAATGGTTTAAAATTAAATGCTTAATACACCTTCATTCGACATAAAAAATCTTATAAATGTTACATGAATATATATGCCAGGTGGTAGGGTATTTGCCCGACTGGATGGCTACCACCCCTGATCTAAAGTATGTCACCATAACAACCTTGAGCTGTGTTCTGGCATTAGTGACCAGGTTCCAGTCTCCCTTAAGAGAGCAGCAGCGCATTTGTAGCACTTTTGGTGTTGCAAATGTCCATAGGCGATGGTAACTGCTTTCCATCAAATGGGCCGTCTGCCTGTCTGCTGAAATCATGCAATAATAATAAAAAAAACTTGAGAGGTGTCAAGGGACACCCGGATGGAACGAAGTTGCTTTTAAATTTATTAAAGTTATGACGCGTACACTTGCTAAACACACAATAATGGAGATATTATAACGCGTATGACTTGGTTAGCACAATAGTAAAGAGAAATTATAATGCGTACTTACTAAAAATACATAAGCATTTATTATTGTCTGTATAAAATCTCTACTTACCTAACTCCATCAGTAATATCCGGAACTTGTGCAGAAACACTGTCAGGATTCATTATTGTTATTATTTTTTATTATTTATTATGTACAAAAAACCTCTATACACTCAACAAAAATAATCGTCGCGACACCACACTGTTAAATGCGAAATAGAAAGACGAAACGAAAATAACGGGCTTGCTTTCTATGAGAGAGAGAGACAGACAGAGAAACACGCGCACGCCGCACGGCTTACAACTATAGCAAAAAGTGTCGTTACAACTTTTGCTCTTAATTTTTTCCGTCTAGCCCCCTTTCGCAACGCGCGATAAGGAACTTCGTTCCAAAAATGAATCCATCATCTACTCATGTCTATCATCCCTTCGTCTCTTTTTTGGTCTTCACTTACTTTTATGTCCATCACTCTTCCATTCTAATATTATTTTTATCATATAATTTTTGTCTCTCTCATCACAGTGCTGTGCATAAATCCACAAACTATGTTTGAGAATTTATTGTATTTTTTTCTTTCAATTTCAATCGCTTGGGCTCACAATATGTCTTTTCCTTCTTTATTCCTCTCTTCTGACGTACATCCCTCTGCCACATCACTAATGATCATGTCATCTTCATACAATCCATTCATCTATATTTATGACTTTCATACCTCCTCATTACACTCTTATAACAACCTTATCTAATTTCTCACAATTTTTCAGTCACGGGTGCATCTTTCAAAGAACCGTTCTCTCAACATATCCATTCTTAAACACATCGATCTCAACATTCTCATCTCATCTGTGTATATTCTTGTTAAGATCTAACGAGGAGACGAGAGTGCCTAAACTCAATAATATTGCTTAGAATTCGTAGTATTTTATTATCGAACCCATTGCGGGTCGCCACCTTAATTTAATTACAGCCATTCCAAAGAGTTACGAACACATTCGAGCGGACGCCGAGTAGAAATTTTCTAACCTTGTTTTTCTATTACAGTCCTAAATAGGTTTCTAGAATCCCCCAACTTCGAATAATTATGTGGAGATATTACCCAGGTCGCATTAGCGACCCGAACTTCTCGTATTACTATTTTAAACAAAACCATTCTCATGATAATTGTTGTAATCTCCTTAAGTGACATTGGACATCTGTGGTATTCTGTATAATTAAACTTAGTTCTGTTTGTTAATCGATGGAATTAATTTTGTTTTGGAATACTTTCAACCAGTAAGGAGTCTGATGGTTTTAATAGAAAAACATTGTTTTGATTCTCCGTCTGTCTACATTAATACATGTAATAGGGATATTTAAATGGGCTCCTAACGCTCTAAAGGTCTACCGTGACGTCGCCAAACGTTTAGTAGACGTCACACTGCGACCAGAAGGCTGACGTCTATTTGGCTCAAAGATTAAGCATTGCTATACAACGTGGTAACGCCACTAGCCTTTTGGGAATGTTCCTGGTAAGTGACAGTGGTTTTGGACCAGTAATTTATCTTTAGGTCTTTTTTTCCCTTTTTTATATAGTATAATTCCATGATCAAATTGATCGTGTATTAGCAGAAGGTGATGTCAGGAGCCTTAAGAGCAGACGAGCGTGCATGACAAGAGTTATGAATGTCAAAGAAGCAAGTGAGGTATGTAAGAATAAGCCTAAATGGCGCTCTGTTGTTCGTGCCTACCCCGCAAGGGAACTGGCGTGAAGTTATGTATGTATGTATTATTAAAACAAAAGAACGGGCATTAAAATAACATCTTATCGTCTAACTCTTATAATATTTTGATGTGTATCATTTCAATTACATTTGGAATAATGATCAATGCGCTTTTTGACTCCCTTTACCTTGTATCTACTGTTAGTGGGGAATTTACACAGCCTTGGAGACCTATTTAATTCGACTTCCGAACGAAGAATGCCTATCTTAAAATGCAATTAATCATAAGATATGATTCTCGCACTCTCGAATAAATGATTAGTAAACACAACAATCCGCAAATATCACAAAAAAGTGGCACTTTATAAGTACATACGCACGTACAAAATACGAGGCTACGACATTTTGTAACTTTATAAAAAGAATCCATTCCCCTATTGAAGCATCCATAGAATAGAATAGAATAGAATACAACATAATTTATTGCATAACATTAAAGTACAAATCGAGAAGTGTGTGGTGTGTGTAAATAAATATATTGTTACGAGTTGCAGGACTCGAATTAAAATGCCGTTGTAATTACTATAGAATTTATTAGAACTATACAAACACGTATAACACAGGTACAAATATAACTGGACGCAACCAGTACAAACGTGATGCACAATTCAATAACACGCGCAAAGTCCGTCACTGTATAGAACTGCGAATGTACACACATCTTGCTAGTATCGTAATCGTCGCTTGACTGCCTCCTCTCTCCATCCTGCCATCATTTTATGCTTCACAAATAGAAGTGTGCCCGCCTACATCATCGAGTTAATTTCCTAGAAATCGTAATCCGCACACCTGATTAATTATGCCTGCAAACGGCCATAAATGAGTACAATAGGCTATCCTCCACAATAACCAATAAATAAGTAAACAAAAGAAGACTATCATAAGGGTATTACAATTGGTTCAAATGCCGACAGGTAATCGCGTGCTACGTGGAATTTGTCTTTCTCGGGGGGATAAGTTGTAACAAAATAGAAATAATATTAATAGTAATATACACGCAGGGGGCCTTTGTGGCGAAGCCTTAGGTGAGTAGCGACACCTCGTATCTGACTCCGGGCCAAACAAGGCCCCCGCCTCCTACTTGCATTAGCTGGCCGGCACGGAGTGGAGATCGCTAGGGCTAAGACTCAAGCTCCAGGGGTGAAGTGATAAATGGCATCACGTCAGAAGTAGCTTCGGTGAACCTGCAGCCCACCTCTCTACACCCCTTAGCCACTCACACCCATGTTGCCCCTGTCTTTATGGCATTTTTTGGAGCCCAGGCAGGGAGTGGCGAGACACCGTCTGCCCATTTCTCCATGTTCCCTGAACATTGCGACGGGCAGACGCCATAGTCCCCATATTCTCAAACTCCGAGTACCACTAGCAGTTCACTCCAATAGCCCGGTACTTTTTGTCCTCATTTCCCACAATAGTTCTACACTGGCCGGGGCTTGTCCTTGGGTGCATTGTGATATGGTATAGAAAGGGATAATCGCCGGTCAGTGTCACGCCACATTTACATTAAATTTGTCAAAGGGCCTCTACGTGTTGGCCTTTCCATGGCCCCAAGCAAGCCCTCCAAATGTCCAGGCCATTTTTATGGCCCGTGGTCTTGAAAGACATACAAATAATAGTAATATTGTATAGAATTACGAAAATATGGGAGAGATAAAGGTATTGTGATTGACTTTGGAGCCCGAGTTAATAATGTGTGAAATGATCTGTGAAAGATTTATTGTAAAATCGCGAGTGATATACAGGTGTTTCCAGACGTATGTTTTCCGATGATCTAAGGTGATGGGCATGACTAAGGTGTAGATATTTAAAACGCTCCTTGAGATAAGGAGGAGCTTGGGGATTAAATAGCACATTATATAGAAGGGACAGAATATGAGCATTCCGAGGAACACAGACAGGAAGCCACTTGTGTTTAACACATCAACATCCATTTGTAATTACAAAATAAGATGTGTAATCATAATTGATGGCTTCTGTGTTTGAATGGCGAAGTCCTCGGTCTAGTTCACTGAATCGCAATGGCTCCATGTTTGATTACTAGCATGATACATTTCGTAAACGAACTTTTCGTGAAATTGTCATGATTTAATGTTACAAGAAAAATCAAACTAAAACTAAATGTAAGTTAGCATCTGGCATCATTAAGTCTTTTCAATCCAATTTTAAATGTCTAGGTTTATTTTTTCAAGTTTTAAGTATTAACAATTAGACACGACGCGCCGGCTATTAATAATTGTTACCAGCTGTTGTTGTATGGGCACTTCGGCGAGACTTTGTGAGGTCAAGAATGAGTCCCAAAAATGTATAATTTTTATACAAAAGCTTATAAAAATGTAAAAATATAGATATTGTTACGAGTTGTGGGGCTCGAATTAAAATGCCGTTGGAATTATTATAGAGTTTATTAGCACTATACAAACACGTATAACACAGGTACAAATATAACCGAACACAACAAATCCAAACGTAATGCCGTCACCCTTGATCGTGGTTCTCGCTCGACTGTCCCCGTCCCTCAATCAGGCCACCGTTTTATACTGCATAAGTGCAATGTGCCCGCTCGGCAACGTGACCGAATTTCCTAGAAACAGCTTGTACTTTAAAATCCGTAACACCTGGCTAATGATTATAATACAACAATAGGCTATTCTCTAGAAACGTATACCAATAAATAAGTAAACAAAAGAAGATGATCATAAAATAATTACAATAGTTTCAATGTTATTATTTATTAGTTCAAATGCCGACGGGTAATAAATGTGCTTCTACAAATCTGTACGTAGAATTTGTCTTTGTCGGCGCGTAGGTTGTAACAATATAAAATTAAGAGAATATACGTATAATTTACCTACTTAAAGCAACAGTAAGTAATAATATTCCTTACGTTTTTACTTTTCCATGCTTGTATGTGAAGTTACCTGTCTTGCTGGCGTCTTCCCATCTCCAGGAGTCCGAAGTTGGTACCCATCGCACTACCACTGCTGCTGGAAACCCCAAACGGCGCAAATATGCAACACTCGCAACAGATTACATATTTGAGACTTTTAGGGTGGACACTTTAGACCCATGGGGGCGAAGTGCCCACAAATTATTTTTACACAGTCACTTCGACATTGGCAACATCAACGCATAAAGCGTTGGAGCCATCGCCGACCAATAATAGAAAGGAATAGAATAGTATTAACTAAAATAAAAACAATTAATCAAAATTGTCTTACATATTTATTTATGTATATGTATTTTATAATATTTTATTTACATATATCGTATTAGTATAATTTTTATATTTTTATTAATGTATGTATATCATATTGTTACGAGCTACACAGGACTTGAATTAAAATGCCGTTGGAATTACTATAGAGTTCATTTGAACTGTACAAACACGTATAAAATAGGTACAAATATACTGGATAAAACCAGTAACACTACTTGTTACAATCTGCACGACCAATAACACGCGCAAAGTCCGTCACTATATCGCTTGTTGAATGTACACGTCTTGCTGGCATCGTAATCGCCGCTCGACTGCCAATCTCCCATTTCGGGCATCCCTTTATACTCAGCTTACAATGTGTCACGACCGGGTAAACAATGATTTCCAGGAATCACACCTGCGCCTTTGTCGGCGCAATTCCCAGGAAAAAAAATTTGCACACCTGCCTAATTATGCCTGCGAACGGCCATAAACCAGTACAATAACAATAGGCTATTGTCTAATTGCAAATTTTAAACAGAAAGTAAACAAAAGAACTCCGAATGCAGGAAAGGTAATAACTGCGTTTTACGACAGGCAGGTGTGCGCATTCCTTTGAAGACATGTAACAATATCATGTATGTATATATTTATAAGATACTGAATCGGTAGTGAGAATAATGCAGCATACCTCTGTTCTTATCAAATTTTTTGGTCCATCTAAAGGTTCGCCAATAGCGACAAGACCGGCTATTGTATTGTAAAATTTTATTTCTGCTAACTGTATGTTTAAAACACAATAAAGCATATTCATTCATTCATTCATTCAATAGCCATAACAATAATTTTATACTTTAAACACAATTTTGTCCTTGAAAAATATTTCATAATTTAATAAAAACCATTAAATAAGAAATAAGCATTTAAAAGTCATATATGAAATCCTCGTTTTAACAATTATAGTTTATTTTTGGAAGTTGACAATGCCTTATTTGTATTGAAATTGAACGACAGAAATGAACACTGAATTTTTTTTTATTACAGGAGTTCAGCAGACAGGCAGACGGCCCATTTGATGGAAAGCGGTTACCATCGCCTATGGACATTTGCAACACCAAAGGTGCTACAAATGCGCTGCTGCTCTCTTAAGGGAGACTGGAACCTCGTCACTAATGCCGGAACACAAATCAAGGTTGTTATGGCGGCATACTCTAGAGCAGGGATGGTAGCCATCCAGTCGGACAAAAACCCTACCTGGCTGTGGGTTGTTTTGGCGCCTCTTACGACAGGCCGCCCGGCCGCAGGAAATTGTATTCTTTCTCCGTTCCTGCACGGAATTTCGAAATATTTTCAACATGATATGCGCTTCGTTCGTCTTCAATAGTAACACGTTTCTGGTTTGTTTTAAATTAAATTTATCTATTGTCTGTGTATACTTTATACAAGTTTTATGACTAGGTTTCCTGTGCAGGACTGCACGTCTGTTGCCGTCAATAAAACGGGGGTGTGCTGCGCAACTGAACGTTGAGATTCTTAGAAACTCGTACTTTGTAATAGTTTGCTTACTTTATACCTTGTGTTTTCTTACGAGATAGATCTTTATAAATAAAACTAGCTGTATCCGGCAGACGTTGCCTTGCCCTTAAAAAATAAAAATCTAGAAACCGATTGCAGCGCCATCAACCGGGACCAATTGTTAATCTAAACCATCCCGGGACCCACTTGAACACGCGCAAAAATAAGTCACTTAAATCAGACATATTAATAAATAATAGTTTAAAAAAAAAGACGCTTTTATAGAAAATCCAACTAAAAAAATATAAAATAAAATTTAATAAATTTGAACTAAAAATAGTGTAAGAAAAAATGATTTTATTGTAAAAAAAAGCGTGGGGTGCATGGTATCAATAGTTCTAAATATTTTATGAACAGATATGAGTAGAAGGGTTATTTTGATGATATCCTGCTAAGCACCCCACATATTTTTTACAATAAAATCATTTTTTCTTACACTATTTTTAATTCAAATTTATTAATATTTATTTTCTATTCTTTAGTTGGATTTTCTATAAAAGCATATTTTTTTAGTTTTTTTTTAAACTATTCTTTATTTTTAATTTTTTAGTGATTTAATTCCCTTCACCGTGGAAACTTTGAAAAAAGAATTAAACACACTCTTATAATAAAATGGAACGTTATGTAAAAATAAGCTTTTTTAAAAAGGTTTTTAAATACAAGCTTTTGAGATCCTGCATATCATGTAGCAGCAGAGTGCTAGCCAAGACAAATAAAACGACCTCAAACACGACGGGTCTATCTTGTTTAGTACAGGAGTTCCTATGGCCACCTTCCAACTCCATCATCAGATCAGCTCCATGGTACCATATTATTGCATTGTCACGCGATTTACACATACGTGCAAAATTTCAGCTCAATCGGAAACCGGGAAGTCGATCAAATTTAACTTGAAAGATTCCGTTACATACGTATGAAGCTAATAAAAGCGTATTAAAATGAGTTTAAATGCATTCTCACCATTGCCGAAGTCGGCCGAGAAAGATCATAACAAACGAATGGTTAGACTGATGTTTTTTTAATGATTATTTTTTTATTGACGAATAATCATATTTTAATACTTATTATCCTATTCGGGACGAAGACAATTCCAAAAACACAAAAATCATTAAAATTGGTACAGCCGTTCATGAGTTATAAATGGTGTAACTAACACGACTTTGTTTTATATAAATAGATTGTACTGTTTGTGTGCATGTCACTGAACTCCCCTAAACAGTTGGATCGATTTTGAAGAAATTTTTTGAGTATTGTCCAAGTGGAGTCGAGAATGATTTAGATTCACAATTTGATTCGGTAGGTGATGCTTTTGTTCCAGGATTTTGATGAAATTATAATGTGTATTTGAGTGGGTCCCGGGATGGTTTAGACTCACAATGGAGCTGGAATCGTATTTTAGATTTTTATTTTTTCAGGGAAGGATAACGTCTGCCGGGACCACTAGTTGAAATATAGATTATGGGTAAATTAATCTTACATACATACATACATAACTTCACGCCAGTTCCTTTGCGAGGTAGGCACGAACAACAGAGTGCCATTTAGGCTTATTCCTACACACCTCACTTGCTTCTTTGACATTCATAACTCTTGTCATGCACGGATTTTCTTATATTATTATTATATTATAATTAATCTTATATATATAAAAATCAAATGTTGTTCGTTAGTCTCGCTAAAACTCGTGAACGGCTGGACTGATTTGGCTAATTTTGGTTTTGAATTATTTGTGGAAGTCCAGGGAAGGTTTAAAAGGTGAGTTAATATGAAAAAAAATGCTTGGAACATAGTAAAAACAACAATTTCGCTTTCCTTTAAAAAACTATTCCTACCTGTCAAACATTTGATGTTCGTCCCGTCGTTCAGAAATCAACGTTTTTTTATTTATTGATTCTGAGGCGGTACGAAGTTTACCGGGTCAGCTAGTCAAATATAAAAAAAATTGGAACGGTTAAATGATGATATTAATTTGTATACAATTACAATAATGTCCATCTCAAATTACGTAGACACTTGACACCTAACCCTCCGTTATATGGAAACTCCATACGGAATAATGAACGTGGTAAGCAGGGGCAGCCGTGGACAGATTTAAATCGGCAATTAGTACAGAGGGGAACTAAATTTGTTCCCCTTCCAAGACAAAAATAGTTTCATGTGTTTTTGTGGTTCGCTCACCGAGTTATGGTCGACGGATGTGGCTAAAAGCAGGCGAGCGTGGTTGGTCGAGTTATTTATGCGTGGTTGATTGATAGTGATTTTTCTGTAATTTATGTGCGTTTCTTTGCTTTGTTTTAGTTTACTGGTAATGTTATATTGGATGTACAAAATAAGATTTATAATTAGTTAATTTCTTGCTGGTATGTACTGTACTTTGTTATTGTTGAAATAATGATGATCACGTCGGTTATGGAATGATAAGTAAATAAATATGTGATTGTCTTCAATGCCAATTTAATATTTTGCAATTTCATTTTTTTAATCTAAAAATATAATTAAAAAATAACTTAATTAGTTAATTCGTAACTTCAAATACATAATTGCAAATAAAGCCGAGAACATAGAATGTTGAGCATAAGCTTACCTGTATGTTTTTTTTTTTTTACAAGGGGAAATCCATTTGCGGACCCCCCGCCGGGGAGACTTCGGCGGGGGAGTGTGGGACTCGCCGGCTAGAGAAGCCGGAATACCCACTAAAACCCCTTGGTGCCACCTGACGCCATGAGCCGGGGTCACGGGATATGCGTGAGCTTTTCTTCCGCGACCCCGGCTGGCGTGGGCCCACCCCAGCAAGGGACGGGCCTCTCCATGCTCGTGTTTGAGAGGGGCGCGCGCGGGCACCGACGCGCCTCCTACTCAGCGGCTTTAGATGCGGGCGACGGCCTTATAGCCTCCCCTGACCGTCACCCTCGCCGCGCGTTCATGGCGGCCGGAGGCCTGTATGTGAGTTTTTAAATTAAAAGTAGCAAATTACTATAAAAAATGCAAAAAAATATGTATTTATTATAATTAACGTATGTAATTTTTGCATATACTGCGTAGGTAACGTACGAACTCGTTTTTGTTTACTCTTTTTATGAAGGTAGTTTGACACAAATTTCTATGTATTTTTTATTTATTTTTGACTTATGTGTCGTGAACTTACCCTACCGTAATACGGTTTATAACTAATATGGGGAGAAATAATTGTCACATCATGTTAATTAAGCACTATTTTATATTGCACTTTTGCCACTTATCACCAAGCTCTTGGAACCCGGTTAGTATTGCAATTGGGTGGATATCTCAAATGCGCGCGCGATGCGTGAATGTTTTTACGACGGATCGATTCAGACTGATCGTTGAGACGCGGAAGTGCGGGGTAAATTACTTTTTCGGGGAATCATCGTTCGTTACGCGGTGGCGTGAACATCCTGGGGCCCGGGGAAAAGGTGACGGCTCCCATTTATAGTGCTGACTAAGTGCTGTTGTCGTCGAGGGGAAGACGAGCAATCTTTGTGACTGGTCTCGTTAAGCTGCCATCCTTGGTGCTGAGTTCTACGACTCGGACGACGTCATCCTTTCCGGGCAGAATCTTCTTTATTCTTCCCATCTTCCACTGGAGTCTGGGAAGATTATCCTCCTTTATGAGTACCAGCTCACCAATCTTGGGTCGACTGGTTTCCGTAGTCCATTTAGATCGGGATTGGAGAGTGTGCAGGTAGGATTTCGACCACAAGGTCCAAAATCGCTGAGCCAACGCTTGCACTAAGCGAAAACGTCGTAGGGTTGATGGAGGAGAGGATTCATGGGAATGTTCGGGTAATGCGGT
Source organism: Dendrolimus kikuchii (assembly GCA_019925095.2). Taxonomy (NCBI): domain Eukaryota; kingdom Metazoa; phylum Arthropoda; class Insecta; order Lepidoptera; family Lasiocampidae; genus Dendrolimus; species Dendrolimus kikuchii. The sequence continues at coordinate 24,003,322 of CM034393.1, forward strand.
AAGTGGGCGACCTATAAGGAAATGACCAGCGGTTAGGACTTCGAAGTCTGTAGGGTCTGAAGACAGAGGGCAGAGTGGTCGAGAGTTGAGAACGGCCTCAATACGGGCTAAGAGTGTAGAAAATTCTTCAAAGGTCAGATGCTGCTCACCTAATACGCGATAGAGTAATTGCTTAGTAGATTTCACGGCTGCCTCGTGCAGACCGCCAAAAGAAGGAGCTGAGGGCGGATTGAGCAACCATGTGATCTGCTGTGTGGCTAGCTTGTGCGTAATTCTATCATCATTGGCCTTTAAGAAGTTTTGTACTTCTATGAGCTGATTTCTTGCGCCGACATAGTTTGTACCGCAATCAGAGCGAATTAGGGTAGGGATTCCGCGCCGACTAACGAACCTTTGCAATGCCGCAAAAAAGGCGTCCGTAGAAAGTTCCGAGACAGCCTCTAAGTGCACTGCCTTGGTGGCGAGACAAACGAAAACACAAAAGTAGCCTTTGAGAAGTTTGGCATTGCGTAGAGTACTTGATTTAATTAGGAATGGTCCGGCAAAATCCGTGGACACTTGACTAAACACCGGTTGTGGGCTGACTCGATCAGCCGGTAGGTCGGCCATAAAAGGGGGATTCGGCTGAGCTCGATGCCTAAAACAGCGTACACATTTAAAGACACGGTGACGAATGACTCGCCTTCCAGATAAAATCCAGTATTGTTGACGGAGTAGTGCGTGTAGTGTATCTGCGCCCGGGTGGCAGTGTATAGTGTGGAAATGATCTATAATTAGGTCCACAAGGGGGCTTGAACTGGGTAAGATGAGGGGATGTTGTGTGTCATATCTAAGGGCTGAGTTGGACAAGCGCCCTCCTACTCTAAGAAGACCATCCTTGAGAAAGGGCGAGAGGCGTTGTATTCGCACTGTACATAATTTGTTAGTTTGCAGTCGGTGGATGTCTTCAGCGAACATATTTTGTTGGACTGAGCGTACCCAGTGTAAGAGCGCTTTCTTACGTTCGTCTACGGTAATGGGACCAACGATGCGAGAGTGAGAAGATACCAAGCAATTGTGTGCAAAACGTTTAATACATGCGGTTACGCCTACAAGTGTGTCTAAGGAGCTGAATCTCGTGAGTAAATCCGTGTCTAGATCAGGAACCGCGATGTGAGCTACCATTTTTCTGGGTTTTAGACCAGGCAGTCTGACGTGTACCTGTCCCGTGATATTCGTTTCATGAAGATAGACTGCGGCTGCATATCCGGATTCGGATGCATCGGCAAAACCGTGTAGGGTGTAGGTGGAATCTTTGCTGGTGCAAATTGTTCTGGGGAGTCGAAGAGCAGAGAGTAGAGGTAAGTCTTCAAAAATGTGCTGAAATTGAAATGTGACATCATTGGGAGCCGATTCATCCCAGTCTAACTTTAGAGTCCATAGGTGCTGAATGAGCAGTTTTGCGCGGAAAATAACTGGGCTGATCCATCCACTAGGATCGTATAAACGAGCGATGGTACTGAGTATTGACCTTTTGGTAAATTTTTCCAGTGTAGGTACCGAAATGTGATATGTAAATTCGTCCGTTTGGGGTATCCATTGCATACCAAGTACCTTGATTGCATTGGAGTCGGGTACAACATCAAAATCCTTGGGTATGTCACATTGATCATCCGGGAAGCGTTCTAAAAGCTGACGAGAGTTTGAGGTCCACTTTCGCAAATGAAATCCCCCTAGGGCTAGTAACTCAATGAGTTCAGTCTGCAGAGCTATTGCCTTGTCAACTGAATCATGCCCAGTCAGAATGTCATCCACGAATATGGAGTGCGTAAGAACCTGTGCAGCCTGGGGAAAACGGTGACCTTCATCAGTGACCAGCTGTATAATAGATCGATTGGCGAGGAAGGGGCTGGGTCGTAGGCCATACGTGACAGTGGACAGGGCGTAAGTGAGCAGAGGTTGATCTGGAGAAGAGCGCCATAGAATGAGTTGGAACCGTCTGTGGTCTGGGTGAACTAGTATATTTCTAAACATCATCTGGATGTCTGTACTAAAGACCACTTTGTGAGTACGAAAATTTAGAATGATGTCAGTAATATCACGTTGGAGCGGTGGGCCAGTGTGCAGACAGTCATTAAGACTGACACCATTAGAGCTCTTACAGCTGCCATCAAAAACCGTGCGAAGTTTTTCAGAGTTGGCTTTGAAGATGCCATGATGCGGGACGTAAAAATGGTCTTTTCCTTTGAATGTGCTGGGGTGACAAAGAGCCATGTGGCCCATGTCAATGTATTCCTTCATGAAGTCGATATATTTTGAGCGGAGGGTAGGATCTCTTTGGAGTTTGCGCTCCAAATTAAGGAATCGTCGTAGTGCAATAGCGTGGGTTGCACCGAGCTTAGGTGCCTTTGTAAGAAAGGGAAGGGATACTATGTATCGCCCTGTGGGATCACGTGTGGTGGTAGAACGAAAGTTCTCCTCACACTCGTCAGAGGTTGAGTTGTCCTTTGATTGCACTTCTTCGACTTCCCAGAATCTCTCCAGAGCGGAGTGTATTTCTTTATTTGAGTGTTGGGGTTGTAAACAGTCAATATTTACTAGTGCTGAATTAACTTGAGGCTCAGGCTTTGTGTAGTTTGGATTGATAGGACCTAAAAGAGCGAAATTGAAGATCGTGCCGAAGGCTATTGGCCTGCCGGGGCCCAAAAAAATTTTGTTACCATCCAAAATTTGGCCCAAGACATCAGAACCCATAATCAAGTCAATAGCGGCTGGAAAACGATAAGACGAGTCTGCTAGGGGAAGCTGTGTCGAGTCGAGGAGTGGAACAACGTCAGGTAACATTGTTAATGGTAAAAGACCTGTCAAATCTGGTAGAATGTATGCCTTTGCGCTAATTACTGGGACTTCGGTGTGAATAGGGCGGAATGTGATGGTAGTTGAAGAACTAGAGTTTTGAGTCTGCTGATTACCGACTCCTGTAATTTTTAGTTCTGTGTGCTCGACAGGCAAACGTAATTTTTGTGTCATAGTTTTAGTTAACAAGGTTAGCATGGAACCGCTGTCTAATAATGCTCTTGCCTTATGAAATTCTCCAGCGTTGTCTGCTAGTTCTAGGGACACAGTGGGTAATAAAACTGGTGGATCGTGTACTGTAATGTGCTGAGTATGTGCTGAAATATGACTGTCATTTTGGTTAGCTTTATCAGGAAGTAACAGGGCTGCCGGGCAAGTGATTATTATGATAAACTTTATTATCATAGTGCTGAGTATGAAACTGGGATTTATTTTGTTTACGTGATGTAGTGGATGGTGTATATTGTAGCGATGGTATGGGTGGGTGTAGTGTAGTATTGTGTAAGTGAGTAGCAGGTAGTCATTGTTGTGAATTAATAGGTGAATTACGACGAGAAGAGTTTCTTGATTCCGTGGTTGGGCGGGTGTGTTCTTGTCCTCTTAGTTGTGGGGGCAAGAGGTGAGAATTGTCATATGTGGGTGATTCAAAGCCACTGCGATGTAAGGTGGTATGGTGTTTCTCGCTATCACATTCTCTACACCGTCCTGTGGATCTGCACTCGTCAGAGTAATGGGGTCCTAGACACTTACGGCACCGTTCATGAGCTTGGATAAAATCCCAGCGCCCTTGCGTAGGCTGTCTTAGGTATTCACCGCAGTTCAGCAACCTGTGTCCTCTAACGTGACACCAAGGGCAGTAATAATTATTGGTCGGTGCTGGTGGGTGGGCGGAATCTTGTGCTATGGGCTCGAAATATTGTGTAGACTGTGGGTATCCTTGAGCGTACTGTACAGGGTACGCTTGACTTTGTAGAGGATATGCAGGGCGCGTTAAAGGTGGGCGGACGGAAGTAGTGGGCTGAAAACGAACGTGCCGAATTTCTGGTCTGGGTGCAGAAGCGCGTGGTTGGTACCGTACTGAGGGAGAAGCACGTTCAGTTTGTCTGTATGTCGGGCTGAGGGGAGGGGGGGGTGGGTTATATGTCTCAGTTGTCGGTACCTACACTGGAAAAATTTACCAAAAGGTCAATACTCAGTACCATCGCTCGTTTATACGATCCTAGTGGATGGATCAGCCCAGTTATTTTCCGCGCAAAACTGCTCATTCAGCACCTATGGACTCTAAAGTTAGACTGGGATGAATCGGCTCCCAATGATGTCACATTTCAATTTCAGCACATTTTTGAAGACTATGATCTGGCCGATTGCCAGATTTCAAGGGTGCAAGGGTAAGAGGGAATGGAGATAAATGGACTCACCCGTAATAATATGAGCTGAGTAACCGGAGCGTCTGCGATACAGGAGCAGCAGTGCGTGTTCTCTTGTTATATATCTCCCGCTTCACAACTAGATTCACTTGCCACTTATCACCAAGCTCTTGGAACCCGGTTAGTATTGCAATTGGGTGGATATCTCAAATGCGCGCGCGATGCGTGAATGTTTTTACGGTCGTTAAAATATATTTATACACCCAATATATTGTAGAAGAAAAATTAATATAGTAGTAATTTAAACCATCTGCTTAAATTAAACACGAACAAATGATAAAATTTAAACTGTAATTAACATCTTTTACACTTTGTGCACTTTCAAAGTAACTTAGTGATAGTGCTCGGAGTCGACTTCTTGCTATACAAAGAAGTTATTGAGTGTTAAATACTGAAACATTTATAAACATTACTTAGTAACTTTAGGCAAGGTGTTGCTTAGGTTAAATAAAAGTCAAAAGTGCCGCTTAAAGAAAATAAAGCAATTTATAAATTTGTTTTGACTGTTTTAATATTAACGTTTGTTTTAAGCTAGAACTGATTTATTAAGATGTAACTTGATTTAAATTACCTTTGTTAATATATTACCACTTCAAAATTTGAAATAATTTGTTTTATTTTTGTTACTAGAAACAAGTTAATTTAGATCAGATTTAAACATTTATCGAATATTTATTTTCTATTCATTCCAAGGGCAGTACTTACAATTCACCTTGGATAAAAACTGCCCAATTTCCTATTTTTTTTATTGCTTGAGTTCAGCAGACAGGCAGACGGCCCACTTCATGGAAAGCGGTTACCATCGCCATTTTCAACACCAAAGGTGCTACAAATGCGCTGCTGCTCTCTTAAGGGAGACTGGAACCTGGTCACTAATGCCGGAACACAACACAAGGTTGTTATGGCGGCATACTCTAGACCAGAGGTGGTAGCCATCCAGTCGGGCAAATGCCCTACCACCTGGCTGTGGGTTGTTTTGTCGCCTCGTACAACAAGCCGCCAAGCCGCAGGAAATTGTATTCTTTCTCCGTTCCTGCACGGATAAAAATGGGGAGACTCAACTCATATAATAGGATATTTTATGAGTTGACTTTTTTGTGTTATGCTAGTAGTGTCTTGATGTTTTGTTCGCGTTTAATTATACGTAACTCCGAATGAGCCTCAACTTGAACTTCATTAGTATTTGTAACAATCTCTCGATGGCTACGATATTTTTAAGGGAATTCTATGCTTACAAAAAATACAAACACAGGTTTCCTTACGAAGTTTTCCTTCATTATCAACACACGGTAGTAAAAAATATGTACGTTATATTAGAAAAGTACATGTGCATTGAGTTGTCTATGTTCGAATACGAACCAGCTCGTAAGACAGCGACATGGTTACTTTAACCACTGATCCACCGTGATAGTGTATATTACACACAGATATTTACGATTATATGATTCCAGCAACAAAATGTAAAGTAATAAGTTATCAGATTTTTGTCACTTCTAAAAGTGCTAATTCTGTGTACAGCTAACACCATACAGCTGTCTCTAAAAGACTACTTAAGTTTTAAAATTTTACACATGCAGACGAAAAACACTAACGCCAAAACAAGTTACAGTCGAGTCGTAAAACAGCATGTTCTCTGTACACTCTTGTTTATGAGTAGAAGATAATATTAGGTAAAGTAAGTGATTATTATGTCTGCAGTATATGCTTATACTAAGTAAGATACAGGTAGCTTTCTCTTTATGATCTCGTCATACTCCCCACGCTTGTTTAAGATATGTCAAATTGACAACACACACAAGAAAAATGTTACTTTAATTCTTTGAATACGATTTCAAGATACAGACTACTTGTAATCTTACAATAAAAAAATAAATTATTCTCAAGTAATTTCCATGATAAAATTGATTGTGTACTAGCAGAAGGTGATGTCAGGAGCCTTAAGAACAGACGAGCGTGCATGACAAGAGTTATGAATGTCAAGGAAGCAAGCGAGGTGTGTAAGAATAAGCCTGAATGGCGCTCTGCTGGTCGTGCCTACCCCGCAAGGGAACTGGCGTGAAGTTATGTATGTATGTAATTTCTACTGTGAAATCTGGAAGCTCAAATAGATGGATTGGTTGTTTTTAGACACGTTAATATATCAGTTTCGTTATAATGTTGTCCTTCACTGTAAGAATGTGATCATAAAAAAACATAATGTATAATAACAACACTTGTTAGCAAAACAACAGGTGGCCTTATCGCTAAAAGGGATCTCTTCCAGGCAACCTAGCTTAAAAGAAATTCTTAACTAATCTAGCGATGTAGGTGGAGCAGATAAAAGATAGGATTGTACAATTTAAATATATTGACTTACATTAATTTATAAATTTAATACATACATAAATCCAGATACATTTATAGAATACCACTATATACGTATATACGAAATAATCTAAATAAATATATTGTTAAGAGTTTGCGGGACTCGAATTAAAATGCCGTTAGAATTATTATAGAGTTTATTAGAACTATACAAACACGTATAACACAGGTACAAATATAACCGAACACAACAAATCCACACGTAATGCAGAAGGTCGTAATTCAATAAAACGCGCAAAGTCCGTCATTAATAGATTCCCGAATGCACACACGTTTCGCCTTGATCATGGTTCTCGCTCAATTGCCCCCTATTCCCATCAGGCCGTCGTTTTATACCTCACAAATACAAATGTGCCCGTATCGTAGTCGACGTAATCCGCAACACCTGGCTAATGATTCGGTCGAAAGAGGCCATAAACGAGTACAATAAAACAATGGGCTGTACTCTAGAAAAGTATCTCAATAAATAAGTAAACAAAAGAAGACGATCATAAAAGAATTACAATTAGTTCAAATGCCGACAGGTAATAAAATGTGTTTTTAGAGATATGCTAATATATGATTTTATGAGATAGATTAGAGATATGGTGGAATTTGTTTTGTCGGACCTAAGTTGTAACAATACAATAGATAAATAAGTAAATATTTAATACATTAGACATATTTATATTATCTACAGTCACTCAGCTAACACTAATTCAAATGGCTATTGATTAATCGTAATATTGTAAATATCCATGTGAGGTTGCTTGTTACGATTTCATATCTTAATTACAACGTCATAACGTGTTTGTTAGGTCGTATTGACCACGTATTTATCTGAGGTGAAATAGTATCTTTCAGTCGGAAAGAATATGCAGTACCCGAGGGATAGAATAAAAACCCAATTCATTCACAAAATCTACGCGATACGAGCGAAGCAAAGTTACTATTTTACAAGAAAACTAACAACGGATACTAATTTAAATAAATAAAATTGATAAATCAATAAAAATTCAAGAAAAGGAGTCGTCAACTTATTGCATTTTGAAAATAATTTCTTACGAAAATGAAGGTATTAAAAAAAAATACACCGGTCAAGTCGTAAAGTGGGATCTACCCACTGCAGTACAGTCGTGTTTATGAGGGAAGTAGTTTGCGTTGTTAGCGTAATAGCGTATGTTCGAGAGTGTACCGGGCGTTTGCTAAGTTTATTTCTGGCTGTTAAGGGCTTCTACGTTTATGGCTAGTGGAGTGTAGGAGAGTTTAGTTGGGAAGTTTAAAAAAGTATTCAACTGCAAGTTTGTCTTTGTTTACAATATCCGTGCAGGAACGGAGAAAGAATACAATTACCTGCGGCCTGGCGGTCTGTCGTAAGAGGCGACTTAACCACCCACAGCGAGGTGGTAGGGCATTTGCTCGTATGGATGGCGACCACCCCTGGTCTAGAGTATGCCGCCATAACAACCTTGTGTTGTGTTCCGGCATTAGTGACCAGGTTCCAGTCTCTCTTAAGAGAGCAGCAGCGCATTTTTAGCACCTTTGGTGTTACAAATGTCCATAGGCGATCGTAGCCGTTTTTCATCAAGTGGGCCGTTTGCCTGTCTGCTGAACTCCTGCAATAAAAAAAAAAATATATATATATATATATATATATATATATATATATATATATATATTATATATATATGTTTATTATAATTATATATGTTTTTATTACTAAAAATAAGAGCATTATATATACAATCTAGTACACACAGAAGTTTTTATATACATATATAAACCTAAATATATATAACTAAATACAGGTAAATGTCTATATACACAGCATAATTATTATAATCCCAGCTTATGGCTCTATAAAATGATATTTAGCCCCTAATCATACATAAAAATAAAAATATATATCGCACAGAATTTATGACGTAAAAAAATAAACATATATTGTTGATCATGAACTAAAACTAAGGTTAAGTTTTTTATGTTATAGAATGTATGTATGTAAAGAAATACTTAAAATAGTTATATTATATACAAATATGTAACTTAAAGTGTCGAACCCGTATACTGTATAGTATCTGTAACTTACTTGTAGTTATATTATATAAAATGTATTTAAACAATGTGAATAATAGTGCATTAGTGCATAGTGTAAATAGTGCATTGTATTGCAGAAAAGTGACGTATAAAAATGTATTTTTTGTATAGTTAGTTTTTATAAGCGGTACTGAGAATAGGGATCTATCACGTGAGCTCAAATCACCTAACACCATCGTCTCAATCGTAGGTTTGCCTGATTTCGGTATTCTGTTAATTCAAAAACTCCCAAAACAAATGTTTTAATTTTTTTTTTACTTATCCAGTATTTATTACGGCTAACGCAATTTCTTCCATTGGTAGTACCAATTTTTTTCTACTTCTTATCCTGTCACGACGATATCCAAGAGATATTGTGGATTTAGTAGATTACGAATTTATGACACTATAATGGGATCGTACTTAGAATCATCGCAACACCAAGATGTTGGAATAGCAGAATTGGGCCTGATGCCAAGCGGTTACGATCGCCTAGGGATATTTGTAACACCGAATGCTCTAGACCAGGGGTGTTAAGCATCCAGACTGGCAAATACCATACAACCTGGCTGTGAGTTATTTTGTCGCTTCTTAGACAGGCCGCAAGGCCGAAGAAATTCTATTATTATTTTATTGCATGAGTTTAGCAGACAGGCAGACGGCCCACTTAATAGAAAGCGGTTACCATCGCCTATGGACATTTGCAACACCAAAGGTGCTAAAAATGCGCTGCTGATCTCTTTAAGGGAGGCTAGAATCTGGTCACTAATGCCGGAACACAACACAAGGTTGTTATGTCGGCATTCTCTAGACCAGAGGTGGTCGTCATCCAGTCGAGCAAATACCCTACCACTTAGCAAAATTTTATTACTTGTACGCTCCTGCATAGATATTACATAAGGTTAGTATATTCTTGTATCATTGTAATGAAAAATAAAACAAGACTATAAAAAGTAACCAAATAAATATATGTAGTAACATTATAATTAATTTAAAAAAAAATGTAAGTTATTATAGCTTAGTGATTAAGGTAATAAATAATGTCTTATACCAATAATGACGATAGATTTATTTAGTTTTCGAACATAATAACTATAACATACATAGATTGACAGCCAAACAGACAGAAGGGTATTCCTATTATAAGGCTTTTCACAGTGGGCTATAGAACCTTCAGCCCTAACCGCGGTTAGGACGGCAGGCTGGCAGGCACGGACAGACAGACACAGACGGCGGCGTCTCAGGCGCCGCCAAACAAGATCTCTCCACGTCCCTGCGAGGGACGTTAGGAGACAAACCCCCCCCACAGGATAGACTAGGCGTGTTGCTGGGAAGTTTCTTTCGCCGTTTCTTCTCTCCCAGCCATAACACGTTACGAAACGGCAGTAAGATAGCGTAGGCCGCCGCGAACTGCCGAACCCGGCCCGCCGGGATCCTTCCCCTCGGGCTTTATATTACCCGTCGCCCGTTCTCATTTAGTGCTTTGTGTCGCCCTATGGTGGGCATCATTAAATTCATCCCCCTCTCATGGCAACAGTCCAGCTGAGGTAAAACTCCTTAGGGAGCTCCCTCGAGCAAGTTGCCCCCCCGGGCTCGAGCGCTTTCGCTTCGCGAAGGCACTCGCCCCAAAAACCCCGGTAAAGTTGTAAGGTCTTCGGACCAACAACATAAAGTCAAGTCCAATAAAAAAAAAAAAAAATACAGAACCTTAAAGCAGTATGAAATCACCCGGCCACACGTCTGCTTAAGATTTATTCTATTCATTTTTATATTCAAGTAGCTTATAGAGCTTTAATACAAACGCATCAATAGAACATGTTGTCTGCAAACTCCTTTAATCGTAAAGAAAAACAACAGGCTAAGATATAAGCCAGATAGTCCATTACAGTATCAACTAATGCCATAGATATATGATTGGAGGAGTATCTTTTCCTGGTATCATGTTCTGCCACGGTATATGCCCAAATTTGGCCATAAACCGCATGATGACATTTATCCAGTATTATGTAGAGCATCGAAGTTTGATAAGAGAGTAATTACTTTACTTGCTTCGACTGCTTTGTTAAGGAATAATCGTTTATATTTTGAGCAGAGCAAAACTATGGCAAATAGATTCCAATCGGTTTCAGAAATAAATAAGCAAATTTTTATATCAACACATGTATCATGCAGTATGGTATCCAACTCTTCGGTGTGTTAAAAATGTATAAAAGGTTGATAGGCATCAAAATAAGTTTATGGCATCTATAAAATTACAGTAACCAAATGAATAAATAATTTCTTCATTTAGAATTTTTGTTCAAGATAATAACTTTAAAAATATGTTATAAAAAATTATATAAAATATAAAAAACAAATATATAAAATAGCACAGCAGTCGGGTGATTGCTGTCCTGTTTAAAAAATATTCAGAGTGGGTACTCTAAATGTTTTTTTTAAACAATTCCCGTAATCTACAAACACTAACATGTGATATTTTCTTAAGTTTTCGCGACTTGTATACATAATAAAACTACGTTTTAACGGTTTTAAGCGCAAACAAAATTACCGCGCTTAAAACCGTTAAAACGTAGTTTTGCTAACATGTGAAATCAAAATAACGTTTTTGGTTTTTTATATATTTCTCATTGACGATCTTGGTAATGAGCTTGGTACTGTGAAATTTAGTTTAGTCATTCTTTTATATATATATTTAATAATTGGGTTATACATGGAATATTTAAAGGCGAAAACGGAATACTTTCCACGGGACAGTAACTCGGAGTTTACGCAAACAAAACCGCATCGAAATAAAACGAAGTAAACATATTATGTTCCGACGGTCCAATACATTTATTTGGCTACTCGCCTTTGTGGTCTAAAAAAAATAGTGTTGCTCTATGTCTAATACCCATCCTTCACTGGATAAAACTTTGTGGGTCAAGTAACTTCGCTGATGTAATAAGATCGCTGCGGGTGGTAGGTAGCAGTGGATAATTAAATTATTGTGCGTATAAATATGACCATAATATTGCTTCCTCTTTTAGGATTTCGTAGGTGTTTTAGCTGAAACAGAACCCCTTTGTTCTCGTCATGTCCTTCCATCCTTTTGTCCGTATATCTCTGTACTTCATAGTTATTTTTCTCAGAAACTTCTGGATCTAATATGATATTTAATAGGAACGTGTTATTTAATTATTATACACTTTAATGCACACAAGTTAGAATTAAAAGTATAGTAAAAATATAACTATAGTATAAATATATTAGAGAGTTGGTCTGAAAGAGAGTGTCGGGGTGAAGGTAAGGAAAGGAATGCTCCGGTGGCTCGGGCATGTGGAAAGAATGCATGATGAAAGAATGACTAAATAGGTATACAATGCAAAAGTGGATGGATGCAGAAGTCGTGGAAGGTCACGACACACCTTTCATGATCAAATTGATCGTGTACTAGCAGAAGGTGATGTCAGGAGCCTTAAGAACAGACGAGCGTGCATGACAAGAGTTATGAATGTCAAAGAAGCAGTGAGGTGTGTAAGAATAAGCCTGAATGGCGCTCTGTTGTTCGTGCCTACCCCGCAAGGGAACTGTCATGAAGTTATGTATGTATGTATGTAAAAATATAACAAAAAGGGGAGTACGATTGGCGGTCTTATTGCTATGAGGGATTTCTTCCAGGCAACCTTTGAATGGAAAATCATACTTGCACAGAACAAATATGTATAGTAGGTATTTATTTTTATTTATTTATTATCTTACAAATGAGATAGCGTGGTACACATAATACATTATATATACATATTCAATCGTCATAAGATATAATATAATATGAAGTTCTTGTGAATTCAGTCACAGTACAGATAAAAATGTCAATATATAATATATAATCGTGTGTAAAAAAGTGATTATATCGACAATAATTGTTGACAGCATAAATGCACAGAATATATTACTTTATTACATAAACTATGGTATTGATTAAAAAATACAATGTATTTATAAATAATAAGTTCACAAGCATTTAACATACATTAATACAAGTAGATAGAATAGATAGTTGTGGTATATTTAGATGGTAAACTCGTTGTATTAAGGCCAAAGCCTTGTACCCCGTAAGAAAAAAAAAATTAAAATTGTCATTGACAGTGACATTATGTGATGAATGTCTTTTTGGCGTTTCTCGCTCTTCTTCCCGCTCCCGCGCTGATATAATTCACATCCACTCCTGCAAGTTTAATAATGTAAAATAATAATTTAAAGTGCCTTGTCCGTGTTCCAATCCCAAATCCAGCGTGTGTATGGGTGTGTATTCAATGCTAGAAAGAAGCAAGAATACGGGCCGGCCCAAAGAAGATCGCATCATCGAAGACACGTAAATCGCACACAACGCTCTTCCAAACCAAAACAAAACCAGCACCTACAGTCCACCCCCTTTTTTAATCCACATTGGGCCTGTCCACATCACTACGGCACGACATCGTTAACGTGAAACGTTGCGGTGTCGCGGCGCGGTGCATTGACATGACGTGCTAATGCACGCTACGGCATCGTCGCCGCGGAACGACGCGTCGGACGTCGTCGAAAGCGATACGTGCCTAATGCGCTCGCTCAGTTCAAAGAGTACATTGTATATACAAGAGTGACGTTTCATTGTCCTAGCTATTAGTTGTGCAGAAAAATGACAGAAATTATTGATTATATCTTAACAATAGCAGGATATACGTCTTGTGTGGTCCATATCTATAAAGAGACTTATTTCACAGGTTCGTAAGTAAAAAATATACTGGAATTTTACAAGACAACGTGTAACGTTGCGGAAACGTGGCGTGAACTTTTACGACACGGTGACGTAAATTTGCACGTCACGTCAACGTGCCGCTCCGCGACACCGCACCGTTTCACGTTAACGACGTCGTGCCGCGGTGATGTGGACAAGCACATTGCATTTTAAAAAAGTGTTTCTTAACTAGTTTGAAAGATTGCGCACATTTATATCCATTCGCAATGCATTCCATAGCTTAGCAGCAACGATTGTGAATAAATTGGCATGTTTAGACTTATGATCAAATTGATCGTGTACTAGCAGAAGGTGATGTCAGGAGCCTTAAGAACAGACGAGCGTGCATGACAAGAGTTATGAATGTTAAAGAAGCAAGTGAGGTGTGTAAGAATAAGCCTGAATGGCGCTCTGTTGTTCGTGCCTACCCCGCAAGGGAACTGGCGTGAAGTTATGTATAGACTTATGCGAAGGTATATTTAAAGACACATTTTCTTTTTATTATAGCGTATGACAGAGGACGTATGCTAGAATAGAGGAGTATGGAAGCAAAATACGATTATTATGCCGACCGCAAATTATTTCGAGAATGTGAAAGAAAAGAGAGGGATCTGTGCATTATTTTCGGATCATGAAAAATTCAAATTGAATTCAATTTCAAAAGTTTTTATTCAAAATAAGTTCCACTGGAGAACACTTTTTGAGGGTCATATATGTAAATCAAAATTTAAATCTACTTCCTATTCTATGTACACCGCTTCGCAACGTGTTCTCGCTGTATAAGGAAAAGAAGCGGCAAGAAACTTCCCAGGAACACTAAAATTTTTTTTTCATCAATTATAAATAATACAAAGATAAACTTAACTAAATACTTAAAAATAAACTAAATTATATATAAAATGTGTACCAAATCGCTGCCAGAGGTAAGCGTGCCCAGAAGGCTGGCTGCATTGCCACGCTGTATGGCAATGCTGATTCGTTGCGCGAAATACGAACCAGGCACGGGTTCTGATCACGGGTGGTATCAAAGAGTTTCTTAGAAATTTCTTTGAAGAAACCCTTTGCCGATGGACCTCACGGACCTTTTTCATCATAATTATTTATATATCTCAGGCTCTTTTTTTTAAACGTAACGATGTTCCTTAATTATTATTTTATTTAAATTAATAAGTGGAGACGTATTATTATAATCAACAAACAAACACACCCATTGTATTCCCGAGCTAAGCAAGTTACACTTGTGTTATGAGTAATATGCAACGGAACACTGGGGGCGATACCAGAGAACCAGACCATAATACATATAGGAAATTTCGTTACCTTTAAAATTAGCCATGCTGAACATAGAACCCGGAGCATCTGCGATACAGTTAGGTAGAACGGCAAAGGCTTAGTCCAGTGAACTAAATAGAAGATACTGACTACCAAAGTCATAATAATTGAAGACATATTTCTTCTATACCTTTTTTTTTACGAGGTGTAATCCGTCATGGACAACCACCCTACACTTCAGGGACTACGATAGGCTAGTGTTGGACTTCCGATGGCATGTTTGGACCTACCAACTAAGCCTCGGGAACTAAAGACACATTCGATGGTCTTGAAGGCGGTGGCTCTTATAGTGCTTCTACAAAGGTGTTGACCCTCCAGCGTAAATAATTACACTCGCATATGGGAACCCCACGCTGTGCCATCTTTCGATTGCTATTTGAATGATAAGTACCCTCGAATGTTATCGTTCATGGCCACTGTTAGGACAGAAGGCACTGATGATATGTCTCTTCTTCGGCGCCTTGATCCAGGCCAACCCGAAACCGTATAAGAGACAAACCGGAATCTTCTTCTTCTTATGCAAGCGGGCGGTTTCCGCAACTCAACGACATAGCGTCTATTTTGCGTGCGAGGGTGGATGAGGGTTTACTCCATCCAGCCCAGCTCCTCCAGAAAGTCCACCAGTTTCTTGACGTTGTTGAAGACTTCTCAAGGGCAACCTAGGGCGTCCAGATACTTCGCCCTGTATTGGGCCACCTCTCCGCATTCAAGCAGGATATGGGCGGCTGTTTCTTCTGCCTCCAGGAATGCTCTGCTCAGCGGGCTGTCGGTGACGCCTATATTGAAAAGACGTCTGTTGAAATTGCCATTTCTGGTGACTGTATTAATAACTAGTCTCTGCCGGGACCGATTGAGCCTTAAGATATTCCTGGAGAAACGTAGATTTGCTCGAGGCGTTACCAGCTTCGCTTGCCTGCAATCCTGCAAGTTGTCCCAAACATATTGATGTAGTGCCCTTGTCCTTTGAAACACAAACTAAGATCTCAATAAACTAATTTTCAAAATGATATATCAGTAATGATGAATTATAACTCCACAAAGCTCCACGTCACACCCAGCCTATAAATCTTCCCAATCTAAGTTAGACAGCATTCAAATGGCGGGCCGCGTGCGGTTGACCGCAACCTATCATTGTGATTAAATACGGAATTAGTTTGGTGTTATATTCACACGAGCCTTCGATAATGCGATTGGGATATATTGGAGCCATTCCCCGGGGAAGGGTTAATTCGTGTATGCGTAGCTTATCTTGGTTAATGTGGGTACGGTCTGGGGGTACAGTGGATCACTTATCAATACTAATTTGTAAATGCAAAAATAACTCTGTTTGTTACCCTTGCATGGCTATTTTCAGTTTCTTATTCTTATACAATTAAATAAATAAAGCCGCAAACTCATCTGTGGACATATTGAAGTCTTGGTAGCGTAATGTCTAGCGCACGCATCCTAAACTCAAAGGGCGCGGGTTCGATCCTGGCCGGAGCGCATGCACCACTTAGGCAGTTTTCTGACCTAATGTGCATATTGTTACAATTACTAACAACGGTGAAGGAAAACATCGTGATGAAACCTGCACATCGAGGTAACCGATGTGTCAAACCTGCCAAGCCGCCTTGGACAAGCATGGTGGGTATACTGTCTATTCACCTACAGTAGGAGGCCCGAGCCCAGCAGTAGGATAGATATGGGCTGTTATTATTATATTATATTATTACTCATCTGTGAGCCGTAAGGGCTCTTGTACACGCTAAGAAGTCGCAGGGTCAACCCAAGAATTCGTGTCGTTTCTTCACACGAACTGTGTACATTTCTCCGGCACTGATCTAAAAAAATCTTGTCTACGCTAGACACGACAAGCTCTGTGTTGTTGCGGTGAAGTGAGGGGCGGAGTTGGTGAAGTTGTTCAGGTAATTTGAGTACACTTGTATGCTTCATATTAATATTAAAGAATCATTTATTTTCTTTACAAACAAACTTGACTAGTGCAAACAATCTTATCGTTTACACGTTACTATTTGTTTTGTCTGGAGCTGACATGACAAATTTTCGTGGCTAGATCCGACTAAGTTGTAGACGTTTGCACAATGAACCTCTCCTATCCGTCGAAGACACGGTGAAATTTCTTAGCGTATGCAAGAGCTAGCCGGATGGAAGGCAGCATGCCAGAATAGGGGAGGAAGCATGTAAACACACATATAGTACTTGAAAATGAAACATAATTTATATAAACGAATTGTAATGAAATGCTCCGGTGGTTCGGGCATGTGGAAAGAATGCATGATGAAAGAATGACTAAACAGATATACAATGCAAAAGTGGATCGATGCAGAAGTCGTGAAAGGCCACGGCACACCTTCCATGATCAAATTGATCGTGTACTAGCAGAAGGTGATGTCAGGAGCCTTAAGAACAGACGAACTTGCACGACAAGAGTTATGAATGTCAAAGAGGCAAGTGAGGTGTGTAAGAATAAGCCTAAATGGCACTCTGTTGTTCGTGCCTACCCCGCAAGGGAACTGGCGTGAAGTTATGTATGTATGTATGTATGTAATGAAATCTTATATCTTATACTAATATATAAAGCTGAACAGTTTGTTTGTTGGTTTAAACGCGCTAATCTCAGGAACCACTGGTCTGATTTGAAAAATTCTTTCAGTGTTGGATAGCCCATTTATTGAGGAAGGTTATAGGCTATATATCATCACGCTAAGACCAATAGGAGTGGAGCAGCAATGAAAAATGTTTCAAAATCGGGGGGGCTTTGAAAACAAATTCCACGCGGACGGCGTCGCGGGTACAGCTAGTAAATGATAAAATGACAAATTTCACGGACAAATTATACCAAATATGACATAATATCATATACTTACAATGTCATAAATGTAGCTACTATACAGATATGTATATCGTGTAATATATGTTTGTTTACCTTCCCTGGCCTGATACCACCATTTTTTTTTATTGCCAGGGTAAATCCGTTTGATGACCTAAGCCGCGACAAGGGCGGCACCTTGGGGGGTAATTCGCGACGCTTGTGTTGGATTCGCCAGATCGGAGGTGGCACTAGCATGCCCAGTCAGAACTGGTACCATCCTATCGCCACTCCCCAGTTAGCTATACCCACTAAAATCCCTGGGTGTTTCATCCTGCTCCTTATACCAGGACTACGGATATATGACCTAGCCTCTCCGCAGCCCTGGCAGTGAACTGATACCACCAGGCGCAACCTGTTGGGCGGGTGATGACGGTCTATGGAGAGAGTACACGGACATATATACGCACATGTTACTATCTATACTATATAATATAATATTATAAACCTGAAGAGTTTTTTTGTTTGTTTAAACACGCTAAGCTCAGGAACCTGCTGGTCCGATTTGAAAAATTCTTTCAGTGTTGAATAGTAAATTTATCGAGGAAGGCTATATTATATTTTTAAAAAAATTTGGGATCCTTACTAAAAGTCCAATAATATAACCCAAGGTGTAAAAAAATGACCCGAAAAAATCCTTACACGGCGTGCGCTGTGAAAACTATTAATTATAGAATAAAACAATGTACTACCACTTTGTAGAACATATAATTGTCTACAAAAAATATAAGGTAACCATATGTCTAACTATTGTAGTTATCTCACAATAAGTGTTTTCTTTTATTTTTTTAAATAATTAAAACGCCGTCGCTTCAAAATCTCTTTATTTTGTACCTTGGTATTAATCTTCATCAGAATAAATTACTCCATATTTAAGACTAATTCAATACCTTTCTAGAACTTTTTGAATTATTCAATTCGGACGTTTCATTCAAAAGATATCGCGATATTTAAAATGTAAGTATTAGTGTTGTAGCCAAATATTCCGTCTCGGCAACCAGGTCACATATTATCTTTTTTAAAATTTAAAAATGTTATTTTCTTAATGTCATTGTCAAAAAGCAATAAAAAGGTAAAGTATAAAAAAAACCAACAAATTTGAACAATAAATCTATTAATTTTTATGTTTTACTGAGTTAGCACGTAGTAATTATAATAATATCCATATTAGGTCCGAAACTGTTTAAGTGGAGCGTGCTTTCTGGGATTCGTACCTATGGCTCTTTGAATTTGGGATTCTTCCGCAGTTTATATATAGATCGTCAATAAAAAAAAATGTGGATGTGTGCAGTTAACACGCAATAGAAGTGGAACTGCAGAGAATATGGAGGCGAAAATAATTATATCTACAACGCTTAGTAGACAAGAGTGAGGAGGCTACGAAGCAGCGCACAAAAAGGAGACTGAGTAGTATGAAACGCTGTGTAATATATTCTACCTCATTCTCTCGCGTGGTTAGTCCTATAGTTTTATGTGTTTATCTCTTTTCAGTGTCGCGTGGTTGTTTCATCGACTTTCAAATAACAATGATTCTTTTTTTTTTATTGCAGGAGTTCAGCAGACAGGCAGACGGCCCACTTGATGGAAAGCGGTTACCATCGCCTATGGACATTTACAACACCAAAGGTGCTACAAATGCGCTGCTGCTCTCTTAAAGGAGACTGGAACCTGGTCACTAATGCCCGAATACAACACAAGGTTGTTATGGCGGCATACCCTAGACCAGGGGTGGTCGCCATCCAGTCGAGCAAATACCCTACCACCTGGCTGTGGGTTGTTTAGTCGCCTCTTACGACAGGCCGCCGGGCCGCAGGAAATTGTATTCTTTCTCCGTTCCTGCACGGATAGATTCTAAAGAAGTTTCAATTCAGAAACCTAATGAGATGTCTTTGGGACACCAGGTAAGAATAAAGTCCCTTTCACTATATTCATAGTCTTAAAAATTCTCAAACGTCTTCAAAAGTATCAAAACGTCTCAAAAAGTGTTAATAAGCATCGAAAAGTATTGAAAATCATCATAAACCGTCGAAGATCATCGAAGACCATAGAAAATATCGAAAACCATCGAAGACCAATATCGAGTTTTATCTAAATCAGTCCAGTAGTTTTTCTGTGAAAGCGTAACAGACACACAGAAGAGTTACTTTCGCATTTTTAATATTAATGGGGATCATTATACAACCATCATCAAATTACATTAGTATCGCGCAGAATCCACAGGGTATACATACTCAGGCATACTCTATACAACGGTCAGCATTTTTAATTGCGGTTAAGACTTTTTCCGTTTAGCTCCCATCTACCGAATAACGTGCGATAAGGAACATCGTTCTAATATGAATTTTGGTATTTCATTTAAATCTAAACGTATATATTTAAATTCCACAGAATATATAATACCCAAGTCGTCAATAATACGACATTAGGCAGGATTTGAACCCAAGCTTTGGGCAAAGGGTTCCCCTATATACGTATTATATTTAATATGGGGAAGATTATGCATTATTGAGAGGATTTGGAGGTAAAAGCAGTAACCTATTTGGGTTACATCAATTGAAAGGACGACTTCTTTCTACGAATACTATAAATGTCAATAGGGTAGTTGACAGTGAAGTAAGACACTTTTTGTTTTCTGCAAAAAACCAAAACCTTCTATATTTTGTAGCAGAATAGAATACAATAGAATATACTTTGTTGCACACAATGTTATAAAATAAATTCGTACACACAATCGTAATGATAAGTACAATGGGCGGTCTTATCGCTGGGAGCGATTTCTTCCAGACAACCTTTGGATGGACAGAAACTCGGTATGGAGGGGGGTAGGTATGCAATGGATATAATTTACTAATAAATATGTAAGTATAAAGGAAAATATTACTAAATTATATTGTAAACGTACATATTTATCTAAATATACAAGTTGTATGTCCTCAAACAACACCATCCTAAGCATACAAATAGATAACACTATTGTTCAGATACAAATTTGAGATAGTGTTGTTTGACGAGGTCATTAAACGAATGCACAGACTTGGCTTGTTTTATGTTTTGAGGTAGTGAGTTCCAAAGCCTTACAGCTTGAGCAGTAAAAGATTTGTCATAAAACTGTGTAATATGTGTAGGCATTCTTAGTCGATAATTCAAAGATGGTCTCAGAATCCTCGAATGACCGTCTTGAAGAAAGTGAAAACGGCTTTTAAGATACGGGGGCGTTTTAGGATTGAACAATATATTGTAGAGAAGGGATAGGATGTGAGCATTCCGGCGAAGACGTATTGGAAGCCACTTGAGCTTATCGCGAAATTCAGAGATATGATCATATTTACGAATAGTATCGTTACAAGTGCGGAACGGGAATTTATTAGAACTATACAAACACGTATAATACAGGTACAAAATGTACCTAACCTAACCAATTCATAATTTGCAGTAAACTTGCGAAAAATCGAAATGTGTGCTGGGACGCATAGTAGAAGTGAAACTTCAACGGACAAGTGGAAAAACGAATCGCAACAAAATTTTAACTTGAAGTTTTACGGGCAGGTTTTCAAATAGGACAAGTACATTAACAATCTGCCCGTAAAACTGGAATGAGCTCTCAGCCGAGGTTTTCCCACAGCGCTACGATATGGAGTTTTCAAAAAGGGTGTCATAAAATTTCTTCGAGGCCGGCAGCACGTTGGTGACATCTCTGATGTTGCAAACGTCCACAGGCGACGGTAACCGCTTTCCACCAGGTGGGCAGTCAGCCTGTTTGCTGTTCTCCAGCTATAAAAGAAAAACTTCAAGTTAAAACTTTGTTACGATTCGTTTTTCCACTTGTCTGTTGAAGTTTCACTTCTACTATGTGTCCCAACACACATTTCAATTTTTTGGAAACTACTGAACGCACATAAATGAAACTCTGCATAGTGATTGATGGCTTATAACCCGCGTTAACAGTTAGGCCCGATATATGAAGTAGTTTCCTTAAAATAGACAGCGCTGCAATCGCGTTTTTTTCAATTCGCTAACAAATACCTACGTTGTCGTAAACAACACGTCATTTATTGTATTACTTCAAATCAGGTTGGCTTCGACTCATCTCTATGTTTCGCTGGGCTAATGTCTAGACTATATGAACTTAGTTTCTTTGTTATTATTATATATAAAAAACCGAAATAAGTTTTTGTGTTAGTAAAATAAAGCTACTGCCTAGGATTTGACACGCGGCTACACCGCGGGGCCAACTATAGTAGTCATCATCATCATTATATTAATACGTGAAGCAAAATCTTCGTACCTCTTTTTACAAAAATTGCGCGGACGGAGGAGTATGAAATATCGCACACTTATAGTTTATATAAAGAAGGAGTGCAGAATGCTAATAATTTTTTTTAATCATGCATAAAAAATACATTAAATCAATAAAAAAACATTACACACACTACCTTGTATTTGACACACACGCGAATATATACTCTTTTGTTTATTGTTAAAGTCTAATTACCAGTGTAGCCTTGGCGAAATCTGTGATTATAGAAGTCTTTGACAACAGAACCTTAATAATGTTCATACTTATAATTTAAATTAATTATGGTCGAATTTCGACCACTTGGCGACCGGTAGTAATAATAAATCTGTGGAGTGTTCGAGTTTGTACAGAGCATTTAAAAGTGTGAAAAAAAATCAAGAGGGTTAATTCGGACTAGCAGATTCCGAAAATACAACTTTTTGATTTTTTTCTGCCTATCTGGTCGAGCATCAAGTGAAAACTCCTCAACGGAACTGAATTGAAACTAGACACAGAGCTAGAGTTTATATCACTTGTTAAAAGCTTAGCTTAGCAAGAGAGTTGGTCTGAAAGAGAGTGTCGGTGTGAAGGTAAGGAAAGGAATGCTCCGGTGGTTCGGCCATGCATGATGAAAGAATGACTAAACAGATATACAATGCAAAAGTGGATGGATGCAGAAGTCGTGGAAGGTCACGACACACCTTCCATGATCAAATTGATCGTGTACTAGCGAAGGGTGATGTCAGGAGCCTTAAGAACAGACGAGTGTGCATGACAAGAGTTATGAATGTCAAAGAAGCAAGTGAGGTGTGTAAGAATGGGCCTAAATGGCGCTCTGTTGTTCGTGCCTACCCCGCAAGGGAACTGGCGTGAAGTTATGTATGTATGTATGTATGTATGTAAAAGCTTAGGGTAGTTTTTATCCCAATATATGACTTCGTTTCCGTCATACCATTTCACTATATTTGTCTAGAATATAGTTATTTTGGCGCAACCGTTGTATTTCATCAACGAATACGTTAACGCTATGGTAACTACGCGAGCGAGGTTTTGCTGGCACATTCTACTATGAGAATAATTTTAGAATTTATGTAACATGTATTGTTGCGGACAGAGAGAACCCCCCTGACCCACCCGCCGGAACACACTTACTCTCCGCGCCCCGCATACCGCCGACGCCCATAGCTCGAACAATTAGCAGCTAGGCGTCGGACGGAATGCGGGATATAGGAGCGGCTTTGGAGGCAGAAGAACTTGACGAGCCCGATAAAATCACCCGTCTCCTCGCAACTATGAACCCCCCGAGGCTCAGAACATCAGCCTGGCATAACAGACGCAGACAAAACAGACGCCGGAGAGCCCCCGGCTCGGATCCTCTTACACAAAGGTAAGACCCCACCAATCTCACTCACTCACTACAGACACAAGTAGCCATACAAGATTAGCATAGGCGTGTTGCTGGAGAGTTTCTTCCGCCGCTTCTTCTTCTCCAGCTATAACACGTTGCGAAGCGGTAGTAATGATAGACTAGGATCGGCTCCGCCGGCGGAGTGGATAATTGGTCCCCAAATAATCACTTCAGCCTGTTGGCTGAGCTCTTTCAGCCTTTAACGGCTAATTCTCAATATAGAGTCAATCCCCCGCAGCGGTCGAGCCGAGGTCGAACCTCACAGGAGGTGCCTCCTCGAGCGTGCTGCTTTCGGGCTGAACGCTCTCATTGACGACTTACCACTCTCTCTCTCATTCTCTCTCGACTCTCTCGCACAATTTGTCACTTTCATTACGTAGTTCTTATGTATATTATAAGTTATAGTTTAATAATAATCATACAGTCCAATTTTATATCGAGATTCATTTCCAAAGAAGAAGCAACTGCCAGCAATATGTAACATTTACCCCATTACGTATATTAGATCAGATAATGGTAGAACACAACCCACGTTTTTTTTTTTTTTATTGCAGGAGATCAGCAGACAGGCAGACGGCCCACTTGATGGAAAGCGGTTACCATCGCCTATGGACATTTGCAACACCAAAGTCGCTACAAATGCGCTGCTGCTCTCTTAAGGGAGTCTGGAACCTGGTTACTACTGCCGGAACACAACTCAAGGTTGTTATGGCGACATACTTTAGACCAGGGGTGGTAGCCATCCAGTCGGGCAAATGCCCTACCACCTGGCTGTGGGTTGTCTGGTCGCCTCTTACGACAGGCCGCCCAGCCGCAGGAAATAGTATTCTTTCTCAGTTCCTGCACGGATAAGATAGGAAATATTGTTTAAATCTAAATTAAAAGTGTATAAACCGTGACTATTATGTTTTGTGCTCGCATTTTATTTATTTATTTGGTTTACCAACAATTACTTGCACTAATACAAAGGATGTACATTGTTTTATAAAAAAACCTGGCAACCTGGCAAAACGTCTATGACGTCTATGGCGCAACGTCTATGATGTTGTTGGTCTAGAACCACATTGAGCTACCAAGACTTAAAAAATTGAAAGGGTTGCTTTTTATATAACCCAATAAATCCCTCCAGGAGAGTAAACCTAAAATAGAAAGTCGGTCGGAAAACGTAAACAAAATACCTAATTATCGATTGTGAATACGTGAATGCGTTGCAGAGTGAGCTGAGCCACCCTAAACTTTAAGCCGACAATCCCTATTCCCCAGAAACCTCTCGCCGGCTTACTTTAATAAACTGGAATGAGGCCCCGATGTACATTCAAGAATTTATTAGCTATTGAGTGGTGTAGTTTGTTTTCAAGCCAATCTATCAAAAGCCTAATATCCAGCGTAGTGTCTAGAATAAATATTTCAAAATTCAACAACATTTGGTCTTAGGCTGGTCTGAGATTTTGGTGTTAAGCAGACTGTAAGATATTTAGGGGATTAATATCCCCAAATAATAATATCTTAATAGAGAATGAGAAGTATGCTAAATCCTGCACAGGAACCCATGAGGTAATAATAATCCTTAACCTTCGAATTCACCTCTAATGGGACAGCTACGTCAGCTTCCAAAAGTGCACGACAGTAACAGGTCCTCTGGTGGCATTGAGGTTTACGATTTTTGGCACACACTCACACCAGAGCAAGCACGTCTTGTATGATAAAACAATGATGATAGAAATATCCCTGTACCTTTAAAACTACCCACAGCAGTATAAAATGTGAGGATTCAACAACCTGTAACTATTGTCGTAGGCTGAGTACAAAATGACGCGGTATATGATCGACAAACACTTTTTTACAATTTTGAAAATGGACTGTAATGGTGATCTGGAGGGAACTTCTTTCCTAGGTTTTCCGTCTACGCTACAACGTGGGATCGTTTAAGACGGACTTTATAAATTTCTTCGAGGCCAGGAACGTCTTGGCAATGCCCCTGGTGTTGCAAATGTCCAGGCGACGGTAACCACCTTCCATCAAATGAGCCGTCCGCCTGCTTGCCTACTTCAGGCAATAAACACAATGAATCTCTCAAGCGCCTGATGAGGCTCAACGCTGTGAATGGCATTCAAACGTCAGGCACGTAGCACTCTCTAGACGACAACAGGTAATCTCTTAATATTGTTACGTGTCGCGAGACTCGAATTAAAATGCTGTTGGAATTATTATAGAGTTTATTAGAATTATACAAACACGTATAACACAGGTACAAATATAACCGAACACAACAAATTCAAACGTAATGCAGAAGATTCTATCCGTGCAGGAACGGAGAAAGAATACTATTTCATGCGGCCGGGCGGCCTGTCGTAAGAGGCGACTAAACAACCCACAGCCAGGTGGTAGGGCATTTGCCCGACTGGATGGCGACCACCCCTGGTCTAAAGCATGTTGCCATAACAACCTTGAGTTGTGTTCCGGCATTAGTGACCAGGTTCCAGTGACCCTTAAGAGAGCAGCGGCGCATTTGTACCACCTTTGGTGTTGTAAATGTCTATAGGCGATGGTAACCGCTTTCTATAAAATGGACCGTCTGCCTGTCTGCTGCACTCCTGCAATAAAAAAAGAAGGTCGTAATTTAATAAAATGCGCAAAGTCCGTCACTTAATAGATTCCCGATTGTAGTACACACGTCCCGCTTCACTGGTGGTTCTCGCTGGACTACCTCCCCCCTCCATCAGGTCATTGTTTTACTGACCTGCATACTGCACAAATACAGTATGCCTGCCCGGCAACGTGACCGAATTTCCTAGAATCAGCTTTTACTTTAAAATCCGTAACAGCTGGCTAATGACTACAACAATATGCCGTATGCCAATAAGTAAACAAAAGAAGACGATCATAAAAGAATTTCAATGTTATTAGTTCAAATGCCAACGGGTAATAAATGTGCTTTGTTTCAGATATGTGGATTGGTGGATTTTATTTTTGTTGGGGCCTGAGTTGTAAAAATATCTTAATTTTGTGCGAATTTTAATTTTGATACCTAACAAAGTTCAGAAGGTAATAAACATAAAGACCAATTTCCGACCAGAAAAATTTCTACAACAGCTAGTCTTTGCTAATTTTAGAGATGCGAAAGTAACTTTGTATGCTGCGCTTTCACGAAGCACTACACTTACTGATTTTACTGAAATGAGAATGGACATAGGGCACTTTTTATTTCGGAAAAAGCGATAGTTTTTTCGCAGGACGCGTCGGAATTTGCCGAAGGCGAATAGCACTCAAATAGAAAATTTAATATAAATGCTTGCTCTTAATTAAATTTGCAATGCTAAATTTATACGTATATTCCTCTACAAGGAACAACAGGGTTTTTGTTACGTAGCGCACTTAACCACGTTCCCGCGTCGTATTTGCCCCCGAAGAACTAACAAAGTTCAGGAGGCGCCCGTAAGCGCCTTTACAAAATTACGAGGCCAAATCTTTGAGAGGTAAGTAAGAGATAGTTCACACTTGATGTTAGAAACGCTGCGGGGTTTTTGCATCCGACTGGTATAATTATTGCAATGTTGTCGATATGCAGCTGATATAGCGATATGAAATTTGACAGCTTTTGTGATTGCGTAATCTGAGCGTTTGTTTGCTTAAGTCACTAGAATGCAAAGAAAGGAAAAGTCCCACGTTCAATTTCGGTCATGATATATTTCGTCAAATAATTTTTCGCTATTTACTGTTGTCTGAGTATCGAAGATCGATTCCAGAGTTTGTTTGTGTATTTGACTGTTAATTATTATTATTAAAATGTAATGTTATATATAAGAGATTTTAGAGAATAATAAGTAGATATGAATACCACGTGACGTAAAATGATTGATGGATATAAAAGTATATTAGGGTCTAAAATTATAACGTGAAGATCTGTAGTGTTACAGAGGATGTATACTAAAATAAAGATGTATGAAAAATAAAGACATAATATTTTCTTAAGTTTTCGCGACTTGTATATAGGTATATAATAAAACTACGTTTTAATGGTTTTAAGCGCGGTAATTTATTTGATTTTTGTTATTCCTTCCTTCCACCCATATTAATATTATATTAAATTATTAGTAAGGCATGTTTGCTGAAGAGTTTCTTTTGCCGCTTCTTCTCTTCAAGCCACAACAGGTTGCGAAGTGTTGGTAAATTAGATTAGGCTCCCATAGAGTAAATAATACCCATAAACAAAATTAAAACGAACAAATTAGCGGTAGACTAAATAAAACTTTAACAATACTCATTGACACTTGACATCTTTGTCATCCGTGATCACGGCCACTGAAAAGTGGCCGAAACGTCGAATAATAAAAATCAAATAAATTACCGCGCTTAAAACCGTTGAAACGTAGTTGTATTAAATAATGACACACTGTATTGAAAATTAAAATATTCAAAGAAAATAGACATAAGTCAATATTGAATTGACTTATCACTGAAAACGCTAATGATCGCACAATTGTACATTCATCTTTATCTCTCACTAAAGTTGGGACATTTTGAGAAATTTCGGGGACACGCAATTCACTAATTAAATAAACGCTCCAATTTAACTAGTTTGTTACACATGATGTGTGCGTAGGGTCAAAATGGCCAGCTCAAAATGTACCACTACAGACGCACTTGAGGGGCTTAATTAAAATGTTTTGACCCGACGATTATGTTATTGTAGGACGATTATTTACGCCAGCCGACGCTTTTGATCGTGCGGAAATTTCCAGGAAATCCCTTTAGATTCCAGATATGGAAATTAGATTCGCTTCGCATCGTGTACAAATGTGTGTTTAATCCCATGTTTGTCTAGATGAAGTGCTTTATACGGATGTATATGTAGTGCAAGCGGTGAGGAAGTGAGGGGCACTTAGCGACTACCAGATATCACGGCCCCGAGATTGCTGTAATATTTGGATGTAGAATAGAATAAAATATACTTTATTGCACACAATGTTACAAAATAAATTCGTACACACAATCGCAATGATAAGTACAATGGGCGGTCTTATTGCTGGGAGCGATTTCTTCCAGACAACCTTTGGATGGACAGAAACTCGGTAAGGATGGGGGTAGGTATGCAATAGATATAATATACTAATATATATGTAAATATAAAGGAAAATGTTACTAAATTATATTGTAAACATACATATTTATCTAAATATACAAGTTGTATGTCCTCAAACAACACCATCTCAAGCATACAAATAGATAACACTATTGTTCAGGTACAAATTTGAGATAGAGTTGTTTCTTTTTTTTTTTTATTGCAGGAGTTCAGCATACAGGCAGACGGCCCACTTGGTGGAAAGCGGTTACCATCGCCTATGGACATTTGCAACACCAAAGGTTGCTACAAATGCGCTGCTGCTCTCTTAAAGGAGATTGGAACCATAATGCCGGAAAACAACACAAGGTTGTTATGGCGGCATACTCTAGACCAGGGGTGGTCGCCATCCAGTCGAGAAAATACTCTACCACCTGGCTGAGGGTTGTTTAGTTGCCTCTTACGACAGGCCACCGGGTCGTAGGAAATTGTATTCTTTCTCCGTTCCTGCACGGATAAGACGTTCGACGAGGTCATTAAACTAATACACAGACTTGGCTTGTTTTATGTTTTGAGGTAGTGAGTTCCAAAGCCTTACAGCTTGAGCAGCAAAATATTTGTCATAAAACTGTGTAATATGTGTAGGCATTCTTAGTCGGTAATTCAAAGATGGTCTCAGAATCCTCGAATGACCGTGTTGAAGAAAGTAAAAACGGCTTTTAAGATATGGGGGCGTTTTAGGATTGAACAATATATTGTAGGTACTAAGTTTGATAGTGGGACTATCCCATAAAGGGGCCGGCCGTCATCCATCCGGGCTGGAGATGAATCCGCGAGCGAGCCCACATCACAGTCAAGGGACGTTTGAGAATCGGACAAGGGTTTTAGTGGGTATGTCTAACTGCGGCATTGCAATAGCACTTCATACGTGAGGTGCTAGTATCACACTGGCCTAGCGAATCCCACACACTGGCCACCACCTTTCCCTATCGCACGGCTTATGGTCCTACATCGGATTTACCTAGAAAAAAAGGCTGCGCGATCGCAGCACTTGGTATTCTTTCGCAGTTCCTACTTGGTGAATAGTTTAATAGTGAAATAGAACCTCGTGATAAAACCTGCACGTACAGATAACCGATGTAACGCCTAATTTATTACTAGGCAATCCGGAACTAACAGACAAGACCACAGTTCTGAAATAATTAAGATGCTTACAAAAGCTGTGTACAACGGAAACCAGGAAAGGAAATCAGATATTTAAAATAGCTTATTTTTTTTAGCGGATATATAACATTAGATTTGGATTGACTTATTCTACAGAATCTATGAATCGAATTAACTCAATTTCGCTAATATTTGAAGGTGTCCCAACCCTAAATTAAGACGACATCACTAGAATGCAGACAGGTACAGATAAATTAGCTTCGAGACGTTTTTGCGTTTGTAGTAGTGTACTTTTAGCACATAAATAAATAAACTAATACTTTTTATATATTTTTATAGGTCGTTGAGTTGCTCGTTTAATTTCTTATGTCCTGTTTCACCTATTCAACATTGTTTTTTGGGACAAAAGGTAGCCTATGTCCTTCCCCTCTTTGCCAAGTCTTATTAAGATCCACTCAACTACGTAGTCACGAAAATGTAACAAATAACTTTCGCACTAATATACTAAGGATAAGGATTAAATTGTTGCAGCTCAACGACCCAAAATGAGTTCGGCCTCCAAAATAAGAGTACTAACTATTACTATATATATATATAGCATACTTGGGAATTTTGGAATTTGGGGGTTCAATATTGAATTACCCTATTTTATTTATAGAGCCAGCATTCACATAGGTTACACTGCATTACAATTTTATCTAGGCGCTATGCGTTCCCGGAAACTTTATTTAATTTTATTCAGGAAACCAGCCCATTTTCCGGGATAAAAGTATCCTATGTCCATTGTCGACATTGAGGCTACTATATACAAAGTCTCAGTAGTTTTTCCGTGAACATTGCTGAAAATACAGCGTACAAATTGACAAAACTTGATATTTTTTATTCTTTCAACATCATATATATGTGAGCAATTTAAGTCCGTCGCTATTTTTTCGTTCTTTCATCCGTTGGCCTGCTGAAAATACCCTTTGATTGTATATATACTGGCAAAATAACTGTAACCTACGTTACCTGTCAAACGTGGACGAAGTCTTTAAGAGGCTGAAAAATTTCCTTCCAACTGCCGCTAGGATTTCGCTTGCACAATCAATTCTACTACCCATCCTTGATTATGCTGATACTTGCTATCTTAATCTCACTGAACAGAAACTTATTAAACTCGAGCGTCTTCAAAATGTTTGCATAAGGTTCATATTTGGTTTTAAAAAATTTGACCACGTTTCTGAATATCGTAAAAAGCTCGAGTGGTTGCCTATTTCACTTCACCGGAATGCTCATCTTCTCAATTTACTATGTCGTATACTGTTTATACATTATACTCCTCGTTATCTTAAGGAATGTTTTAACTTCCTTTATACGTCACACACCCTCAATTTGCTCCACTAATAATTGTTAGAGTTTGTATACCAAAACTCTTTATAGGTGAAGCTATGGAACCTCTTTACATAAAAGGAATATCCTTTGACATCTTTAAAAGAATAAAACAAAATGATGGTCTCACTTCTCTAAATATTTTATTTCAAGTAAAACATCTAAGCTACATTTAAACTCGTATTATTCAATTTATGCCTTTATTAGTTTTACTTTAATATGGTAGTAGAGCGCTGAGTTGCCCGAGGCTAAATTCTATGAGTGGATAGAAAAAAAAAAGGAAGAATCTTGAATTTTACATAGAAGTCGAACTGTTTCGACAATAGAAAAAAATTAAGATCGTCATCATGCAGTCTGTAGCTGGGGCAAAGATCGAAATAAACAAATTGGATGGACACAACTGGCAAACGTGGAAATTCATGATTACTCATACATACATACATACATAACTTCACGCCAGTTCCCTTGAGGGGTAGGCACGAACAACAGAGTGCCATTTAGGCTTATTCTTACACACCTCACTTGCCTCTTTGACATTCATAACTCTTGTCATGCAAGCTCGTCTGTTCTTAAGGCTCCTCATGATTACTCGATTACTTAAAAGTTATCCAGGTACAATGCATGTTATAAAGGGTAGAATTAAAATGCCTACTCATCTAGGGGACTGAGGCATTAACCAAATACGAGTTTAATTGTAGCTTAGATGTTTTATTTGGAATAAAATATTTAAAGAAGTGGCACCATCATTTTGTCTTATTCTTTCAAAGATGTCAAAGGATATTCTTTTTATCTAAAGAGGTTACATAGCTTCATCTATAAAGAGTTTTGATATTGAAATTTTAATTTATCCGTGCAGGAACAGAGAAAGAATACAATTTCCTGCGGCCGGGCGACCTGTCGTAAGAGGCGACTTAAAAACCCACAGCCAGGTGGTAGGGCATTTGCCCGACTGGATGGCTACCACCCCTGGTCTAAAGTATGTCGCCATAACAACCTTGAGTTGTGTTCCGACATTAGTGACCAGGTTCCAGTTTCCCTTAAGAGAGCAGCAGCGCATTTGCAGCAACTTGGTGTTGCAAATATCCATAGGGGATGGTAACCGCTTTCCATCAAGTGGGCCGTCTGCCTATCTGCTGATCTCCTGCAATAAAAAAAAAATATATACAAACTCTAACAATAATCTCCTGTTAATGGCACCTGCACACTCTTCAACTTATTATTCCAACTCCTTCGCCATGCAGGCTGTCTTACTTTGGAACTCTTTGCCCACTGTCGTCAAAGAAGCTAAATCTTATGCAATATTTAAAAATTCACTCATAAATCATTATGTTAGTCTTACGTAAAAATGCATATGCTAGTTTACAATACTTTAGACTGTAATCTGCTGTCTATGTATGTCATTTTTCTTCCTTTTTCTTTGTTGCATAATCATTACAGATAATTTGGCTTTTAACGATAAGGAAGCCTTTTGTTTTACCAAGTAACTATTGTGTTCTTGTGCATATTTGTTTTGGTGAACAATAAAGTATTATCTATGTCTATGTCTATGACTCTCTCTATGAAGTGGAGGGCATATCCTAGTTTATTATATAATATTAATATGGGTAAACAGTTTAATCGCTCGTTTTAAAGCCCTAGTAACGCGATCAAACAATCTTATTAAAGCAAATATACCTAGAGGGATTATATCTTCCAAAGGAAATATTTGAGATTCAAATACTAAAATCCTTCAAATCCCTTAGATAGGAGTATTATTCCTATAAAGTACTCATAAATATTTCAATCCTAAACTAGGATTTGATCCAAGGACATAAGGGATTAAACCACGACCCGTAGCAAAAATGTATGCTAATTTATGTGGGGTATATTCATACGTTACATCCATTTTCTATTTGGTTTAGTGTTCATAATTTATTAATCTAACAAGATTACCACTTTATATGTACAAACATGTACTGTCGCATTCTGATATTATATACAAAATTATACACATATATTATTACGCCTGTTTCACGAAGGAGTGGGCAGGAATAGTGCATTCCTTGCTACAATTTTGTAAAAATGTATGGTAATGTATGTTATGTATATATGTCACATACATTTACTAAATGGTTTAGTGGTAACAATTTATTAATATAGCAAGAGCGCCACTTTATATGCACAAACATATACTGTCGCATTCTGATAATATATACAAAATTATACATATATATTATTACGCCTGTTTCACGAAGGAGTGGGCAGGAATAGTGCATTTTTTGCTAAGATTTTGTAAAAATGTATGGTAATGTATATTATGTATATATGTCGCATACATTTACTAAATGGTTTAGTGGTAACAATTTATTAATATAGCAAGAGCGCCACTTTATATGCACAAACATATACTGTCGCATTCTGATAATATATACAAAATTATACATATATATTATTACGCCTGTTTCACGAAGGAGTGGGCAGGAATAGTGCATTTTTTGCTAAGATTTTGTAAAAATGTATGGTAATGTATATTATGTATATATGTCGCATACATTTACTAAATGGTTTAGTGGTAACAATTTATTAATATAGCAAGAGCGCCACTTTATATGCACAAACATATACTGTCGCATTCTGATAATATATACAAAATTATACACATATATTATTACGCCTGTTTCACGTAGGAGTGGGAAGGAATAGTGAATTTCTTGCTACAATTTAGTAACAATGTCTGGTAATGTATGTGGGATATATTTATACGTTACATACATTTTTCATTTAGTTTAATGGTAACAATTCATTAATATAGCAAAGGCGTCACTTTATATTCAAAAATATATATTGTCGCATTCCAATGATATGAACAAAATTATACACATATATTATTACGCCTGTTTCACGTAGCAGTGGGAAGGAATAGTGAATTTCTTGCTACAATTTAGTAACAATGTCTGGTAATGTATGTGGAATATATTTATACGTTACATACATTTTTCATTTAGTATAATTGTAACAATTTATTAATATAGCAAAGGCGCCACTTTGTATGCAGAAATATATATTGTCGCATTCCAATGATATATACAAAATTATACACATATATTATTACGCCTGATTCTCATAGGAAGAGTACATTTTCACTGTAGAAATTTTTTACATACCCCCTTGCATTTATTTAATTAGAAAACAGATATAATGAATTTATACTAATAATAAAACTGAATTATGTGTCTGTTATTTTAAGTATATTCCAAGATTTAAGTGAAAACTACTAATTGTGCGACGCATAATAATAAATTGTAATTTTTTTCTGTCTATCTGAAAGTTTTACTCGAACAACTCTGAAAAGGTTCAACAGATTTGAATGAAAAATTGAGGATTTTAATACAAATTTACATGAATACTTCATTTGGAAATTTTGCTGAAGTTAAAAAGATATCAATATAAATATTTTTACAGATAAATAAAATTGAAGTGTCAGTTTGTAATAATAATATAACAGATTTTTACTAAATGCATATAAAAGTATATATATATATTTTTTTTTTTATTGCAGGAGATCAGCAGACAGGCAAATGGCCCACTCGATGGAAAGCGGTTACGATCGCCTATGGACATTTGCAACACCAAAGGTACTACAAATGCGCTGCTGCTCTCTTAAGGGAAACTGGAACCTGGTCACTAATGCCGGAACACAACTCGAAGGTTGTTATGGCGACATACTTTAGACCAAGGGTGGTAGCCATCCAGTCGGGCAAGTGCCCTACCACCTGGCGGTATATACGGTATTTATTTATAATTTATTTATAGAAATCAATTTTTTCTCTGTTGTGTCCGTCTGAATATTCCGGCTAATCTCTGAAACGGCTGGACCGATATTGACGGAACTTTCACTGACAGATAGCTGATGTTCTAAGGTGTAACTTATGCTACTTTTTTAATTTTGATTTTAGGGTTCCCCGAAAAAAAATCCATGCGGATGAAGTTGCGGGCACAGCTTGTTTATAATTAATAAAGTAGAAATCCCGAACGAGTAACGCCGTAGGAATAGTCATTCTTTCATAAATTCACAAATTATCTGCTAAAGATTGATGTGTGTACATTATAAAATATAAGTAGTTGATAATTGATTTGATAATTACTCATAAAAAAGAAGTTAAAATTTAATTATTCAATATAGCCTGAAGTAGTTTTTAACGATTTCAAGCGCACTGGTTTCGATCTATTTAATTTTAATAATTAATTTTTTTTTATACGAAAAAATGTCGTGGTAGCGTAATGGCTAGCGCACGCGTCCGTGGCTTAAAAGGGCGTGGGTTCGATCCTGGCCGGAACGCAAGCACCACTTAGGCAGTTTTCTGACCTAATGTGCATATCGTTACAATTACCTCGTTCTAATAACGTTGAAGGAAAACATCGTGATGCAATCTGCACATCGAGATAACCGATGTATGCAACCTGCCAAGCCGCCTTGGACAAGCGTGGCGGGTATACTGTTCATTCCCCCTATAATAGGAGGCCCGAGCCCAGCAGTGGGGCATTTATGGGCTGTAATTATTATTATTATTATCAAAATATTTTTGTACAAAAAAAATTACCAGCATAAGGGAAAAGTGAATTTTTCAAACTTTTGTAGGTACTTTGTTACAAAAATACTCGGCGGACAACATCAAAAGCACGATACAAAAGTTGGATTGAATGTAAACCGTCCCCTGAGTTTCAACTTGACGTTTAAGTTGTGTCCAAGTCGTCAAGTTGTCCCCGAGGCCTGTTCAAATAGTACCAGAGCGATATGTGCCTAATATTATATTTGCACATCAAAACTTTCGATGGTTCTGAATCGTAATATATCATATATATTATTTTATATTTTGCGATTGATTAGACATGATTTTTTTTTATTGAATAAGTTCAGCAGACAGGCAGACGGCCCACCTGACGGAAAGCGGTTACCATCGCCTAGGGACATTTTCAACATCAAAGGTGCTACAAATGCGCTGCTGCTCTGTTAGGAGAGACTGGAACCTGATCACTAATGGCGGAACACCACTCAAGGTGGACCAGGGGTGGTAGCCATCCAGACGGGCAAATACCCTACCTGGCTGTGGGTTGTTTTGTCGCCTCTTACGACAGGCCCCCGGCCGCAAGAACTTGTATTCTTTCTCCGTTCCTTCACGGATATTGTACTGGAGTGCCAACAATGGTATAGCTTTCAGAATTAGCAGCAGGCACCTTAGATTTAAGGTAATATTAGAAAAACTTAATACTATAAATGAAGTTGTAAGTTTAGCTGTTACGCACCGTAAAGAGCCATCCACAATTTACGTCACATGTTAGGGGGGGGGGGGGTGTGGTCGCGAAGTATCTTGTGTATTCAGGGTCTAATATATTTAAACTTTAAAATACGAAATTTCTGTTGTACCCTCACATTTTATGCTGGTGTAGGTAGTTTCATAAGTGCTGCTGGCTTTCAATTCGCCGCCATTGGTCGTGATGAAGCCGGTCTTCCACACACGAGAGATCAGTCCGGACGTTCCGTATGCTCCATGCACCGAGTGAACGTTTCCCTTTAAATTTTTATATCTAACTTAAAATACAAGCCGTGCTTGCTTTTGGTGTGAATGTGTGCCAAAAATCAGAGGGCAGAAAGTGCCACCTAACGACCTATTAGTTATGTGCAATCTTAGGAATTGACGTAGTTGCCCCATTGAAGGTGAGCACAAAGGTGAGTGGTGCTTATTACCGCTTTGTGCAGTATTTGGTACATTTCTCACTCCGATAAATTCCCTTAAACTACAGTCCATTGTAATAAAATTACTCGAAGCAGCGACCAGTTGTGCGGAACCGTGATCCAGCATTACATAATTCCTGCGGCTCCTTGTCATAAGAGGCAATAAAACAACCCTCAGCCAAATGACTGCTCATACACGCCCTCAGCAAATGATGTCTGGTTGGACACCACCCCTGATCTAGAGTATGCCACAATCAAAACCTTGTTGTATTCCGGCATCAGTGACCAGTTTCTAGTCTATCCTTTGAGGCCAGCAGCACATTAGTAATACGTTTGTGTGTCCCTAGGTGATGGTAACCACTTTCAATCAAATTGGCTGTCGGTAAAATATGTCTTTTCCTTCCATACTCCTCTATTTCAAATTTTAACATGTCTTCTGTTTGGCTACAAAGCATCATGGCATCCTCTACATAATCCATATAACTCTTTTTTGGTCTGTCTTTACACTTGACCGAATTTGTGTTCTTTATGACAACTATTTAATTGTAGATAATAACTGGAAGAGCTCAAAGTTTTTTGAATATTTATTTTTAATAACCGGCAGTCAAACATGTTATATAAGCCCAAGCTAAGCCAGTTACGCTTCTGCTATAGATCATAACAAATAATGGGAAATTATTTAACGAAATTTACCACGCCAGGAATGGAACCCGAAGCCTTTGATTTCCAGCGAATTCAGCCAGCTAAGACGTAGCCTGCTCAATCATGAGGCCATGAGATTGGAGATCACCAGAGATCATCAGCAGTATGCCGAAAACGTATACTAAAGTACTTTAGTCGCATAGCCCGCAATAGCCCAGGCATGGACCAGAATTATACTCAACTTCAACTAGGAAAGTTGAAGGAAAGAGACCTCGTGGTAGATCTTCAGACTGGATTAACCAGCAGCACATATCGACGAATGGTCCTTCACTGTGTTCAGAAACGATCTCGGTGGAGGACAGCAATTATTCATTGTCATCAAAGTCACGACTCTCAGCAGCGAGGGAACGACTTAGAAGAAGTGTATTGTAATTTCCACTTTTCCAAATCTGTCATTATAATAATGGTTCAGAATGTGCAAAAATCTTCAAAACTTGGAATTGTCGTAGTTAATAAGAGCAGTTTTTGTCCCAACTTAATGTATCTGGTAAAACGAATAAAGCGAGTCCGGAATAAAGTGTACAAAACTTGCACAATGACCGGCCGACAAAGGTGCCCCGAATAAATTGAGTTACTCAACCTGAATAGCCTCTGCGGAGTTCCGAGTGATAAGTTGTTATTCCTATCTTGCTAATATTAAGGATGTTTTGTACATGACAATGTCGCTCTTTATTCAGGGATGAATTGAATTTTAGACGAGTGTGGAAATGTGAAGGCATTTATAGAAGCAAGGAACGTGAGACCGTTGTCTATTACAAATGCTGAAAGTGGCGTTCAGCGTCAATTGACGCTGAACCCTGGACGATACCCCTAATGTCTTAGCAACTGATAAATTGTAATTCTTCGGTTACATTGTAAAACTCCTAGAGTTTAATATTATTTTACTGTATGACTTTCAAGACCACGGGCCATAAAAATAGATTCGGACTTTTGGAGGGCTCCCGTGTAGCCATGAGAAGGCCAACACGTAGGGGTTGACAAATTTAATTTAATTGTGGCGTGACACTGTCCGGCGGTTGTCCCTGTTTACACCATATAAAAATGCACCCAAGGACAAGCCCCGGTTAGTGTAGGAATATTGTAGGGAATGAGATCAAAAAGTACCGGGCTATTGGAATGGAGTGCCAGTAGAACTACGGATTGGGGATTATGGGGACTATGGCATCTGCTCGTTGCAATGTTAAAGGAACATGGAAAAAATGGGCAGACGGTGAGTCGCCACTCACTGCGGAAGCCCTTAAAGATGCTGGACAAGATTAACGAGGGGCAACATGGGTGTGAGTGGCTAAGGGGTATCGAGAGGTGGGCTGCAGATTCATCAAAGCTACTTTTGACTTTATGCCATTTATCACTTCCAGCCCTGGAGCTTGGGTCTTAGCTCTAGCGATCTCCATTCCGCGCCGACTGGCTAAAGCAAGTAAGAAGGCAGGGGCCTGCCTTGGTCCCCGGAGTCAGGTCCGAAGTGTCGCTACTCACCTAGAGGTTCGCCACTGTCACATAGTATATAGACACGATGACATTGTATAAGACTGTTAAAACTATTGAGATATGTTAAAACTATACACAACAGATGTACAGTAATTGTTTTAGCAATGTCCTAATCATATTCAATGACATTATCCGTATATCTTTTGATGTACCAAATGATGGTTTCGGTTGATTTCAAGCTACTATTACAATATTAATACTTCTTAGTAATTTTTGGGCAAAAAATGGAACCGTGAAAACTTCGTTATATATGTCCGTTTATATGTGTCAAAGATATTTTTAAGATTAAACATTGGGCAAGCGTGTGTTTGATCTCGTACACATCACATAAGAGATTTGTTTAACGGAGAAAGAAAACAATTGCCTGCGGCCGGGCGGCCTATCGTAAGAGGCGACAAAACAACCCACAGTCAGGTGGTAGGGCATATGCTCGTCTGGATGGCTACCACCCCTGGTCTAGAGTATGCTGCTATAACAATCTTGAGCTGTATTCCAGCAGTAGTGGCAAGGTTTCAATCTTCTCTTAGAGCGTGGCAGCACAATGATAGCACCTTTGGTGTCAGGTGGGCTGCCTGCCTGTATTTTTTTTATTGCAGGAGATCAGCAGACAGACAGACGGCCCACTTGATGGAAAGCGGTTACCATCGTCTATGGACATTTGCAACACCAAAGTTGCTACAAATGCGCTGCTGCTCTCTTAAGGGAGACTGGAACCTGGTTACTAATGCCGGAACACAACTCAAGGTTGTTATGGCGACATACTTTAGACCAGGGGTGGTAGCCATCCAGTCGGGCAAATGCCCTACCACCTGGCTGTGGGTTGTTAAGTCCCCTCTTACGACAGGCCGCCCGGCCGCAGGAAATTGTATTCTTTCTCCGTTCCTGCACGGATAAGATGGGGAACTCATGCAATAAAAAAAAATGTGTTTGCAGTTCACACGCAGTAGAAGTGAAATTTCAGAGAATAAGATTTTTTCATTTCTGTATTATAGACGTCGTTATTATTAGGTATTTTGACCCTTATTCGTAATAATGCAATCTAAATTGCACTTTAAAACACTAGCATAAATTTTGTTTATGGTTATTATTTACTCTATGGTTATATCTCTCTATATACCATTTTATTTTTATATAAAATTTTAACTAAAATGAACAAGTTGGCGGTAGGCTAAATAATACTTTAACAATACTCGTTGACTCTTGACATCTTCGTCTTCCGTGATCACGGCCACTGAAAAGTGGCCGAAACGTCGGAATAACCAAAATCAAATAAATTACCGCGCTTAAAACCGTTAAAACGTAGTTTTATTAGATATTGAACGACTTCATTTTGTGTTTACATGGATCACTCAGAGTGATAGTGAGCTTTGTAATAACAGAATTAGTCATCGAAAGATGATTTTTTATAACAAAATCAAACACGTCTTCAGAGTAAAAAACAAAAAAATAAAATCGAAATGTGTGCTGGGATACATAGTAGAAGTGAAACTTCAACAGACAAGTGGAAAAACGAATCTCAACAAAATTTTAACTTGAAGTTTTACGGGCAGATTGTTAATGTACTTGTCCAATTTGAAAACCTGCCCGTAAAACTTCAAATTAAAACTTTGTTGCGATTCGTTTTTCCACTTGTCCGCTGAAGTTTCACTTCTACTATGTGTCCCAGCACACATTTCGATTTTTCGCAGGTTTACTGTAAATTATGACTTGATTAGGTTAGGTACATTTTAATTAATGCATTATTTAAATTTATTTTATTTTATCAAACAAAATTATTTAATTTTTTTTTTATCAAACAAAAAAACTGAATTCGATCTTAACCAAAAAACGCTTCCATAATCTACTCTAAAATTATGCCGCCTCTCACCACGTCTAGTCTAAATTTATGCCGCTCCTCCACACGGCCGTAACGCTTTTTCGTGACAGAAAAATTCTAAGACCCCGTCTATATAGAAGTTTCACTTAAAAAATTGTCTACATCTTGAAGTCGGTGCATTTTGCAATTTTGTTGTTTTTTATGTTTTACTTAGCACAGACTTTTTAGTTAGAGTCGGTTTTGTTGTTAGATTAAAAAAAAACTACTTTTTATTTGTTGCTTGAATACGTTTAGAAATAATATTTTAAGCGCCTGTATAACTTGTACTACGGGCACGCGTATATAAGTTTAGCCTTTCGAAGAATGTAAGCGCTCGGCGCTCTTCAACAAGGGTTGCTCTTGATTTCCCTGCGTTCCACTTAACAGATCTTGATTTGGTGACATCGAAACCATCACAGAAGTAGACTTAATTGAATAAAGAAAATTAATTGAAAATCAATCCACAATTGACGGAGAAATCGCGTAACAAACATACAACAAAAAACACAGAGCCGAATTCAGAACCTCCTTTTTTAAGTCGGTTAATAATAAGATAGTGATTGTTGTTTCATAAATCAGGAGCAGTCATTACAAGAACAATAATTTTCAGGAGTTGTTTGTCGATATAGTAAGGAAAACCGTATACAAGTAAGCAAAAGATTAATCGAGCGTGCGAAAAATGAAGGAGCGCTGTTACCTTAGGTACGCGCCACCATTTATTATGCGAGTTCCATTATTATAGGGGACACATTGTCTTTACGGTTGTCAAACTTTATGTCTGAGTGCAAATATATATTCACATAGATGAAAGGTGTATGGGCTTACCATATTCTTAATCTATTCTAGCAGGATAGTTTCGAGATATAATTTTAATACAAGCTTTTGAGATCCTGGATATTATGTAGCAGCAGAGTGCTAGCCAAGACAAGTAAAACGAGCCCAAAACACGACCGGTCTATCTTGTGCAGCTCCATGGTACCATATTATTGCATTGTCACGCGATATACATATACGTGCAAAATTTCAGCTCAATCGGAAACCGGGAAGTTGGTCAAATTTAACTTGCAAGATTCCACCCGAACTTACATACATACAGGTACATCTATTGCAAGTTAAATAAAAGCTTGTAAAAAACACTGACTGCCATATCATATATTGTAACACCACAGGAGCTACAAATATACTGCTGGCCTCGAAAGGA
Source organism: Dendrolimus kikuchii (assembly GCA_019925095.2). NCBI lineage: Eukaryota > Metazoa > Arthropoda > Insecta > Lepidoptera > Lasiocampidae > Dendrolimus > Dendrolimus kikuchii. Next base: position 24,045,203 of record CM034393.1, read on the forward strand.
GTGGGCCTGGAACTTGGTTACTGATGTTTCGTTTGCACATATGTTTACTATTATTCAAATAATCGATGTTCGAGTGTCACGGCTCTAGAGGTATCGATGACAGCAATTTTTGGCTGTCTAGCACATCCTTATCCGTCAAAGTCGAAAGCTGCCTGTCAGTCGGTGGATATTACGAATCATACCATACGCGTATGCAACTGAACGTTAATTCCCGCCAAATCTAGTAAAACAATACTACTACAATCTAGAAGTGTTAGAAGCAGTCTCTGGTAAGTACTTGCTTATATTTTTACTGCTTTTTTTTTATTGCAGGAGATCAGCAGACAGGCATATGGCCCACTTGATGGAAAGCGGTTACCATTGCCTATGGACATTTGAAACACCAAAGGTGCTAGAAATGCGCTGCTGCTCTCTTAAGGGAAACTGGAACCTGGTCACTAATGCCGGAACACAACTCGAAGGTTGTTATGGCGACATACTTCAGACCAGGGGTGGCCATCCAGTCGGGCAAATGCTCTACCACCTGGCTGTGGGTTGCTAAGTCGCCTCTTACGACAGGCCGCCCGGCCGCAGGAAATTGTAGTCTTTCTCCGTTCCTGCACGGATAAAATGTCTGAGTGGAGATATACATTCACATAGATGAACGGTGTATCTGGCTTACCATATTCTTAACCTATTCTAGCAGAACAATTACGAGATATAGTTGTGTATAACTTTAAGTGTGTTATTTATTTTAGTCATAGAAACGATGACTGCCATATCGTATATTGCGTCACCAAAGGTGCCAATGCCGAATGCCTCGAATGGAGTGAGACGGGAACCTGACTCCTGGCTAGAGCAGTGTTGGTCGCCATCCTAACGGTAAAACGACCTACTACCTAGCTGTGGATTGTTTATCGCCTCTTACGATAGATCGCAGGAATTAGTATTCTTTATCCATTCCTGAATAAAAATTATAGTTAATATCATACTCCAGAAGTCTATCTATTTATCTATAATATTATAAAATTCTAAAGATGTCGTGTGTGTACTTTGGAAGCTATTAAAAAAACAACTGGAATACACTACATAAATGATAGAGAACAGGATGTATTTTTTTTGTCTGTTTATCTGTTTGTTCGAGATTCACGTAAAAACTGCAAGGACGATTTCGATGCGGTTATCACTGATCGACAGCTAATTCTTAGACTTAAAACCTGCGCTATTTTTTATCCTGGGAATTCCACGGGAACAATTTTGGGAATTAATTCGAATGCCAATGCGATTTTTCACTGATCAATTTCAAATTTTATATAATAAACTGTGTGATACTTTGTATTCTGGGAATTGCCTGGGAATTTCAAGTTAATCGTGGACTTAAGCTGTAAGAAAAGAAACAGCGAAAGAAACTCCCATAAACAAACTCGTCTAGTTTGTCATGTGGAGGATATGTCTCTTGGCTTCCTTCGTAAGGGCGTGGTGAGACCGTAAATAGCGGCCTCTGAGACGCCGTCGCCTGTATCTGTCTGTCGGTACATATCAGCCTGCCGTCCTAACCGTAGGCGGGCTGACCCCGGGCCAGCTCTTGCGTAGTAACGTCCACTCTGTTCCTGAGAACGGTACGTGGTCACCGCACAAGAGCCTTTCGACGCAGCTTATACTCAGATGCGAACACGACAAACGGAATTCGGTGGTGGCTCTGCCGCTTTTATATTCGAGCGATGATGAAGCGAGCCTTCACAACTAAGCTACTATGACTTAATAAAACTACGTTCTAACGGTTTTAAGCGCGATATTTGATTTTGGTTTTTCCGACGTTTCGGTCACTTTTCAGTGGCCTTGATCACGGAAGGCAAAGATGTCAAGTGTCAACGAGTATTGTTAAAGTTTTATTTAGTTTACCGCCAACTTGGTAATTTTAAGGCTCCCATAGAGTAAATAATAACCATAAACAAAATTAAAACTAAATAATTAAAATTAGCAAGTTGGCGGTAGGCTAAATAAAACTTTCACAATACTCGTAGACACTTGACATCTTTGTCTTCTGTGATCACGACTGAAAAGTGGCCGAGACGTTGGAAGAACCAAAATCAAATAAAATTACCGCGCTTAAAACCGTTGAAACGTAGTTTTATTATGTATACAAGTCGCGAAAACTTAAGAAAATACTACTATGACTTTTTATAACAAAAAGTAATGCTAATAAATATCTACAACACCGCCTATTTTATTCTTAAACTGACATTTCTGTTAATTGTGTCTTGACTAATGATGTGTACCTAATATATATATACCAATGATACAGTGTCCTCTTTGACAGATTGCCTCAATGTGTTAAGTATCGGCGAAGGCCTTAATCATTCTGCCACAGACCTGCACTTTAGATCAGGTTTCCAAATCAGTTTTGGAAATATCCCCAAAAAAATTGTTGTTGTCAAATTTTATTAGGACATGTGAAAGTTGTTGTTAAGCACTAAAATATATTTAATAATGAAGGCGATCTGGATGTTATGTTACTTCTTGCATTGTAAATTTATCAAATTGGGGAAAATTTCTTAAAATCATTCTAAAGACCCTAACCTTATGTACAGGTACACTTCCGTTCTTCCAAAATACATATAGTATAGCATAGTCCCAAACCACTGTCACTTACTGGGAACGTTCCCAGTAAGTGACAGTGGTTTGGGACCAATAACTTATCTTTAGATATTTTCCCCTTTTTTGTTTAGTTTTAGTTTTTATATTATATAGTTTGTAGTTTATTTTTAAGTTTATATTTAGTTGCATAACACTCATAGGTTATTAATTATAATACATACATACATAACTTCACGCCAGTTCCCTTGCGGGGTAGGCACGAACAACAGAGCGCCATTTAGGCTTATTCTTACACACCTCACTTGCTTCTTTCACATTCATAACTCTTGTCATGCACGCTCGTCTGTTATTAAGGCTCCTGACATCACCTTCTGCCTATACACGATCAATTTGATCATGGAAGGTGTGTCGTAGCCTTCCACGACTTCTGCATCCATCCACTTTTGCATTGTATATCTGTTTAGTCATTCTTCTATTAATTATAATAATAGAAAGATATCAGTATAGCATAGTATTTATTACTTCCGTGCAATGAAAATTCGTACCGCACGCCAAATATTTCAAGTAGGAGATATAAGTGCATACGAAGTGGACATAATTCTTTCAGGCAGTTCCCGAGCAAATAATTCGCTGTCCTATAAGTAAGTGTGTTACCGAACAAAATGCGCATTCCGTTCCGCGGCATGCTCTTCGGTCGAACGAACAAAGGTTGATATAAATTCACACTAATATTCTTTGCGTCCGTCATTGTTCTCTAGTGGTTCGCATGGACTTGCACGGAATGGAGATGCCGTTGTTCTTTTTAGTTTATTGTTGTTACGTGGTAAAGCTATGCTGCAGTCATTATCTTGATTACACTTCTTAGAGCCGGCTTGATTGATGAGATACCACGCTCTAAAGGAATATTAGCGTGAAATGAGTAACCTTGAGCTAATCTTATTTTGCGCAGAGAGAGAGAAGCGTTGCTTCGTAAGTTCATTTTATGCAGTTTGCAAATTGATTCATTTAACCTTCCGCGACCACATGTTACCTTTTCAAACTAAGTCACAGAACAGGTCGTTCCAAAGAAAATTATGTTTAACTGTTTGAATATAAAGTTTAAAATCACTAAGATCAAAGTTGTTTAATTTTCTATCTTGCCTAAGAAGATTGTTTAGAAATGTAAAACCTTTTTATTGGTTTTAATATTTATGATAAGTGTAGCGATTACATTATATTTGTATCTTATTGTTGTTTATCTCAGTCTCTGTAATTTCAACATTGCAATTTTCTTTTGTCACGTTTCTATATGTTATATACGTAACAATGTTCACTTTTAGTTTTTTATGAAGCTGGCAAAGAGGCGAAGGCCCATTTAATAGAAAGTTGTTTTCTTTTTCTTATCTAAATATTTATCTATGATAATAATTTTACATCATGAAATTATATATATATATATTAACATCGTCTATAAACATTTGCAACACCAAGGGAGAAACCAACGCGTTGGGATAGAGATAAGGGGAAAGAGGGGATGGGATAGGGGAATGAAATAGGAGAAAGGCAAGTGGGTTACCGGACCTCTCACTCATCTTACGAAACATGATTAGGTCAGAAAGAGATGGATGCATTGTGTGAAGGATGACATGAAGGTTTATGGTGTGACATGTGAATAAGTCATAAGTATTTTATTTGGTACCATAATTTAAAATTATAAGTACATTTCATTTCAATTACATTACAATTGTCGCAAAAAAAAATATATACACAATGTAATTAAATCATATTAAATTTAAAAATTCCTCTATTGAGTAGGGCGTCTGCTCGATAAGATAACTTTTTAACCTTTTCTTAAAAGAACCGGTATTTTTTTTATTGCAGGAGTTCAGCAGACAGGCCGACGGCCCACTTGATGGAAAGCGGTTACCATCGCCTATGGACATTTGGAACACCAATGGTGCTAGAAATGCGCTGCTGCTCTCTTAGGCGAGTTTGGAACCTGGTCACTAATGCCGGAACACAATTCAAGGTTGTTATGGCGACATACTTTAGATCAGGGGTGGTAGCCATCCTGTCGGGCAAATGGCCTACCACCTGGCTGTGGTTTGTTTGGTCGCCTCTTACGACAGGCCGCCCGGCCGCAGGAAATTGTATTCTTTCTCCGTTCCTGCACGGTACTTCCGGATTCTTTTATTTTGAGTGGTACTGAATCGATCATGCTATGGCCGAAAGCCTGCCCCTATCCCGAGTGCAGTAAGCATACGCGCTGCCACGTTCAGCGTAAGTATCCGTGTTCACTCTGACGTATACCGCAACCTGGTAAATAATAATTGCTGGTAACGTCAAAATGGGAAGATCCTTAAAACAAGGTATAGCTGATACGGACGGATGACAGAGATGATAGAGGACGTATGTCAGAATAGAGGAGTATGGAGGAAAAAGATATTATGCCGACCCAAATAATTGGGAAATGGTGAAAGAAAAGAGTAGACATTCTGTGAAAGCGGGGTATCACGCCAATCGAGTCAGTCCAGAGAACTGTAGTCAACATGTCTCTATCAGGTCAGTTAATGTCTATAGAGCCTGGCCACGATTGATCGATAATGTGTAAGTCCAGTTTGTTAGACAAAGCAATCGGACCTCCATATCATGTAGCCCAACGTAACTGTACTAGGAGTAATGGAACGCCATTATTTTCGCTTTTTTCTATTTAGAATAATGTTTGTATTTGAATATCATATACATTCCTCTTGTTTAGTGAACTTTGAAATGTATTTATTATCTTTTGTCGGGGAACGCGTGTGTTTCTTAAAAGGTTTCTGCACTGGAGTGCTTTATATTTTATGTATAAACTTGTATGAAATTTTAATCTGACTTTGACAGTTCTGAGGGTATGCTTGACATACGTTGAACAGTATATTTGTTGGTTTTAGATTATCATTTTCTCCTAAAATATTACTGTAAGTGATTCATTATTGCAAGGTGTTTCAATCTGTAGGGTAAGGATATATCGAAGAAAACTAAGTTGTGGTGAGATAAGGACATATATACAAAGAAAGAAAGAAAAAATCCAAATGCGTTATATATAAATCTTCTTTTCTTATTTGAATGACACTACAATGACAATGACAATATTGTTATGAGTTTGCGGGACTCGAATTAAAATGCCGTTAGAATTATTATTAGCGTTCTATTAGAACTATACAAACACATATAACACAGGTACAAATATAACCGAACGCAACAAATTCAAACGTAATGCAGAAGGTCGTAATTCAATAAAACGCGCAAAGTCCGTCACTATTAGATTCCCGAATGTACACACGTCACGCCTAGATCGTAATTGTAGCTGAACTGCCCCCTCTCTCAATCAGGCCATCGATTTATACTTCGCAAATGCAAATATGCCCGCCCGGCAACGTCGACATAATTTTCTAGAATTAGCTTGTACTTGTAATCCGCAACACATGGCTAATGATGATCCTGACCGACCGTAAACGAGTAAAAAAGGCTGTCCTCTAATAATTAGAAACGTATGCCAATAAATAAGTGAACATTAGAAGACGATCATAAAAAGATTACAATTCATTCAAATGCCGACAGGTAATAAAATGTGCTTTTACAGATCTGTACGTGGAATTTGTCTTTGTCGGAGCCTAAGTTGTAACAATATATTGAATCGTTCGAAACGGTTTGTTAAATAATCTCATAAACTGCTCGCACGTCTATCTATTACATGCTTTAGAGGCTGTCCCATAAAAAAAAAAGACTCAGCAGAGAAGCTACATACATCGTGTACCGCCAACTCGCTAAGTTACGCTTGTTTTATGGGTAAACATAAGACTCCTCTGGGATCGATACAGATACCCAGACTTAGAGTATATAACGCATGTACATCTATCCGAATAATTAAGCGGTTAGACAAAATAAGACGCGACCAACTCCGGCAACGTGTGAAGTTAAACGAAGTAGAAAACGTATAGGTACACGCACATCAGCCACATTGATAACACAAGGTAACGTCGCCATTTATCACGCGAGGCGTATCAAGTATTATTCGTAGACAATATGCGTTGGCCGCGAGTCATACGCTGAAGCGGGAGCGACATCGGGAGCGCTAGCAAAAGCATTCAATCCATTCATTTTACTTGGCTGTTACTAATTGAATTAATTTCTGAAAAAAAGGTAATCTATACAAATTATCTGCTAACGGGTGCAGGTATCCCTAAATTATTTAATGGAACACTTCTGCTGAACATTAAAATTAAATACCGTGAACTAGTCATTTTAGTTATGAATAATCAAACATTTGTATTAAACCCTCAAATTTGAGCTGTAATTAAATACGACTTAAATTTGCCTGTTTAATTTAAGTTTATTAGCTGTAGCGCTAGTAGCTGTAGCTAGCGTAGGCTTCATCTGAATAATATGTGCCTATGTGGATAATTAATTCATTGTATATGAATTACCAACTCAGGTATCAAACCAGTTCATCTATACAAATAAATAAAATTCAAGTGTCTGTATGTAATTTCAAAATAACAGCTTTTTACTAAATTCATCTGAAAGTATATACGGTATTTATATAATAAAAAAACCATTTTTAAATTTTTGTCTGTCTGTCTGTTTGTTCTGGCTAATCTCTGAAACAGCAGGACCAATTTTGACGGGATTTTCACTGATAGATAGTTGATGTTATAAGGAGTAACTTAGACTACTTTTATTTTAGAATAAAAATTGAAAGGCCCACGCACACGCTGCCGCTGTCGCCGCACCGGAAGGCAAATTAAACTAAATCCCACGCGGATGAAGTCGGGTAACAACTAGCCTAAAATATTTTAAAAAAATGATTGAATTCGTTACCGTATAACAGAGCAGTGCTGTTATAAAAACGAGGCGTTGGCAGATTACCGATTGGAAATCATGATTTTGTGAGGAGCCCAAACCGCTGTCTCTTCTAATTTGTGCCAAACCGCACCGCGAGCTGCGGTGGCAGAACGCGTAAGTAATGTAACCCAGCTATACATAATATTGAACGCAATATATCAACCGTTGAGTGAGTGCTCTCCCCGCAGTTTAGTTACATAAGTTTAGCTTTTGTTTTTCTTTTAGTACACGCTTGTCTTGTTTAAGAGTCAGGGATCCGCATGGCAAGGGGATACATTTTAAATATGACACGTGGATGCGCTTCTTCTCTGCATCATTGTGCTTAGATCCAAAAAGGGTTATAGTTTTGGCTCCACGCTAACATTTTTTTTTTTATTGCAGGAGATCAGCAGACAGGCAGACGGCCCACTTGATGGAAAGCGGTTACCATCGCCTATGGATATTTGCAACACCAAAAATGCTACAAATGCGCTGCTGCTCTATTAAGGGAGATTGGAACCTGGTCACTAATGCCGGAACACAACTCAAGGTTGTTATGGCGACATACTTTAGACCAGGGGTGGTAGCCATCCAGTCGGGCAAATGCCCTACCACCTGGCTGTGGGTTGTTAAGTCGCCTCTTACGACAGGCCGCCCGGCCGCAGGAAATTGTATTCTTTCTCCGTTCCTGCACGGATAAAATCGAAAATATTCATCTGATTTTCATGAATGTTGTGTCAATCGAAAAGAAAGAAAGAAAATATTGATTTCCAAATTCGACACACACAAGACAAACAGATTAGAAAATATTTCCAAAAAGTTGTATGCCGCAAAGATGACAGACAAATGCTATAAATTTTTACATACATACATACATACATAACTTCACGCCAGTTCCCTTGCGGGGTAGGCACGAACAACAGAGTGCCATTTAGTGTATAAATTTTTACACCATTATAATAAAGACTAATGGAAGGTTTACGTTAACCTGCTACTTTTTTCTCGTTAAATTATGATTTATTTACTCAAAGATAGTTTAACTGATGTGTACAATCCAAATTGTATGCGATTGAACTGTTCGACCTGATCCCTCCTACACCATTCCATCTTCGGACCACAAGGCGCTCTGGTCTACGCCAACGCTTCACAGTGGAAACGCTACCAGTGCGTACTAAACATTTCGCCTCCACGTTCCTTCTACGTACGGCAGAGTTGTGGAATGCACTACCAGAGTCCGCGTTTCCCGAAAATTACAATCCGGGTATCTTAAAGAGTATCTAAGTAAGCGTGCTCCACCTTCGACAGCATTATCGGCATTGGACGTGATCGTGGTCAAACGCAAATCTATTTAATATTAAAAAAAATGGCTTTTTTGATAATCATCGTTACTTTATGCTATAGTCGGTTCACAGTTCATTAAACTTGCTTATGAAATTACTGTGTTAATTTGGAGAGACACATGAAAGGATACTGTGGCGACCGAGGGTAGAACTTTCTGGCAGCGTAAGCCGGTCTTAAGACCTCTAGAAAAAGGTAGAAGATTCTGGAAGGAAAAGACAAGGACGAATACATTTTAGAAAAGGATAGATGATGAACGAAAGTTCTGGAATAGAAAGTTCGGGGAGGAAAAGACAGAGATAGATAGATGTTTAGACAGGGACAGACAGTAAATAAAAGAATAACGAAAAGAAGATCGAAATTATAGGGTCCCCCCGCAGCGGTCGAGCCGAGGTCGAACCTCACAGGAGGTGCCTCCTCAAGCGCGCTGCTTCCGGGCTGAACGCCTCCGTTCCCAAGGAGTATCGCTGAAACAGCCATCTGCGGCTATTCAGCTGGGTCCAGCTCCAAAAAAAAAAAAATCGAAATTATAGATTCCAGAAGATTCTCCCGGGTATATAAGCAGCGTAAGGCGCGCCTACCGGGCAGTTTAGAGTTGAATTCAGTTCGAGACAGTGAAGAGACAAGTGCGAAATGGAAGAGTTGGAAGAGTGTGTAGTAGTGACAAGTTTAGTGGACAGTAATTGAAGGAGGAGTGTAGCGTAGTTCGAGAGACGAACCAGAAGCGAGCTACTCGCGGTAATATCGGAGGTGAGCACTGCAGTAGCAGGAGGTGGTCTACACAATATTGGCAACGGTATTGTGAGGGAGACACCTTATCGTCGGGACAGTGCATCGTTAGTCGTGCGTATAGGCACAACCCTGCAGAGAGGTATTACGTACGGCTCTGTAAGTCAATAAAAGCGTTACTTAAAAGAACTGGTGTTTCCTTCCAATCCCAAGTGCGTACCCCCGCTCGCACTGTTAGTCCCGAGCACTTATATGTAAAAAAAAAACACTTTTGACTATTAGGACCCTTTTTATTTCACTATTATGAATAATATAAGTGACTTGGAGTCTCAATATACGGGACCTTAAAGGTCTACCGGACCGATATGGTATTAGTCTAGGCAATCCAGCCGGCAGGCATAAACCAGGTCCGTAGCTGTAGAGCTGTGACTAATAACCAAGAGAACTCTCTGAATTTGGAAAAAGATTTGGTAGTTATAGTCAATTATTGCTGATCGACATTTTGGAAACCAATGTTAATGAACTCTTCGACTCAGCAATAAGTGCTTATCGAATAGGGTTGTAACAGCACGTAACAATACTATGTTTTTTGTAAAGGGCTTAGTTTTTGCTAAAATAGGTACAGAGTCTTATAAAGCATTTTAATTTAAAATACTAGTTAAATATTAGTCAAGTTATTGCATAAAATGATTACACACTTCAATTAATAAAGAGCAAACGAGCTCGTAGTTTCAAACAATATTTGAACCACAAACTGTGTGATCATATAACGCAGTTAATTCCAACCTTTATTAAAAGAAAATTGCATTCCTCTATGCTCAGTATGCATTCAGAGTAAATTAAACATTAATATGAACACGATAAGAATTATTTTAGCAAATATAACTGCCACAAGTATACGACTTTATAATAATGCGAAAAGAGACTCTAGTGGGTTTAAAATAAAAGTCATTTCAGAATGAACTGAAACGGTTCAATGCTCACAGTTTTTCCTATAAGTCGGAAGCGTCGAGTTGAATCGCTCATAAAAAACATCGATGTTAGGATATCGATGTTTTCAAAAGCGAAATATCGATGTTAAAAATATCGACGTTTATGAACGATATATCGATGTTTTTTTATCACCATTTACATAAGCTTTTGACGCTTGTTCCTGCGATGCAAATGAAACATCGTTTTTTTTAACATCGATGTATCGCCCAAACCACCTTAGCACACCTTTCTTAATTCTTGCTTTCACTAACATCATCCTTTTATGCCGCTGTTACTCCATCTTTGCAATCTTTGCATCTCAATGCTCTCATCCTACTAAATACTATGTTTATTCTATTTATATGTCTTTTCCCTTACCCACATTCACTACCGTACTTACTATTCAACAGCGTGGGCACACACTATCACATCCCTATCACCATTTAAAATAAATGTACATCTAAGAAAAATGGTTATTTTTAATAGAAATGAAAGAAATAGATATAATAATCAACTTTTATATTATAAATTATTACTGGCAATAAGAAAAAATATGAAAAATAGAGCGCAAGATGGCGCGTTACGTCTATGTACGATAAAACATCGTTCTTGAACAACGATGTATCGTCGATGTTTTGGTTTCAACATCGATGTTAAAACATCGATTTTTATGAACGATACATCGATGTTTGGAAACATCGATGTTTTGTTGATCTATTTAATCATTAGAATCCGCTTATCCGTGAAGGAACGGTGAAATAATACAATCGCGGCCGGGCGGCCTGTCGTAAGAGGTGACAAAACAACCCACAGCCAGGAGGAAGGGTATTTGTATACCACGCCTAGTCTAGAGTCTGCTGTCATAATAACCTTGAGTTGTGTTCCGGCATTAGTGACCAGGTTCTAGTCTCCCTTAAGAGAGCAGCAGCGCATTTGTAGCACCTTTGGTGTTACAAATGTCTATAGGCGATGGTAACCGATTTCTATCAGCTGGGCCGTCTGCATGTCTGCGGAACTCTGCAATAAATTTAAAAAAAACATTTCGTCCATTTTTCAGTAGCTGTGATCACGGAAAAAATGTCTGAAAAGTCGAAATAAAAATAAATTGAAACAACGCAGTTTTACTTATCTATCTAAAATGTTAATTTCTTTAGGGACATTGAAACAATTTTTACATTTCATCTTTGTTCAATATAAATGTTTGAATTTTTACAATGTTGCTGCATGTAGCCTGCAAGCTTTTATATGTGTTCCAGAGACTAAATTGGAAATCGCAATCAATACCTGGCATACATCACAGCAACATTGCGATCGAGAGCTTTAAAGTATATAAAACGATTGCAGTATGAAAAAATATGCGAACGAAAATGAATTTGTGAACAAACAAAAACTTCGTCAATATTAACATTTATTGCAATAAATAAACCTAGTTTATTTAGAGAGCCACATTTTGTTTCTAGAACAAAATTGGAAGTGATGAAATAGGCGATGGGAAGTATGGGTAACGCGTAGACGGGGAAGGAGTTACGGCTTTGGAAGGCAATAAGGGGCAATAGATATATAAATACCTAAACTAATTCAAGAATTAAATATACACATAGATACATATTTATAAATATATGTATACATAGTCACAAAATATATGTACATACTGATATATATACACACATACTATTATATATTTCAAATATATAAGGCAAAAAGGCATCACAGATTGGCTTGAATAAAAAGAAATGTCGTGAATTTGGAGACTTGACTAACAATAAGAACATTGACGTGTCTTCTACGTACCGTATACGACAGTGTAGTGAAATCATAAAGAAATATAAAGCATTGACGAAATTATTTAATCCGTTTATTTTATAATAAAACTACGTTTTAACGGTTTTAAGCGCGGTAATTTTATTTGATTTTGGTTTTTCCGACGTTTCGGCCACTTTTCAGTGGCCATGATCACGGAAGACAAAGATGTCAAGTGTCAACGAGTATTGTTAAAGTTTCATTTAGCCTACCGCCAACTTGTTAATTTTAATTTTGTTTATGGTTATTATTTACTCTATGGGAGCTTATTATTTACTCTATTAAATTAGATTAGGCTCCCATAGAGTAAATAATAACCATAAACAAAATTAAAATTAAATAATTAAAATTAACAAGTTCGCGGTAGGCTAAATGAAACTTTAACAATACTCGTTGACACTTGACATCTTTGTCTTCCGTGATCACGGCCACTGAAAAGTGGCCGAAACGTCGGAAAAACCAAAATCAAATAAAATTACCGCGCTTAAAACCGTTAAAACGTAGTTTTATTATGTATACAAGTCGCGAGAACTTAAGAAAATATTATCCGTTTATTTTCCTAAGTTAGGAAATCATTTTATAGGTAGGTAATTGGGGTATATTTCTTTACAATTTGATCTTGTCCATCCAAAGGTTTCCTGGAAGAGATTGCTTTAAGAAATAATGGGGCCCGTTGTACTACGATTACTTTATAGTATTTAAGATGATGTTATTTATATAATAAATAATTATTTATTAAATATAGACATTTACTCCGAAAGCACTATTTTTCCGCAAAGAACTATGTCTAACTTCACAATATAATCATGCTATTAAATTTATTATAATAACTGTATTTTGAAATATATAATAGTATGTGTGTATATATATCAGTATGTATATATATATATATTTTGTGACTATGTATACATATATTTATGAATATGTATCTATGTGTATATTTAATTCTTGAATTAGTTTAGGTATTTATATAGGTATATCTATTGCCCCTTTTTCCTGCACCACCTATATCGCCAGATTAGCTAAGAAATTCTTTTAACCCTTTAGCTCACTATTAGCACATATGTGTCTGCGATGAGAGTGCAGATCGCGTTTGTGCTCGTGATCGTTAATTGTGTTGTTGTCTCACTCTGTTTATATAGGAGTTGTATGATTTGTATGAAATGGGTATATTTTCTTGGTATATTACGAGATAGTGATAGTGTTAGTCTTGCGGCTTTTTGGTATATCGATAATTGTCTTAAGGGTTAATGTAGGTTGCCAGGAAGAGATCGCTTTACGCAATAAGGCGGCCCGTTTTACTACGATTGTTTTTAGTATTTAAGATGATTGTATGTTGTCATGTTGGTGTACAATGAAGAGCTTTTTTATCATGGTATAGTTTCGCGTATGTTAGCTGTCTCATCTGATGTTAAGTGACGATGTGATTTAGGATAAAGCACGACCATACCTAATGGATACCTATTGATTCTTGACTTGAAGACCAATGGTATATTTGAATCCAGTAATCATAGACTCCGGCAAATTGTATCCACTCGACAGCGGTACGCAAAATAAAGGTAGAGGCAAAACCTTAAGTCTTCACCTGGTATTTCCACCATGTAGCGATGGCGCAAGAGTATTATTATATTGGATTCATTCAAATTAATTATTTAATTAGATAGATAGGTAACACTTTATTGCACACCAAAATATACAATTACAAAAATAAATTATATACAATATTTTCTGAGCAATACATTAGGCGGCCTAGTCGCTTAAAGCGATCTCTTCCAGGCAATCTGCCTTAAAGGAATTACTTAGCTGTGGCGATATAGGTGGTGCAGGAAAACGGGGCAATAGATATAGAAATACCTAAACTAATCCAAGAATTAAATATACACATACATACATACATATTCATAAATATATGTATACATAGTCACAAAATATATATACACATAGTGATATATATATATATATATATATATATATACACACATACAATTATATATTTCAAAATACAGTTATTATAATAAATGTAATAGCATGATTATATTGTGTAAATCGAAAAATAGTGCCTTCGCAGTAAATAAATAACTAGATAATTATTAAATTAAAATTAAGCTTTTGGTAAAAGAGGCGTATTTTAAGAGATGTATTTGTAAAATCAAAAAGGGTCTCGATTTCGCAATAGAATAGTTGAGGTGTGTAGACACAGGAACGGAGGATATCCAAAATGATGAAACGTTTTTCTCGTATAAATTTCGTATAATTCGTTTTTTACAATATTCGTTACGCAGGTAAAATTTTAAACGTATATTAATGAAGTGATCAAGTATGAAGTGACTTGAAGTTCGTATGTTACGTTTTATCTGTCACTGCTAATGTGACGTGTGACGTTTACGTATATTGTGTGGTTGTTGTTGTCGAAGGCAACTATCCAAAGAGCCAGATACGGAATTGCGTATTGTGTCTGAATAAGGTGTTAAACAAATTCTACATGGTTCCTCATATACAAGAACTGTAACTAAAGTACTGTTACGTGCGAGCTGGGGTACGCACTTAGGGTTGGAAGGAAACACCAGTTCTTTTAACTAAACGTTTTTTTTTACTTACACAGCCGAACGTGATTCCTCTCCGCAGGGTCGCCCCTACACGCGTGACTAACGACACACTGTCCCGACGATGAGGTGTCTCCCTCACAATACCGTTGCCAATATTGCGTAGACCACCTCCTGCTACTGCAATGCTCACCTCCGTGTTTATCGGGTATAGCTCACTTCTGGATCTCTTCTTAATCTACGCTACACTCCTCCTCACTGAACGCCCCACTAAACGTTTCACTAAATTCACCACTAAATTCGTCACTGTCGTCTGTTAAACTTCTCTTCCAACTCTTTCGTATCGCACTTGTCACTTCGCTGTCTTGGACTGAACTCAACAGCAAACTCATATACCCGGGAGAATCTTCTGGAACCCATAATTTCGATCTTCCTTTCGTTATTCTTTTATTTACTATCTGTCCCTGTCTAAACATCTATCTGTCTCTGTCTTTTCCTCCCCGAACCTTCTATTGCAGAACTTTCGTTTATCATCTATCCCTTTCTAACATCTATCTATCTCTGTCTTTTCCTTCCCGAACTTTCTATTCTAAAACGTGTGTTCATCGTCTATCCCTTTCCAAAGTGTATCCGTCCTTGTCTTTTCCTTCCAGAGTTTTCTACCTTTTTGTAAAAGTCTTAATCCAACTAGATTGTTCCACAGTCACTCGCCACAATACCATACAATTATTTTAACTCAACTCGTTTAAGTTACGACGTCATAACTTGCTATTCTCGTACAAAATATAGAAGACTAAAGTGTCTCATTTGACTTAAGTATCAAGTACTCTATTGTTTTTGGCGAGTCAAACTTTAAAAGCGATGTCGTATATGCTTTAGAAATAGAAATTCCGCACCAAACATTTTCCATATTCTAAGCATGAATCATAACTACGTAGAAAACATGGTCCTTTGATGTAACTTCGACTTGATGCCATTCCTTTCTGCCCTCTCTTGCCTTTGTGAGTTTACGTGTTCAATTAAAACATCGTTTACAGCAATAACAACCTTAATGCTTTATATTAAGACTGTTTCAAAATGCAAAATTTAAATTTGTACCTCCATATCCATTCGTTTATCTGTCAGCATATGTCGTTTTAATGTGATATAGTCCTTAATGAGGATTGGATGTTTTGCTTAGTAAAGTGCTCTTTTGAAATTATGGGATGTTTAGTCTTTAATATAGTTTGGCCTTTTACTTCAAATTGCGGCTTGGGATTTAATTCATTTTCGTTCATTTTAATTTGTAATTGAATTAAAATAATTTTGAAGGGTACATTATAATTATATTGTTTATCAGCGATTCCGGCAGACGTTGACCTGCCCTGGAAATAAAAATCTAGAACCCGATTGTAGCGCCAGCTACCGGATCTAATTGTGAATCTAAACCATCCTCGGACCCACTCGAACACTAATTTTTTCACACCTTGGGTTACATTATTGAAGTTTTAGTAGGGATCCCTAATTTCAAGTAATAAATATAACCTTTATCAATCTGGGATAATGCAGCATTTTAACGGTTAAAGAATTTTTGAAATCGGTCCAGTAGTTTTGAGTTTATTGGTTACAAAGATATAAAAATGCAGAAAGAAGGAACAGCCGCCAATGTCTTACTTGAATGCGGAGAGGTGGCTCATTACAGGGCAAAGTATCTGGACGCCCCAGGTAGCCTCCGAGAAGTCTTAAGCAACGTCAAGAAATTGGTGGACTTCCTGGAGGAGCTGGACTAAATGGCGTAAACCCTCATCCACCCTCGCACGCAAAATAGGCGCTATGTCGTCGAGTTGCGGAAACCGCCCGCCCGTAAAAGAAGAAGAACATATAAAAATACTAATTTTTATTATATATAATATTAGTATAGGCATAGAAAGGCCAATTTTACAATCACCAGGTAAAAGTCATTTTGACGGTTTTTATGGTGGAGCGGGCTAAGTCTTTGCCGGTCATCCTCACTACAATTAATTATCTATCTATATATTAACACGAAATCTGAAGCTGCTCGTTGAAATACAATATTTAATGTAATAAGCTTTTTTAAAAAGGTTTTTAAATACAAGCTTTTGAAATCCTGGATATCATGTAGCCGCAGAGTGCTAGCCAAGACAAGTAAAACGAGCCCAAACACGACGGGTCTATCTTGTTTAGTACAGGAGTTCTTATGGCCACCTTCCGACTCCATCACAAGATCATCTCCATGTTACCATATTATTGCATTGTCACGTGATATACATATGCGTGCAAAATTTCAGCTCAATCGGAAACCGGAAAGTTGGTCAAATTCATTGCAAGTTAAATAAAAGCTTGTAAAAAAATCTAATGGTTCATAACTCTATAGGACAGAAATGCGAAATATTAAATTTCAACTAAATTTAAACCGTCATCAAGCAAATTTACTTGATGTTGTCTTTCGTTAGAATGACTTAAAAAGGAAAATAGAGAGAGAGAGAGCATAAAGCTGAACGTAATATTTCTCTTAAATATGCCTCGAATTATTAACGTCAATCAAATGTAAAATCTAATATGATTTATGCGAAGAATTCCAACTTTATTATGCTGAATTTGTTTTTGCTCTATAAACGTATTTTGTTTGAAATGGTTTTTTGTTCGGTAATTTCAGAAGTTGCTTATTTACGTCCGCAGATAATCTCTTGGAATATTTAGAAAACTCGTGACAGGTATTGG
Source organism: Dendrolimus kikuchii (assembly GCA_019925095.2). NCBI lineage: Eukaryota > Metazoa > Arthropoda > Insecta > Lepidoptera > Lasiocampidae > Dendrolimus > Dendrolimus kikuchii. Next base: position 24,062,728 of record CM034393.1, read on the forward strand.
TTGCTTTATTTTTGTGCTCCTGTTGCTAAGTGGTTTATAAATGAAACGCACGCGTCGCCATGTCAGGCGAGAAATGTGCTTTATTAATCAGACGGATTCGCCATATTGCAAACGTCACATAGATTGCTTCAGTTATATTTTCAATTTTATTACCTAGTTTAAACGAGTTGAAAAAGAACTCTTATCGAAGCGTAGGAAGTCTACAATGAAGCACGAATTAAGATATATGCGTACTACGTACAGCCTCTGTGATTGAGTCAGTTAAGCCTTTGCCGACCGAGTAGTGATGAGTAGTATACGTGTGAGCCAGTACATTTGTCCCGTACAAAATAAATTTGTACTAATACTGCTCATCCGTGCAGGAACGGAGAAAGAATACAATTTCCTGCGGCCGGGCGGCCTGTCGTAAGAGGCGACAAAATAACCCACAGCCAGGTGGTAGGGTATTTGCCCGATTGGATGGCTACCATCCCTGGTCTAGAGTATGCCGCCATAACAACCTTGAGTTGTGTTCCGGCATTAGTGACCAGGTTCCAGTCTCCCTTAAGAGAGCAGCAGCGCATTTGTAGCACTTTTGGTGTTGCAAATGTCCATAGGCGATGGTAACTGCTTTCCATCAAGTGGGCCGTCTGCCTGTCTGCTGAACTCGTGCAATAAAAAATAAAAAAAATATTTGAAAAGGTTCAAAATTTTTGTTCCGCTAGTACTCACGCGTTAAATGTAAGAGGAAGAACGGAACAAGAACAACAGTATAATAACGCCTCTACGGATATTCACATGATAAAGGACACCATGATATGTACGACTGCTAGTAAAATGAGATGATCAAGGCCGATCATCCGATTCTTAACGAACATTTCCGATCTAGAAATTTTGTACGAGACAAATGAGGGAATGACGCTCCACCGGCCTCATCACTCAAATGTACTGCCGCGGTACAAACCATACAAATTTCTTCGCCTCATTTGAAGTGGTACATTCTACTGGTTCAATAAAAAATGTCATGTTACTCCTACAAACTCATTTTAAAATCATATTCTACCCAACTCTACGGCCGAGCTCACTGGAACTCAGAGGCCCCGGGTTCGATTTCTGGCATGTTAAATTTCGGAAACAGACTTTCAGTCTTTGATCGGTCCCAGAGAGTTCTGCTACATATAACCCCTAACACGAGTGTACCTTTTTTATGTTGGAAATATAAAATATATATCTTTGTTTGTGCTGCTTATTTATGTATAATACATATTGTTACGACCTGAATGCCGACAAAAGACAAATTTACACCTGCGTCTGTAGAAACACATTTTATTACCTTTTTGGCATTTGGACTTCTTTTGTTTACTTTGTGTTTAAAATGTGTAATTAAAAAAACAGCCCATTGTGTATTGTAATATTTTATGGTAGTCATTAGCCAGGTGTGATTCTAAGAAATTCAGTCCACGCGGGCGAGAGACATATTATATTTGTGCAGTATAAAGCAATGCCCCAATGGAGAGATTTTCAGTCTAGCAATAGCCATAAGCGAAACAAGACGTTAGTGACGGACTTTGAGCGTGTGATTGAATCGTGCATTACCTTTGGACTGGTTGTATACAGTTATATTTGTACCTGTGTTATACGTGTTTGTATAATTGTAATAAATTCTATAATCATTCCAACGGCATTTTAATTCGATTCCTGCAACTCGTAACAATATTGTCACGCTTGTTTCCCATAGGGGTAGGCAGAGATGATGGATGTTCACTTGCTACGATGTTGGCTTACATCTTTTGTTTATTTACATTCATCAATCTCTTCATGCATGTGTTACGAGTGTGACTCGAATTAAAATGCTGTTAGAATTAATATAGAGTTTATTAGAACTATACAAAAACGTATAACATAGATACAAATACAACTAGACACTACTAGTAGAAACTGCATGATTCAATAAGACGCGCAAAGTCCGTCACTATATCGCTTGTCGAATGTACGTCTTATTCCTATCGTAATCCTCGCTCGACTGCCCCAATCCTCCGTTCGGGCATTGTTTATAGTAAACTGTACAATACACAATGGTAGCTCGTGGGCTGAGTTCTTCCAAGAAAATGCAATTTGCACACCTGCGAACGGCCAACAAAGTTGAAAACAATAACAATAAGGATTATTTCGACACTAATGACGGCCATAAAACAAGTAGCAATAACAATAGCATGTTTTTCTTAATTACAAATTCTAAACACAAAGTGAACAAAAGAATTCCTAAATCCGGGAAGGCAATAAACTGCGCTTTTACTACCGACAGGTGTGCACATTTCTTTGTCGGTATGTAACACATGTATAAAGATGTTTAATATAGGTGTTTTTTTAACTGACCTTTCCTCCAAATATCTACGAGTCTATCATGTCAAGTACGTCGCGAACTCCACCAATTCCACCATCCACGTCGCTGTTATACAGTAGTCTTCTCAGGGTCCTTTCATTCATTCTGTCTACAAGCCCAAACCATCACCAAATTCCTTTCTCAACTCTTATAATTACGTCTTCTTTCAATCCAAAAAGTTCCCTTACTACACACCGTTTGCTATCATATCGCGAAACAAAAGTTTTAAAACTATCTCATAATAAAGTGTTAAAAAAAAAAGTTTGAACGAGCCTACAAATCGTGTATATCTATTATAAATATGATTATGAATGGGTTTCTCTTAAAATCCATATTTAAATATTCAAAATAGTCGTAAGGCTTTAAAGAAAAACCATACCTATATAAAACCATCGCTGGCTTCAGGGTTCCAGGAAATTGAATGATTTCCTTCTAGCGTGAGTTTTGATTTATTATTATAGGAGTTTGATAACTCTATCAACAGTTTTCATTTACGCCACGTTTATTTTGATATATTTAATACTTAAATCGAGGAAGATGCGTTATGAACAAAATAGAAGGAAATGGCAAAATATGTTCGATAATTAACTGGAATCAAGTGGTCTTATTCCACCGCGTTCAAGCTTGTTTTTGAATGAATAAATGAATCGTGACTTGATGAATGCAGGTAATAGTTCTCACTGCATTTGATCTAACATATCGTTATACAAATCTTTGAGTACACGTCAATCTAAAAAAATATCAGCACAAGTTTATGAACATAATTCAATTGATTATAATTATATTAAGTCGCAGAAGGCCACGACACAGCTTCCATGATCAAATTGATCGTGTACTAGCAGAAGGTGATGTCAGGAGCCTTAAGAACAGACGAGCGTGCATGACAAGAGTTATGAATGTCAAAGAAGCAAGTGAGGTGTGTAAGAATAAGCCTGAATGGCGCTCTGTTGTTCGTGTCTACCCCGCAAGGAAACTGGCGTGAAGTTATGTATGTATGTATGTATAATTATATTAAAATACAGAAATAAATTAATGTCAAGAAATGAAGTAAATCAAATGTCAAAAGTCAGAAATATAAATACAATCATTTACTCAATTAAATACTAGCAAGTTTGTTCATCTGTTATAATAAATTACAACATTACTTACATGTAGAAAAAATAGTATTAAAATAACATCTCTTTGTCATTTTTTCTAGTATTCATATTGAGACAAAAAATTGCTTGTATCTTCTTCTAGGATACAGTTTATCCCTTTGCCAATTTCGTAAAAACCGTTCAGCCAATCAGCTAAAGGATAATTGATTATTCAAAAATCGAATGATAACATCATTCGATGTTTATCATTCGATGTTTGAATAATGATAATATTGATGGTATCATTCGATTTTTGAATAATCAATTATTCTAGTTTATGAATCAGTTGATTTTGAATAATAAATAAATTCATCAATTATACTGGTGTTTCTTTTTTCAAAACAAATCGATTCGATTACTATCTGCGGCAATATTATAATTGTTTTTTAACAATCGAATGATAACACTGTTTTTTTTCATATCGGCCGCGGGACTGCTTCTGTTGTTTCTGTTCTTCTTATATAAATTTGGATTTGCCCTCTTAAAAAACTTATTCTATATATAGGATCAAGCGGGCTTATGTAGCTATGTCCGAAACTATAAGATACTAATAAATAGATTTTTTAAAAATTAATTACCCTAGTCAGGAATCGAGTCGACGGATTTTGAAATTTGAAACACGTATTGCATTATTATTCCAACCCATAGTGTAAAGCGGTTACCATCGCCTGTGGACAATTGTAACATCGAACGTGCTATCAATGTGCTGCCGCTCTCCAAAGGTGGGACTGGAGCCTGGGCACTAATTCCGGAACACAACTCAAGGTTGTTATGGCCTAGATGTGGGTTGTTTTATAGCCTCTTATGACAGGCCGCCCGGTCGCAGGAAATTGTTTTCTTTCTCCGTTCCTGCACGGATAAAAAAACAATTAAGTAAAATATACAAAAAAAATTGCAGACCAATAAAAAAAGGATATTTAATAAGTCATAATAATATATTTTCAAACGCAAATATATCTGCTACGTCACGTACGTGGATGAATTTGTTACTGCATAATTTAGCAGAGAATAACACTTACAATATAGAATAATCAATTATTAATAGTATTTGTTACCTTATACCTATAACCTACCTATAGATAATACAAATTGCTATATATATATATATATATATATATATATATATATATATATATATATATATAATATTGTTACGAGTTTGAGGGACTCGAATTAAAATGCCGTTAGAATTATTATAGAGTTTATTAGAACTATACAAATACGTATAACACAGGTACAAGTATAACCAAACGCAACAAATCCAAACATAATTCAAAAGAAGGTCGTAATTCAATAAAAAGTGCAAAGTCGGTCACTATTACATTCCCGAATGTACACACGTCACGCCTAGATCGTAGTTGTAGCTCAACTGACACCCCCCCCCCCCCTCTCAATCAGGCCATCGTTTTATACTTCACAAATGCATATGTGCCCGCCCGGCAACGTCGACATAATCTCCTAGAATTACCTTGTACTTATAATCCGCAACACATGGCTAATGATGCTCCTGAGCGGCCGTAAACGAGTACAATAGGACAATAGGCTTTTCTTCAGAATAACTAGAAACGTATGCCAATAAATAAGTGAATAAAAGAAGACGATCATAAAAGGCTTACAATTAGTTTAAACGCCGATAGGTAATAAAATATACTTTCACAGATCTATCGTGGAATTTATGTTTGTCGGAGCCTAAGTTATAACAATATATAAGGGCTATATTTAGGTAATTATACACCCCCAACGAAACAGGGTGCTATATAAGCATGATTAAAACGGAACAGCACAATGGTAAACAGATAAATGTAATTATTTAAATTATTGTAAACAATTGTATTGTAAACAGAGTTGGGTATGGAAGAAAGAGCATGAAAGTAGAGTAAACGCGGTCGAGATGCGAGCACTGCGCAAAATCTGCGGAGTGACGCTTGCGGACCGCGTTCGTAATACCGAAGTAAGAAAGAGAGTTGGTCTGAAAGAGAGTGTCAATGCTCCGGTGGTTCGGGCATGTGGAAAGAATGCATGATGAAAGAATGAATAAACAGATATACAATGCAAAAGTGGATGGATGCAGAAGTCGTGGAAGGCCACGACACACCTTCCATGATCAAATTGATCGTGTACTATCAGAAGGTGATGTCAGGAGCCTTAAGAACAGACGAGCGTGCATGACAAGAGTTATGAATGTCAAAGAAGCAAGTGAGGTATGTAAGAATAAGCCTAAATGGCGCTCTGTTGTTCGTGCCTACCCCGCAAGGGAACTGGCGTGAAGTTATGTATGTATGTATGTATGTATTGTAAACATCAAGGAGTTTTGCGGAACACGAATGCATCATTATTCAAAGGACCACAGTGGGCACCATTTGTCAGTGTCAAATCGCTTTGTGGGTCAATTGACTGACGACATACATTTCTTACTCGTGGTTTTAAAATAATAATCTTCATTTTCTCTTAAAAATACAAGTTTAAGATATAAACAAATTCCATATGGAGCAGAGGGAGGCAGGAGTCCACACTGAGAAAACTCCGTTCTATGGGATTCCTGGCCTCCTAAATCAATAATCCGCACATCACGCTAATGTGGCAGTAATATCTAATATACAGTGTTTGTAACAAAACTCCTCCGTAACGGCTTGACCGATTCTCATGAAATTTTGTTTTGTTTTAATTTTATTTTTTTATTTCAGGAGTTCAGCAGACAGGCAGACGGCCCACTTGACGGAAAGCGGTTACCATCGCCTATGGACATTTGCAACACCAAAGGTGCTACAAATGCGCTGCTACTCTCTTAAAGGAGACTGGAACCTGGTCACTAACGCCGGAACACAACACAAGGTTGTTATGGCGGCATACTCTAGACCAGGGATGGTCGCCATCCAGTCGGGCAAATACTCTACCACCTGGCTGTGGGTTGTTTAGTCGCCTCTTACGACAGGCCGCCGGGCCGCAGGAAATTATATTCTTTCCCTGTTCCTGCACGGATAAATTTTATTTTATTTTATATCTATATACATACATACATACATACATAGCTTCACGCCAGTTCCCTTGCGGGGTAGGCACGAACAACAGAGCGCCATTTAGGCTTATTCTTACACACCTCACTTGCTTCTTTGACATTCATAACTCTTGTCATGCACGCTCGTCTGTTCTTTAGGCTCCTGACATCACCTTCTGCTAGTACACGATCAATTTGATCATGGAAGGTGTGTCGTGGCCTATATCTATCTATATATATATATATATATATATATATATATATATATATATATATATATATATATATATATAGTATATAATAGTATATAATATATATATAATTATATATATATATATGTATATATATATATATATATATATATATATATATATATATATATATATATATATATATATATATATATATATATATATTGAATTGTATTTTTCTATTAAATACACACAATCATAATTCATAAATGTTGACTAGCTCTGTATCGTGTTTCATTTAAACCCGTTCAGTAGTTTCATATGACGCTGTAACAAACAGACAGACAATATTCTAAAAGTTGCATTTTCGAAATCTGCTGATCTGAGTTAGCCGCCCTGATTTTTTCACATTTTTTAATTCATTGTACAAATCACGTTTTAAATTGAAAATATGAAAGAAAAAATTTTTTAACGGGCATATATAATAATAATTCATTTATTCTAGAAATTGAGTATTTCCATATCACACAGTTTCATATTATAATTTATTCCATTCTTATCAAATTTTAAATTCCAAAATTAGTTCACGGCACAGCTATTAATTAATCAAACACATACTAGGGCATTACAACCGCGTTACTATAATCATTATAAATGTATCTATTCTATTCTATAAACTACGTATAACTGTTATGAATAAGAAGGTTAGTATATTCCACTTTGTCGGCAATTAAACCGTCCTACCAAACAATGGAACGAAATAATCACGGTTTCAAAGAACATTTCTAAATATAAATCAAAACTCGGCTTCAAAGACACTTTAACATCGACGAGGGCGTGATCGCAGCAGTTTCGGGTTCAATCGAGTGGCCTCGAGACGAACCGCTGACGCTTGATGCCAGGCTCTTGGGAGCAAGTCGAGCTGAGAGCCTTAGGAGCCACGATGACGTCACCAAGAGGCTCTTATTCAATCGCGGACGTGTCCCCAACAAGACAATTTTTCAAGGCCCTCCACTGAGAAGTTATTGATGAATGCGGCGTATTTCTGGCACAAAGAGACTCCTTATATATTTTAACTGCGAATGTACTTATGTGAGTAATAGGACTTCATTTTTTTTATTATTATTTTTGTAACGTTTTCACTCTTGAGCTCCACTTGTCTATGTTATCGCGATGCGCAGGTTCATCATGATGTTTTCCGTCACCATTAGTATGTGGTAATTGTTACTATAAGTTAGATTACACATGGTTCATTATCAAGACCTAATTCAATTTAGTTAATTTTAGTACATACATACATACATAACTTCACGCCAGTTCCCTTGCGGGGTAGGCACGAACAACAGAGCGCCATTTAGGCTTATGCTTACACACCTCACTTGCTTCTTTGACATTCATAACTCTTGTCATGCACGCTCGTCTGTTTTTAAGGCCCCTCTTTAATTTTAGTAGTAGTTGTAAAAGTATTTTTTATCTTGGATATTAGTCTAGATACGGGTAAGCAATGACATACTGTTGTTGGTTGAAAATATAAATAAGATATATCTTTATAGAATACTTTTCTAATGTGTTAGCGATATCGAGACGTCTCAAAATATATACATAAATGCTTACCATCAGAATTACGTTTTTTTTTTTTTTTTTTGAGGCAGGGTGAAATACATTTCGTACACTACCGGGTCTTTTACTGGGATTAGACCAAAGCAATGAGAGTTACCTATCTACTGAAGGTGGCGCAGATAACAATTGCCGGCTTGTGTGGAAACTCAGCAAGGTACCCGTATTAAAAGAGGTAACCCATGAGCTAATACTCCCCTAAAACCCCTTCCTAACATGTGCCCCGCGCTCATTATTCTTTTTTTATTTTATTTTTATTGCAGGAGTGCAGCAGACAGGCAGACGGTCCATTTTATAGAAAGCGGTTACCATCGCCTATAGACATTTACAACACCAAAGGTGCTACAAATGCGCTGCTGCTCTCTTAAGGGTCACTGGAACCTGGTCACTAATGCCGGAACACAACTCAAGGTTGTTATGGCGACATGCTTTAGACCAGGGGTGGTAGCCATCCATTCGGGCAAATGCCCTACCACCTGGCGATTCATGGTAGGAATAGCGTGAGACTTAGAACGTAGTTACGCTCACACTAATCCTACGAACCAGTGGTTGAGAATGCCCCGTGAGACGCAAATTCACTTCGTCAACAGGGGTTTGATCCTCCGCTCCCCGGGTGTTGGAGGACCCCAAAGGAAAAAGACGTGACAATATGTATGTATGTATGTCAATGAAATTAAATCTCTTTTTGTTACAGGTAAGCGTCTGCTAGAAATACATACTATGAAACTACACTTCTGTACTTCATCTTCATTCCAGTAAAAGGGATGGTACAACCATCAAATTGCAAGATGCAAGGTAAATTAGAAATTTCGCGCAATCTCGATACTAATCCATTTCCATCCATTTTCGTGAGTATCTCGTCCTCTTCACTTTTTAAATAGTACGATGACTTTGTAAATTAATACAATAAAAGGACACTCAATTAAGTTATATTATATTCTAAGAAAGAAAGAAAGAAAAATATTTATTGTCGCAAATAAATGCACGCACATAAAATACAACTACTATACTTCATCCGTGCAGGAACGGAGAAAGAATACAATTTCCTGCGGCCGGGCGGCCTGTCGTAAGAGGCGACAAAACAACCCACAACCAGGTGGTAGGGTATTCGCCCGACTGGATGGCTGCCACCCCTCGTCTAAAGCATGTCGCCGTAACAACCTTGAGTTGTGTTCCGGCATTAGTGACCAGGTTCCAGTGTCCCTTAAGACACCAGCAGCGCATTTGTAACCGCTTTCCATCAAGTGGGCCGTCTGTCTGTCTGCTGAACTCCTGCAATTCATTAAAAAACAATATGAACATTAAATCTATAATATTGTTACGATTTGCGGGACTCGAATTAAAATGCCGTTAGAATTATTATAGAGTTAATTAGAACTATACAAACACGTATAACACAGGTACAAATATAACCGAACACAACAAATCCAAACGTAATGCAGAAGGTCGTAATTCAATAAAACGCGCAAAGTCCGTCAATATTAGATTCCCAAATGTACACACGTCTCGCCTTGATCGTGGTTCTCGCTCAACTGCCCCCTCTCTCCATCAGGCCGTCGTTTTATACTCCACATATGTAAAAGAATCCGCAACACCTGGCTAATGATGCTAATGAGCGAGTACAATAGGCTATTCTCCACAACAACTAGAAACGTATTCCAATAAATAAGTGAACAAAAGAAGACGATCATAAAAGGATTACAACTTAGTTCAAATACCGACAGGTAATAAAATGTGTTTTTACAGTCTGTACGTGCAATTTGTCTTTGTCGGCGCCTAGTTTGTAACACTATTATGAAATTGTAAAGGTGCCTTGTATGTATATTGAAGATATTTATTTAAAAACAATATGTGAACGGTGGAGAACAGGATGTATTTTTTTACATACATACATACATAACTTCACGCCAGTTCCCTTGCGGGGTAGGCACGAACAACAGAGCGCCATTTAGGCTTATTCTTACACACCTCACTTGCTTCTTTGACATTAATAACATGTATTTTTTTTACACATCTTTTTATATTAAATCTTATTATTTTTCAAGCAGTTAAAACTAACAAATTATGTGGATTGTCAGATCAGAGCGCCTTACAGACGCGCCTAATTAAATTTAACGTACTAAGTTTTGTCAGCATATAATTTGCTTAATAATAGATTGTAAGGTTTAAAGCACTTAACATTATTTGAATATAATCTCGTCGGTATTACCACTTATATAATGTTGAAAGAGGCTTAGTTTCAAGTACTTTGAATGTATTCAAACAAGAAAGTTTATTTCAGTGTTCAAAGGTAATTATGTAAGTTTGAATTGGAGCTATTTCCCAAACTATGTACAAATATACCGTAGAAGAAGCGGTTCAGAAGCCCTTTTTGATTTTAATCCCGGTTGTGTCTATTTTACTTTCGATACATACGTTTCCCGATGTTGTTCATTCTATGATCGTTGCCGTAAGTATTGTTTACGAGTATACGGTGCACTTATTTCCCTCTATCAGATGAATTAATATAGTACAAAGAAAAATAAACGTGTCGTCCAGGGTCTTCTTCCTCATCTGTAATGAGGAGTTTGGGGCCTCGAGGTTCTACCTCTTTACTCCGGCTGCAACTCAGTGGGCAACTACTCACCGGTAACTGGGTGTGGAGCTGCTGGAGTCTTCTCTGCATGGCGATGGCTCCGCAGCAGCTCTCGTTGGCCAATCTACGGCGTTCGGTGGCCATCTCGGGCTTTATAAACGTGTGTAACAGTGTTTGTATTTGAGTTGGCTAACAATAAACGATTGTCGGCCGAGCTCATTGAAAAGTAGAGGTTCCTGGATTCCTAATTTGATAATATTTGCAAACGAAGTTTTCGTTATTTATTACGGTCTGGGTGTCTGGAATTGGTCCTAGAGTAGTCCATTGTATATTACCCGAAACACAAGCGCAACTTGGTTAGCGTTTATATATAATACAATGTAAAGATCCATCATTAATGCTGGCGAGTTGGGAGCGCACCGGTGTTCCGCGCGCACCCGTCTCTCCGCCCGTAGGGCGCCTTACGAACCGCCCCACGCACAAAGAGTATGACGTCACCGGAGTAGACTCTCTCCGGCAGTGGAAGAGGCCTTATGGGCCGCCGCCTGCCAAGGCTACGGAACACAAAGGGGTTTTAGTGGATATTCCTGACCGCCGCGTAACTGCACTTCTTGCTTGCGGTGCTAGTGCCACCCCAACATGGCGAATCCCACACTCCCCACTGCGGTCCCCCCACGGTAGATAGTCTTTAAACGCATTTCCCTTCATAAAAAAGGGGGTATACAATATACAATATGTGAGATTGATATATTTTTTTTTATTTATTGCAGGAGTTCAGCAGACAGGCAGACGGCCCACTCGATGGAAAGCGGTTACCATCGCATATGGACATTTGCAACACCAAAGGTGCTACAAATGCGCTGCTGTCCTCTTAAGGGAGACTGGAACCTGGTAACTAATGCCGGAACACAACTCAAGGTTATTATGGCGACATGCTTTAGACCAGGGGTGGTAGCCATCCAGTCGGGCAAGTGCCTTACCACCTGGCTATAGGTTGTTTTGTCGCCTCTTACGACAGGCCGCCTGGCCGCAGGAAGTTGTATTCTTTCTCCGTTCCTGCACGAATAAAGATTACAAAATTGCAATAACACACATCATCCCTCTTCATCACTTCTTGAGGAACCCTCCCGGCAAGGCACACCTAGTGCCGTAGGGTCTTCTGGTCCCAAGGATACCACTCCTTATCGGCTTGCATCGAAGTGTCATGACAGTCATAACAATGATTAAGGTTCCGTGGCGCCTCGTTATAGAGCTGCTAGCTAGGTGCTCGCATGTTCTAATATTAACCAGAAGCTTACCCCTTGGTGACCTCCTCCAGGGCCCAAGGATATGCGCAAACGTATTTCCATTCTCCCAGCGCTTAAAAAAAATAGCGTACTCTTTTCATCAGGATCTGACGGAGGCATAGCTAAGCTAATAATAATTCTTGAAATATTAAAAAATATTTTATATTAAAAATTATTCCTAACACTTGATAATTTATTATCAAATTTAATAAAGACTAGTTTAATAACTACCAACGAAGATTAACCTCTCTGTGGAGTCACTGGTATATAGATTGCCACTCAAGGATACTTTACGCTCCTCAAGAAAAATTAGGGTCGGTTCATATTGAAAATATTATTAGTAAAGCTTTAAGACTCGACTTATTTGCTCAAATATTTACCGTCTTATTAATAAACGTAGATTAAAGCTAGACTAACTTTACTCCTAGTATTATCTCAATATTAACCAATTTCAGTAATAATAAACACGAAACAAAGTTGGGGTATACTAATTCGACTTTACTCTCCGAGTAAAATTTACTCCAAGTTATCGGATAGTTTTAGGATGAATTATGCATAGACTAAGCAGTTATTTTAATTAGTAGGTCTTTAAAACATTTGTTATCTATGATATTTTTGTAATTTTTATGCGTGCAAATTAGTAAAGTCTTTGAAACAAAAGACAACATTATAAATATTAAATACTAAAACACCACGACACCAAATTTTTATTTGCCTTCTCTCTCCCTTTTCATCCCAATAGCACCGTTTCATTTTTGGCTCAAGTTTTAGCGGTGATATTAAACCAAACCCAGTAAAACTCAATTGCCAGACCTCAAGACACTGTGAGCTCTTTCTGCATGCACCGGAACGCAAACCAACTTGATTGATATTTTCTTTTATTTTTCTTTCACCCATTTTAATCTATATATAAAAAAAGGAATCGCAAAATGTGTTTGTAAGCGCATAACTCAACAACGCCTGGACCAATTTGGCCAATTATTTTTTTTTAATGTTCATTGAAGTCCAAGGATGCTTTTTACGGCGAGAAAAATTCGAATGATTGCCGGGAAAACGCTAAAAATAGCCCTTTTCTTTTTCCCATACAAACGTTTTCTGACTGAAATGTAGAGTCAATTTGAACTTTATTACTATTCAATAAAGTTGCACAAAGTTCAAATTCAATCATATCTATCAAAACAGTGTGCGTGTGCGCGTTGGAGGATCTAATGTCGCGTGCCGAAACTAAAACAAAAGAAATAATATCGCGAAGCCGGCCAAATTGAAAATCAATACTAATGATCTATAGCTCTTACATTTTGTGACTATTCAATTTGGTCGGCTTCGCGATATTATTTCTTTTGTTTTAGTTTCGGCACGCGACATAAAATGCATCAGTTTTCACGTCATTACAACAGTCAAACATAAACCGCGTTACCAAAAGTGTTTTAGCGACATTTATTATCTTGAAACCTAATATAATTATTTGATGATAGATATTAGTTACAACTAATTAAGGTAGGAACAAAAAACTGCCACATTACAAATCTTTTTGACAGAACGAAGTCTGTCGCATCCGCTAGTATTATATAAAATTATTAGAGCTAGGCATGTTTGCTGAAGAGTTTCTTGCGCCGCTTCTTCTTTTCAAGCCACAACATTTTGCGAAGCGGTTGTAAATACGATTAGGCTCCCATAGAGTAAATAATAGCCACAGGCAAAATTAAAACTTAACAATTAAAATGAACAAGTTGGCGGTAGGCTGAATAAGACTTTAACAATACTCATAGACACTTGACATCTTTCTCCTCCGTGACCACGGCCACTGAAAAGTGGCCGAAACGTCGGAATGATAAAAATCTAATAAATCACCGCGCTTAAAACCGTTAAAACGTTGTTTTATTATTTGTACAAGTCGCGAAAACTTAGAAAATATTAGGGTTTTATTTAATTTTATGTGATTAAAATTATCCGAAATTACGAGTAAGCGAAAAAATAATTACTACAAAACAAAAACACGTTTGAAAACACTGACGCGGTCATAAAATTTGTAGGATCAGAGAAATAACTTATTTATAGTTATATACTTACTGTTTTATATTTATTGTTCTATAATTGTTGTTTTGAGCTGGTAGGTATCTAATACATACATACATACATAGCTTCACGCCAATTCCCTTGCGGGGTAGGCACGACTAACAGAGCGCCATTCAGGCTTATTCTTACACACCTCACTTGCTTCTTTGACATTCATAACACTTTTCATACACGCTCGTCTGTTCTTAAGACTCCTGACATCACCTTCTGCTAGTATACGATCAATTTGATCATGGAAGGTGTGTCGTGGCCTTCCACGACTTCTGCATCCATCCACTTTTGCATTATATATCTGTTTAGTCATTCTTTCATCATGCGTTGTAGGTATCTAATGACGTTGTAAATGTCATCTGTCAACATTATTTGTCAATGGTCGTTTTCATTCAGCTAGTCTATTTTTTTGCTTTTAAATTTATAAATGTTATTATAACATTCATTACTCTTGTTGTAAGGAAGGTATTGTTACTCTGAAGATATTTCTTGTTTAATAATAACATTGTTATATATATTATATATATTTGTATGTATTTAATTTGTAAAAAATTTAGTTTAATTATGTTTATTTATGATATGCCTAATAATGTGTACCACCTACATCACCAGATTAGGTTAAACTTTTCCTTAAGTAAGATTGCCTGGAAGAGATTGCATTTTTTTATTGCAGGAGATCAGCAGACAGGCAGACGGCCGACTTGATGGAAAGCGGTTACCATCGCCTATGGACATTTGCAACACCAAAGTTGCTACAAATGCGCTGCTGCTCTCTTAAGTGCAACTGGAACCTGGTCACTAGTGCCGGAACACAACTCAAGGTTGTCATGGCGACATACTTTAGACCAGGGGTGGTAATCATCCAGTCGGGCAAATGCCCTATCACTTGGCTGTCGGTTGTTAAGTCGCCTCTTACGACAGGCCGCCCGGCCGCAGGAGATTGTATTCTTTCTCCGTTCCTGCACGGATACTTTAAGCGACAAGGCCGCCTATTGTTTCTACCATAACAATATAATAATTGTGTATTTTTAAAATTGTGTATTTGGTGACCAATAAAGTGTTATCTACATATCTATCTGCCAATCTATTGTTTCAGTGTAGTTAAAAGTAATATTTGGTTATGTATAGAGTATCTAGAACACCCTAGAATCGAAGTAATCCATGTAATAAGACAGTAATTTAATACTGGCAGATTTCAACGAACTAACATTTCATCTTTAAGTAAAGTATTCGAACTTCCGTAACTAGTAGATGTCATTACATGTAAAAAAATCTTAAAAGTTGTTACATAACAACGATACAAAGATAAAATATCAACAAAGCGATTATTCATCTCCTAGCCAATCAAGGCAATGTAAAAGTTTTCTCGCCAATCAGCAGCCTGGAGAGGTCGTCGAAATCATGTTTTGGACGTTAGCCATTTCATTAGTGCCCGTTTTAGCCTCATCAGCTTTGTTCTCACTTTAACACTTATAGTGTTAAACTCGTATAAAACCTCTATTTCGCCATTGCTGGCGAGATAGAGAAAAATTAGAAATCTATTTAAATTTTGAAGTTCATGTTTGGAACGGTGTGAAAAATGTGCTCTATAATAAGTCAATTATAAAAATCTGCAATGTAAATTTACCTAAAATATAATATTGTTGAATTTAAAATCCGGAGTTTCCTTGGAGTATCTGAAATACCACGGCACCTTGGTACCTAACAGCAATTTCTCCATATAGATACTTACTTTTTAAAATAAATGTAGATTGTTTAATGAAATACACATTCAGTGTCAATATCCTTAGCAATATAATCATACGTTCATTTACAAGGTGTTTCAGAAATAGTTAAAATATGTAGCTAGTGAAATAATAATACATATCTCCTTAATTTTTTTAATCATCAGTATTAATAAAACTACGTTTTAACGGTTTTAAGCGCGGTAATTTTATTTGATACTGGCAAATTTCCGACGTTTCTAGCACTTTTCAGTGGCCGTGATCACGGAAGACAAAGATGTCAAGTGTGAACGAGTATCCGTAAAGTTTTATTTAGCCTACCGTCAACTTATTGATGTGAATTATTTAATTCTTAATTTTGTTTATGGTTATTATTTAATCTATGGGAGCCTAATCTAATTTACTACCGCTTCGCAACATGTTATGGCTTGAAGAGAAGAAGCGGCGCAAGAAATTATTCAGCAATCATGCCTAGCTCTAATCATTTTAGGCAATATTAAAATGGGTGGAAGGAAAAATTCTCGTAATTATCAGTCAAGTTGGTTTGAGTTCCGTTGTACGCAGAAAGAGCTCACAGTGTTTGGACGTTAGCCATTTCATTAGTGCTGGGTTTTAGCCTCATCAGCTTTGTTCTCACTTTAACACTTATTGAAATTTGGGTGTGTTAAACTCGTATAAAACCTCTATTTCGCCATTGCTGGCGAGATAGAGAAAAATTAGAAATCTATTTAAATTTTGAAGTTCATGTTTGGAACGGTGTGAAAAATGTGCTCTATAATAAGTCAATTATAAAAATCTGCAATGTAAATTTACCTAAAATATAATATTGTTGAATTTAAAATCCGGAGTTTCCTTGGAGTATCTGAAATACCACGACACCTTGGTACCTAACAGCAATTTCTCCATATAGATACTTACTTTTTAAAATAAATGTAGATTGTTTAATGAAATACATATTCAGTGTCAATATCCTTAGCAATATAATCATACGTTCATTTACAAGGTGTTTCAGAAATAGTTAAAATATGTAGCTAGTGAAATAATAATACATATCTCCTTAATTTTTTTTAATCATTAGTATTAATCTATATATTATTACGTGAAGCAAAAACTTTGTACCCCTTTTTACGAAAATTGCGCGGACGGAGGAGTATGAAAGTTCGCATACTTATAGTTTATATAGAGAAGAAACGACGAATGCTAATATTTTTTCAAAATTATGCATAAATAAATACATTAAATCAATAAAAACATTACACACACTACCATGTATTTGACATACACTCGCATATATACTCCTTTGTTTATTGTTGCCTTGGCGAAATCTGTGATTATAGAAATATAGTCTTTGACAACAAATTATTATGCTTGTATTTTGACCACGGGCGACCACTAGTATTATGAAATTCTAAACATGCCCTGTCTGTACCTTGAGACTATTAAAAAAAAAACTGGAGTAGATTATATAAACGATGGAGAACACGTTGCATTTTTTTTAGATTTCTTATCTGTGTGTCGGCTTGTCTGTTTGTTCGGGATTACTTAAAAACTACTGGGCCGATTCCGACGCGGTTTTCGCTGATCGACAGCAAATTCTTAGACTTAAAATCTACGCTACTTTTTATCATGGGAATCCAACGGGATTTTTTTTGTGAATGATTTAAAATGGACAGATTAAAAAAATCAATAGAAAATTTTATGTAACAAAATGTGTGATATTTTTTATCCCGGCAATCCCGTGGAAATTTTGCCCGGAGCAGTTGTTAGAGTGCATAAAAGTTAGCTTATTCCAACACAGTTTTCACTAAAACGATAGGTGCGGTAGGTACTTTGTGTCCCGAGAATCCTGCGGGAATTTCAAGTCAAGCGTGGACGAAATCGCGGGCATATCCTAGTATATAAATAATCGTAGCAGATATTTAGCTCTTTGTTCCTTCTTTAAAAATCTTGAGAATTAACGTATTATCCAAAAATTTGTGGGTTAACAGAATATACTGTTATAATTTGGGCCACCTGCATACCTGTATACAAAGCACATTTATTACCTGCCGGCGTTTGAGCTGATAGCATTGAAACTATTTAAGACTGTCTTCTTTTATTTGTTTTGTGTTTAAAATTTGTAATTAGAAAAACAGTCCATTGTGTATTGTAATATTTTATGGCAGTCATTAGTCAGGCGTGTCGAACTGATTCTAAGAAATTCGATCTACGCGGGCGGGCAGCCATATTGTGTCAGTATAAAGCAATAGCCCAATGGAGAGATCGACAGTCAAGCTATAATCAGCAGCGAGACAAGACGTGTGTACATTCGATAATCGATATTGTGACGGACTTTGCGCGTGTTATTTGAATCGCGCATTACGTTTGAACTGATTGTGTTCAGTTATATTTGTACC
This sequence comes from Dendrolimus kikuchii, assembly GCA_019925095.2. Lineage (NCBI taxonomy): Eukaryota > Metazoa > Arthropoda > Insecta > Lepidoptera > Lasiocampidae > Dendrolimus > Dendrolimus kikuchii. Next base: position 24,081,077 of record CM034393.1, read on the forward strand.
TGTGTTATACGTGTTTGTAAAGTTCTAATAAACTCTATAGTAATCCAATGGCATTTTTTTTTCATTCGAGTCCTGCAACTCGTTACAATACTATTATCCCAAAAATTACACAAATATAATTGTCCCAAAGTATGGGTACAAATGGCGTAGTGTAACAAACAACAGTTACGTTAAAAATATTTGTTAACGTCTTATGATCTATAGCTTCATATATGGCAATCTTTGAAGATAACAAAACGTTAAACCCAATCTCCTTTACTCGGTTTGAACTATAGAGTCAACCAGGAACTGACTCCATTGTTATACCGTGCATTATAATCAAAATTTTAACGTTGCTAGAATGTAGTAACAAAAGATAGTACAATAATGTTAGACCTTACCACGTTTAGTTGTAGTTTTATATTATATTTGCTTAAAATATACCACGATCCTGGTTACCACACGCTCGGTTTTCCAACTCAATTATTTGTTTATACATTTATGGAATTTCATTTTCATGTCTATCAGAAACTTTCGTATTATAAATAAAACTTGTATTTTAATCCAATTCATATTCATAAACAACAGTAGGTCAAGTTCAAGGTCAATCTTTGGCATTTGACTTTTGACGTTTGACAAGTGCTACCTTATGAAAAACATAGCAACAACATTCTTTTGATCTACGCTATGTTTTCCATTCATGTTTAAATCATAATTTCTAATCGTAAAATAAATTATATATAAATATCTATTTCAATTTTCTTATTTATTTAATTAAATTTAATTTACCAATTACATAATGATCCACTTTTGTTATTGTTATTCAATGCCTATATGCCCGTGTTAGCTAGGACGTAAGGATACGACTAACCAATGAGAGATGTGTATAAAACTCGCTCTCATTGGTGGGAATTCAAAAATGTAAAGAGACACGGTTTTTGAATTCAGTTAAGGGAGACCATTTTGTACGACAAAAAGATACTTACAAAGGTGAAAATAAAAAGTCAGTTTAAGAGTAAAGTTATATTTATTCAAGAGCCTTACATCACGACTATAATATCATAGCACACTCTCAAAGGTAAGACCCCACCAATCTCACACACTCAATACAGACACAAGTAGCCATACACGATTAGCATAGGCGTGTTGCTGGAGAGTTTCTTCCGCCGCTTCTTCTCCTCCAGCTATAACACGTTGCGAAGCGGTAGTAACGATAGACTAGTATCGGCTCCGCCGGCGGAGTCGATAAATGGTCCCCAAAAAACAATCATTTCAGCCTGTTGGCTTAGCTCTTTCAGCCTTTAACGGCTAATTCCCAATATAGAGTCAATCCCCCGCAGCGGTCGAGCCGAGGTCGAACCTCACAGGAGGTGCCTCCTCGAGCGTGCTGCTCCCGGGCTGAACGCCTCCGCTCCCACGGAGTCGTGAAGCCCCCAAAGTCCGGTATCGCTGAAACAGCCATCTGCGGCTATTCAGCTGGGTCCAGTACCAAAAAAAAAAAAAAAAAAAGACGTTGTTCATTGCTTACTGTGCTGCGTGAATGGTCACATCAAAAGCTGAACAATAAAAAAGGGGAAACCCTGCCCAAACAATTAATATTTGGTAATATCTTACCCAAATCTCTGCAAGGCTGTTACACTAGTGCTAGATTATTCATTTTTGTCATTTTTTTATTTTATTTTTTATTGCAGGAGATCAGCAGATAGGCAAATGGCCCACTTGATGGAAAGCGGTTACCATCGCCTATGGACATTTGCAACACCAAAGGTGCTACAAATGCGCTGCTGCCCTCTTAAGGGAAACTGGAACCTGGTCACTAATGCCGGAACACAACTCGAAGGTTGTTATGGCGACATACTTTAGACCAGGGGTGGTAGCCATCCAGTCGGGCAAATGCCCTACCACCTGGCTGTGGCTTGTTAAGTCGCCTCTTACGACAGGCCGCCCGGCCGCAGGAAATTGTATTCTTTCTCCGTTCCTGCACGGATGATAACGGATGTCTCAGGCAAACACAATAGATAGACCGAGCCCTAAACTCTCAGAGAAGCCGCTTAAAGGAAGCCGATTTTGGAATACGAAACCGATCGCGCTACAGTGCACTTCGAGAATTTAGTATTAAAAATAATTACTGCGGACAAAAAATCTTGGGCTCAACAATAAAAGGAGATGGCAGTTGGAGGGTCCGAACCAACTCCAAAATAGAAGACCTCATGGCTGAGCTCAAAATTATTGGGGAGATAAAATCTCACCGTCTCCGCTGGCTCGGTCATGTAGAATGGATGGAGGAGGATCGAGGAGTAAAGAAAGCATACTCGGGGCGACCAGTCGATCGGCGACCGATTGGTCGTCCCGAGTATCGCTGGAAGGATAGAGTGGAGGCCGACCTGACCGCACTATGAGCCCACAACTGGCGAGACACTGCGCAGGACAGAGGAAAGTGGGTTGCTCTCGTTTCGGAGGCTAAGATAATTATGGAAATTTGTCACTGCTAAGGAAACTTTCAAAGTATTGTTACGAGTTTATTAGAACTATACAAACACGTATAAGACAGGTACAAGTATAACTGAACACAACCACTCCAAACGTAATCCACGATTCAATAACCCGCTCAAAGCCCAAGTCACTAAATAGATTACCGAATATACACAAGTCTTGCTCCACTTGTGGTTATCGTTCGACTGCCTCGTCCATCAATCGAGGCATTGCTTTATACTGCACGGATGCAATATGTCTGCTCGGCCGCGTGACCGAATTTCCTAGAATCACACCTGACTAATGACTGCCATAAAAGATTACAATACACAATGGGCTGTTTTTCTAATCACAAATTTTAAGCACAAAGTAAACAAAAGAAGTCCAAATGCCGAAAAGGTAATAAAATGTGTTTCTATAGGCTGCAGGTGTGAATTTGCCTTTGTCGGCACCTCGGTCGTTACAGTATATATAACTATGGACTAGTACAGTGACGAAGCTTATATTGAATTTTACCTATTATTCCTTAAAGTAGAATACTGGGCCTAGGTTATCGAAGTTAATGGGTAAGGTTCCTAAAAGGTTGCCTACGTTACCTCGCCGGATTGGCGGCCTATGGCCTCAAGATCCCACGGTCCAAGCGTTTCAACAGCAAACGGCACACACATAATTCTCACCGAAGGTTGCATATTTGCGCCGCTTGAATGATTCATCTGTTTCCGCCGCCGAATCGGACGATCTAGACATGTCTGGTAAATGGGATGCGGCCAATGTGTCCCCGCAGATCGCATACCATACCAGAGGTTTGCCTTACATAGTTCCTAGACTCACGTATATTTGGGGATAATTTATTTTAGTTAAATTTGTTATACAGCCGTTAAAGTAAGTTTTTCTTGTAATTGATCACCAAAATAGAATAAATTTAACAAGAGTAGGTAGCATTATATTATTTTGTAAATTGGGACGTTAATTTTAATTTATTTTTAATTTTCAAAAGCCCGTTGTTCCAATGCCCTTCGGGCATGAAAGGCGTGTTTTAATTTCCCCATAGGCGGTAATTGCATTCGGTAATTTTCGAGATTGATGTGGACACCTCGGGCACAGATTCTCAGAATTTAGCCTAAGTAAAGAAAGGCAATGTTTTTTTTATTTTATTTAAATTACTTTATTTATACCTTTATAGTATGAAAAAAATAAGTATATTGTTACGAGTTAGCGGGACTGGAATTAAAATGCCGTTAGAATTATTATAGAGTTTATTAGAACTATACAAACACGTATAACACAGGTACAAATATAACCGAACGAAACAAGCCCAAACGTAATGCAGAAGGTCGTCATTCAATAAAAGGCGCAAAGTCCGTCACTATCAGATTCCCGAATGTACACACGTAACGCCCGTATCGTAGTCGTAGCTCAACTGACTTCTGTCTCCATCAGGCCGTCGTTTTATACTTCACAAATGCAAATGGAATTTCGTAGAATTAGCTTGTAATCGTAATCCGCAACACCTGGCTAATGATGCAAGCCTGCAAGCGGCCTTAAACGAGTACAATAGAACAATAGTCTGTTCTCCACAATAACAAGAAACTCATGGCAATAAATAAGTGAACAAAAGAAGACGATCATAAAAGGATTACAATTAGTTCAAATGCCGACTGGTAATAAAATGTGCTTTTACAGATTTGTCTGTGGAATTTATCTTTGTCGGGGCTTAAGTTGTAACAGTATTTTTACTTACTAGAAGTCAAGAATCTACTACCGCTTCTAAAAAAATTCTAGGAGAAGCGGCGCAACAAACTTCCCAGGAACATATTTTTTACTCTATACATTATATACATATTGCAAGCATCATCAAAACTTCGCATAAAAATTAAAAAACGCACATATATCATAATCACAGAAACATGAGAAAGAATACCTCTATTCAATCTTTATATTACCAAGATGACATAAAGAATGGGCCCAACCTGGCCCGGTTACGTCCAACCTCCCCTTACAATCACCCCGTTCCTCACAAATTCAACAAATCACTATTTCAAAGTCTTTATATCATCTCAACATTACACACATTTAAACACACAAATATATGACTTACACAGTTTACTGAAGATTGTAGCGCCTGGCGAATGGTAGAACAACAACTGTGTCTGCCTTTTTTTTTTCTTTTTTGGATCTGGACCCAGCTGAATAGCCGCAGATAGCTGTTTCAGCGATACCGGACTTTGGGGGCTTCACGACTCCGTGGGAGCGGAGGCGTTCAGCCCGGGAGCAGCACGCTCGAGGAGGCACCTGTGCGGTTCGACCTCGGCTCGACCGCTGCGGGGGATTGACTCTATATTGAGAATTAGCCGTTAAAGGCTGAAAGAGCTAAGCCAACAGGCTGAAATGATTGTTTGGGGACCAATTATCGACTCCGCCGGCGGAGCCGATCCTAGTCTATCATTACTACCGCTTCGCAACGTGTTATAGCTGGAGGAGAAGAAGCGGCGGAAGAAACTCTCCAGCAACACGCCTATGCTAATCATGTATGGCTACTTGTGTCTGTAGTGAGTGAGTGAGATTGTTGGGGTCTTACCTTTGTGTATGAGGATCCGAGCCGGGGGCTCTCTGGCGTCTGTTCTGTCTGCGTCTGTTATGCCAGGCTGATGTTTTGAGCCTCGGGGGGGTTCATGATCGCGAGGAGACGGGTGATTTTATCGGGCTCGCGTCTGTGTCTGCCTGTCGTCACGCACCGCTTAAATATTATAAATTATTTCAAAGTACCGTCAATTAAATATTCGCTATCTAAAATGTCCAGCAACTTGCTAATGCCTGTCATCAAAAAGTTTAGTAGATATAACAGTATCGTATTCACTAATTAATCTTGTTATCCACTGCAACAGATCAGTAAACATCGGCCTTAAAATAGCTATTGTTTCTTGACACCTAACAACCTCCATTAAATTATGACATTATTATACGAGTAATTACTACAACTGTAGTTTCATAACATTTTGAATTAATAGTGTAAGGTTAAACATAGTCATTTAAAAGCTAGGTAGCGAAGGTGTTACTCCATTAGGTGCGTTTAGAATACCTTTTGTCTTATAATAAGCCTTCTCACATAAATGTTGCTATACTAATATGTCAAATTTAGAAGAAGTAGTGTGAGATCCATGTTGATATTTACCTACATGCGATTTTTTATTATTGTAGATATACAATGCAAAAGTGGATGGATGCAGAAGTCGTGGAAGCCCACGACACACCTTCCATGGTCAAATTGATCGTGTACTAGCAGAAGGTGATGTTAGAAGCCTTAAGAACAGACGAGCTTGCATGACAAGAGTTATGAATGTCAAAGAGGCAAGTGAGGTGTGTAAGAATAAGCCTAAATGGCACTCTGTTGTTCGTGCCTACCCCGCAAGGGAACTGGCGTGAAGTTATGTATGTATGTAGTTTAAGGTCCTGTTTAACCACAATCTCGCCTGACTTTAAGAGCAGATATAATCTAAAGCAGAACAAATTTACCTAGCGTGTATCGGTTCACATAGAACATTAAAGTACCAAGATTTTGTTATCATTTAAAAATTAAACGCCTCAACAAACCCTAATTAAAATTGACAAGGAGATAAGTTGTATCCTGTGTAGCTTTCTGTGACATATATCGGGGTATTGGTAGATGAAAGTTTATATGATTAACAAATTATTTCTCAAGTTGGAGATATAAAAACCCATATTTAGCTTTGTTTAAAAAATGCGTGTTTCAACTTTATAACTTTTACGTTATTACTTTATTCCGTACTAACTGATGCGCGAGACTTCGTCCGCGTGGTGCGGTTTTTTAACTATCCCACGGGAACTCAAAAGTATCCTATATCTTGACCAGGGATATAAGCTACCACCATACAAAATTTCATTCAAATTGGTCCAGTCGTTTCGGAGATTAGCCCATACAAATAGACAGACAAACAGAGAAACAAAAAATTTGAAAAAAAATTAAAAAATTCTAAATTATTTCACTTCTTACATACATCTGACTCGGTTTTTAGCATTATTTTTTTTTATTGTACAGAAATTCGACCTCTACAATTTTATTATATGTGTAGATATAAAAAACGTAGATGTGCTCAAAGTCGCGGGTTGTATTTTGATGACCATAAAAAACAGATTAATTAATAAACGCTTGTAAATTGAACCACTCGTGAAAATGAGATTCTCATCAAACTTAATCCTGCCCATTAATTATGCTTAAATTTTGTGAAAGAAAGTGCCTTGAAATATTAAAAACATAAACAGGTTAACGTGAAATAGATAAATATGTATGTGACTGTTGCTACTAATGTGCTGCTGGCCTTAAAACGAGGCTGGAACTTGACTACTAATGCCGGAACACATCTCAATGTTATGGCGGCGTACCCTAGACCAGTGTTCCGCAAAGTATGTACCGAGGCACACTGGTGTACCGTACCGTCATTAATTGGTGTGCTTCGGAAAAATAAGGTTATGCTGCAATTTAAACTTTAGGTTTGCATCAACATAATATATTTTATCCGTGCAGAACGGAGAAAGAATACAAATTCCAGCGGCCGGGTGGCCGGTCGTAAGAGGCGACAAAACAACCCACAGCCAGGTGGTAGGGCATTTGCCCGACTGGATGGCTACCACCCCTAGTCTAGAGTATGTCACCATAACAACCTTGAGTTGTGTTTCGGCATTAGTGACCAGGTTCCAGTTTCCCTTAAGAGAGCAGCAGCGCATTTGTAGCACCTTTGGTGTTGCAAATGTCGATAGGCGATGGTAACCGCTTTCCATCAAGTGGGCCGTCTGCCTGTCTGGTGAAATCCTTCAATTAAAAAAAAAAATCTTTTCGATGATTAATAAATAAATGTTAATTAATATTACTTAAAAAATGATAATCACAGATTCCACCAAGTCTACACTGTTAATTTGACTTTAACAATAAACAAAAGAGTATATATACGTGTGTGTGTCAAGTACATGGTAGTGTGTGTAATGTTTTTTTATTGATTTAATGTATTTTTATATGTATAATTTTTAAAAATATCACTAGTCTGCCCTCCTCCTCTATATAAAGTATAAGTGTGCGAAATTTCATACTCCTCCGCCCGCTCAATTTTCGTAAAAAGTGGTACAAAGTTTTTGTTTCACATATTAATATATTATAGAAATTAATATTATAATAATAATAAATCGGCAGACAAACACATACTGTATATCCCCAAATTAAGAAAGTTACTTGTGTTATGGGTAATATACAACGGACCACTCTGGGGCCGATCCCATACACCCAGACCATAGTAAATAACGGAGAAAATTCGTTTCCGAAATTTACCATACCGGGAATCGAACCCGGAGCCTCTGTGTTGCAGTGAGGTAAGCCGGCAAAAGCTTAGCCTGCTCAACCACAGAGGCCGTCATACCGTCATATGGAAAGTTACCAACATTTAAACATTTATTTCACAAATTTTCTCTTAGAAATATTCATAAAGATAAGAGTGGCGTGCCCGTAGGATGCCATTGGAATTAAGAGAATATCGAAATCAGGCAAATTAACAATTGAGACGAGAGTATTTAGTGATTTTGACGGGATATTAATAGCAGAATCTGTTCCTAGGAGTAGTAGTTATCCAAACGGCCAAACGCCGCAATTGCGCTGCATTTTGGCAATGTTGTAAATTTTTTGAAAATATTAAAGAAAAAGATAAAGTAGATGAGAAATTTCCAAAAAAAGAAGGAATCCGACTTCAAGTGTTCAACTAAAAAGCAAAAAAAAAATTTTTTTCAACAATATATTTGAGGTCAGAGCGAATCTTCCCCCTCAGGCTATCCAGGATATCTCCCCCGAGGAATACTCCAATCAAATATTTGTTTCATATTTGCACAATGATATAATGGACTTGCAAGGTCATACAGCGTTCCTGCTGAGTACCTATACAAAGACAAGCGCGTCGAGCCACAGTAACAAGCTAGTTATATAATAAAACTACGTTTTTTACGGTTTTAAGCGCGGTAATTTATTTGATTTTTATTATTCCGACGTTTCGGCCACTTTTCAGTAGCCGTGATCATGGAAGACAAAGATCTTAAGTGTCAATGAGTATTGTTAAAGTTTTATTTAGCCTACCACCAACTTGTTCATTTTAATTATTTAGTTTTAATTTTGTTTATGGTTATTATTCACTCTATGGGAGCCTAATCTAATTTACCACCGCTTCGCAACACGTTGTGACTTGAAGAAAAGAAGCGGCGCAAGAAATTCCCACTGCTGGGCTCGGGCCTCCCACTATAGGGGGGAACGGACAGTATACCCGCCACGCTTGTCCAAGGTGGTTTGGCAGGTTTGACACATCGATTATCTCGATGTGCAGGTTGCATCAAGATGTTTTCCTCCGCCGTTATTAGCAGGTGGTGATTGTAACAATATGCATATTAGGTCAGAAAACTACCTAAGTGGTGCATACGTTCCGGCCAGGATCGAACCCAGGCCCTTTGCGTTTGGAACGCGTGCGCTAGCCATTACGCTATCACGACTAGCTCTAACAATTTTATATAATACTAGCTGTGCCCGCGACGCCGTCCGCGTGGAATTTGTTTTCAAAGCCCCCCCGATTTTGAAACATTTTTCATTGCTGCTCCGCTCTTATTGGTCTTAGCGTGATGATATATAGCCTATAGCCTTCCTCGATAATATTGGTATAAGATTAAAATGGGTGAAAGGAAAAATAAAAGAAATTATCAATCAAGTTGGTTTGAGTTCCATTGCACACAGAAAGAGATCACAGTGTCTTGAGGTCTGGCAGTTGATATTTTACTGGGTTGGGGTCTTAATAGTTCTGATGATCGGATCCCAGACAGGTGATAATTACCAACCATCTTCTCTATTGAAATTTGGGTGTTTTTTGATTTCAAAAGCTATTTATACTTAAGTATTACAGACTGAAAAAAATCTCTGCAGAATCCGTTAATAAAAAAATGTGGAAATAATGGTACAACGCTGAAAAAACAACGTGCCACAAATCTCATAAAAGTGTTGCGGGTGTAATGGCCGCATATTTTACTGGTTGTACACCGGGGACTAGCAGGATTAGTTCTGCGCCAACTTGCTAAATGAGTTTTGTTCTAAAATATTATTATAACTTACGCGAAATAACTAAAGATGCTGCTCAATTTTTTAAATAAAATTTAATCCAGATTCTCCTGCATGCTTGGCTGGACTGCGTCTGAAATGATATCTTATTAAAACTTTGCAGATGTTATAACTTATTTTAAGCTATGTGTTTTATATACTAGTTGTGTCCTCAACTTCGTTTAAACTGGACTGACATTTACATCCTCTAAACACTACAAGTTGTCGAAATGAGACGGACACAAAAATTTAAAACAAAATTGCTTGTCTAATACAAATTCAAAAGTTTTTATTGAAAACAAATTCTACTCCAGAACATTTTTTTGAAGGTCATACATATAAGAAAGTAGAGTAAACGCGGTCGAGATGCGAGCACTGCGCAAAATCTGCGGAGTGACGCTCGCGGACCGTATTCGTAATACCGAAGTAAGAAAGAGAGTTGGTCTGAAAGAGAGTGTCGGGGTGAAGGTAAGGAAAGGAATGCTCCGGTGGTTCGGGCATGTGGAAAGAATGCATGATGAAAGAATGACTAAACAGATATACAATGCAAAAGTGGATGGATGCAGAAGTCGTGGAAGGCCACGACACACCTTCCATGATCAAATAGATCGTGTACTAGCAGAAGGTGATGTCAGAAGCCTTAAGAACAGACGAGCTTGCATGACAAGAGTTATGAATGTCAAAGAGGCAAGTGAGGTGTGTAAGAATAAGCCTAAATGGCACTCTGTTGTTCGTGCCTACCCCTCAAGGGAACTGGCGTGAAGCTATGTATGTATGTATGTATGTATGTATGTATACATATAAGAAATCTATAATATTATAAAATTCTTAACATGCTGTGTCTGTATATTAACCCTTATCGTGGCAAGATTGCTTTTTGAAAGAAAAGCAAAAAAAATGTATATAGGTAGCTTCTTTGGGCTCTAAAACACACCAAAAAAATATATAAAAAAATCGTGATATGAAAATTTTGGAAAAACAAGATGTATACTATTCTATACATCGCTACACGTACAGTGATTATCGCATTTTTAGGAATGTATATTATGCTATACATTGCTATGTTTAGGGAGAGTTGGAATGTTACTGGTAGTTTTTAACATATACCAAAAGATTATTGTAAATAACATGATTTTAAATAAAAATAACTGTCTTGGTGGAACTAAAAATGTTTAATAAAATAAATCTTTCTTGAACAATTTTTTTTTACAAAATAATCATAATATAATAACTCAGAGACCCTTTTGCTTGCGGTGGTACTCCAAAAAACAGTTTCAATTCTTCACATAACAAAGATGAACCTTACATTTTGTGCACATCGTACTTGCCTGGCCAGCTTTGCAGTACTTGCACCTCTGATATCCGGATATTTGCGGCCAATGGTCATATTTGTCATACCGGACATCATCGCATGGTCGTTTAGATACCGGTTTTTTTTATTTTTGCTTTGTCGGAAAATGCGTCTAAATTTTTCACTGAAAAGTTTCAGTAGGCTGCTATAGATTTCATACCTAAAATCTTTTAGGCGATCCTGCTTTCTAGTAGTGTTGGTCATTTTGTTATGTCTCCGACGTAAAAGCCAAGCGTTGTTAATGCATATATCCAAAAGCTGCGAGAAAATATTCATATACCACCTGTGTGATCTTATTCCAGTGCGATATAATGCAATCAGTATGTCTGCTAAATAGACACCTCCCATGTGACGATTATAGGCGACAGGAGTGGATGCAAGTGGTTGATTTGAAGGCAAAGATGGCAAAGATGAAATTGAGGGTAGATCGTCATATTACTTTCTGATGGATTAGGAAATACCTGAGTAAGAATAGGTGTAAGAGGCACTTCGGTTGTATCGGCATAAATATCATCTGCATATGTTCCTAACTCATCATCAGAAATTTGTAGGAGGTTTAACCTTTCGAGACCGGAATTTATCGATGGCACTGGAGAACTTTCTGCTGATCCTATCATGCATAGCCAAACCATATTGTATTATAGATAGGTATATAATGTATGTAATGTTATTTGTCCCTTTATATAAGTAGGCAGTCATGCAGTAGTAATAATAGTAGTATTTTTTGTGGAAATCGAATCCATAACTTTGTATGTCGCTTTCTATAACCACTTTATCAACGCGGCAGTCAAACATCTGTATAACTGTCATTTAAATTGTAATAAAATTGGTTTAGTATATAAGACAGACATACTTGCTATTTAAATTTTTATAGTAAAGTCCAAAAAAATATTGACCCGTGAAGTTAGCAATGTATATTATTCTATACACCACCAACGAAAGATAAATTACTGCAGCTGCGGCATTGTATAGTATAGTATACGTTAGTAAAAAACATGCTAAAACATGCTAATTCTCATAGCGACAATAGCATATATATAACAATGTGTAAAAACACATATTTAGGCATGTGTATTTTATAATAAACATACATATTTAGGGGTACAAACATCAAAATAAAATAATACTTACCTTAGATAAACCTGAGCGGCGCATCTTGGCAGTTATTTTTTACAACTGATTTAAAATTATGACAGATAAAGTACTATTTTTATTTTTGAAGCATAAATAAACGTCTAGAAATGTCATATGTTTAATAAAACTAAGTTAAAATTATTTTATAGTGATCGTATATTTTTATAAAGTTGTATGTATGGTATAACTATACAAAATGAAGATAAGGGTTAAAGAAAAAAAAAAACAACTGAAATCTTAATATATATAAATTACGTGTCACGTTGTTTGCCCGTGATGGACTCCTAAACTACTTGACCGATTTTAATCAAATTTGCACACCGTGTGCAGTTTGATCCGACTTGAAAGATAGGATAGCTTACATTTGGACCCGGTAGATGGCGCTGCAATCAGGTTCTAAATTTTATTTTTTCATTGCAGAACAACGTCTGCCGGGACAGCTAGTCTTAATATATATATAAATTACGTGTCACGTTGTTTGTCCGCGATGGACTCCTAAACTACTTGACCGATTTTAATCAAATTTGCACACCGTGTGCAGTTTGATCCGACTTGAAAGATAGGACAGCTTACATTTGGACCCGGTAAGTGGCGCTGCAATCGGGTTCTAAATTTTATTTCTTCAGGACAGAACAACGTCTGCCGGGACAGCTAGTCTTAATATATATAAATTACGTGTCACGTTGTTTGTCCGCGATGGACTCCTAAACTACTTGACCGATTTTAATCAAATTTGCACACCGTGTGCAGTTTGATCCGACTTGAAAGATAGGATAGCTTACATTTGGACCCGGTAGGTGGCGCTGCAATCGGGTTCTAAATTTTATTTCTTCAGGGCAGAACAACGTCTGCCGGGACAGCTAGTCTTAATATATATAAATTACGTGTCACGTTGTTTGTCCGCGATGGACTCCTAAACTACTTGACCGATTTTAATCAAATTTGCACACCGTGTGCATTTCGATCCGACTTGAAAGATAGGATAGCTTACATTTGGACCCGGTAGGTGGCGCTGCAATCGGGTTCTAAATTTTATTTCTTCAGGGCAGAACAACTTCTGCCGGGACAGCTAGTCTTAATATATATAAATTACGTGTCACGTTGTTTGTCCGCGATGCACTCCTAAACTACTTGACCGATTTTAATCAAACTTACACACCGTGTGCAGTTCGATCCGACTTGAAAGATAGGATAGCTTACATTTGGACCCGGTAGGTGGCACTGCAATCGGGTTCTAAATTTTATTTCTTCAGGGCAGAACAACGTCTGCCGGGACAGCTAGTATTAATATATATAAATTACGTGTCACGTTGTTTGTCCATGATGGACTCCTAAGCTACTTGACCGATTTTAATCAAATTTGCACACCGTGTGCATTTCGATCCGACTTGAAAGATAGGATAGCTTACATTTGGACCCGGTAGGTGGCGCTGCAATCGGGTTCTAAATTTTATTTCTTCAGGGCAGAACACCGTCTGCCGGGACAGCTAGTAGACTATATAAACGACGGAGAACACGATACATTGTTTTTGATTTCTTGTCTGTTGCAGTTTCGTTGTTCGACAGCAAATTCCAAAAATTAAAATCTGCATTATTTTTTATCTTAGGAATCCCACAGGAATGAGTTTAAATGGTCAGATTGAAAAAAAAACATTGAAAAAAAAACCGATTTTTTCACTGATTGATAGCAAATTTTATGTAATAAAAGGATTTTTTTTATTTCAGGAGTTCAGCAGACAGGCAGACGGCCCACTTGATCGAAAGCGGTTACCATCGCCTATGGACATTTGCAACACCAAAGGTGCTACAAATGCGCTGTTGCTCTCTTAAGGGAGACTGGAACCTGGTCACTAATGCCGGAACACAACAGAAGGTTGTTATGGCGGCATACTCTAGACCAGGGATGGTCGCCATCCAGTCGAGCAAACACCCTACCACCTGGCACAGGTGTGGTAATTTTTAACCTGGGAATCTCGCGGGAATTGTCCTGGGAGCAGTTTGAAGTTGTCCGGGTACATAAAAATTAGCTTATTTCGACACAGTTTTCACTTTAACTTTTTTTAAATGCTGCGATATTTTGTATACCGGGTTGATAATGGTTTAACATATTTCGGTTGCACGCTGAGGAATATCTCCTTGTTAAAATTCTTTCTCCCCTCTTCAGCGGTAAGAAAAAGAGTGAAAAGAAAACAAATAATATTTAATCGAAAACCGTCCGAAGATCGTTAAATATTTATTTTTTGCTTTCAAGTTTGAGTTGGTCTGAAAGAGAGTGTCGGGGTGAAGGTAACGAAAGGAATGCTCCAGTGGTTCGGGCATGTGGAAAGGATGCATGACGAAAGATTGACTAAACAGATATACAATGCAAAAGTGGATGGATGCAGAAGTCTTGGAAGGCCACGACACACCTTTCATGATCAAATCGATCGTGTACTAGCAGAAGGTGATGTCAGGAGTCTTAAGAACAAACGAGCGTGCATGACAAGAGTTATGAATGTCAAAGAAGCAAGTGAGGTGTGTAACAATAAGCTTAAATGGCGCTATGTTGTTCGTGCCTACCCCGCAAGGGAACTGGCGTGAAGTTATGTATGTGTGGGTATGTAAGTTTGAAGATGGTTTTGCTTTTGTTAAAAAGAAAAGTTTTTAGTTGCGCAAATGCTTGAATAGCTTTAGAAATAATCTATTAAGCGCCTGTAGAAATTGTATTACTAACACGCGTATACTAGTATGGCATTGCACTCTTCGGTGTAGACCTTCTTCAGCAGGGGTTATTCTCGGTTTTCCTGCGATCCAGTCTTCAGATCCTAACTTGGTGATAGTGGGAACACCTCGGGAGTACTCTTTGTAATAAAAAAAAAAATCAGTTTGCAATTGGCGGAGAAATCGAGTACATACATGACGAGTACAATATATGAAGTTATGTTGTACATAACTTCACGCCAGTTCCCTTGCGGGGTAGGCACGAACAACAGAGCGCCATTTAGGCTCTTTCTTACACACCTCACTTGCTTCTTTGACATTCATAACTCTTGTCATGCACGCTCGTCTGTTCTTAAGGCTCCTGACATCACCTTCTGCCAGTACACGATCAATTTGATCATGGAAGGTGTGTCGTGGCCTTCCACCACTTCGAAATCGAGTAACAAACGTAATTTTCTAGGGTTTCTATCGATCACCCTGGGATCCTCGTCAGGCCCTGACATGGTGACCATGGGACCAATGAGAGAGTGTACTCTTCAAATTATAAACAAAAATTTGAAAATAGCTCCACGATTGACGGAGCAACGCGTAACAAACATACAAAAAAAAAATTAAACAAGAGACAGCTTTAAACAAGAAGTTTACCCGCGGCAGTAAAAAATGATTAGCAGATTCCACTTTATTTTGAAATCAAAGACAGCTACTTTAATTTTATTAGTCGAGATAGATAGATCCTTCACATATGGTTAAAACCTTTTCGATGAGCCTTATCTTTTAACTGCATATGGGCGCAATAACTGTGCGGGTTTCATTATCATTCCCTTTTCTCTGCTCCTTTATTAACGTTAAAAGAGCTGGATTTTGGATTTTTAGGTAATTCTACCACCTGCCGCCATTGCCTATGTCTATATTAAAAAAAGATACGTGAAACAAATTGGATACTATGTGTTTGGTCGTATTCAGAAGCTTTCTGCTAAATCTATCCATTTCCTTAACAGAATTGTGAAGAAGCACTATCTAACTGTATAATGTGTTTATTGTCTTGTATGTATATGTACATACATACATACATAACTTCATGCCAGTTCCCTTCCGGGGTAGGCATGAACAACAGAGCGCCATTTAAGCTTATTATTACACACCTCACTTTGGTCATGGAAGGTGTGCCTTCAACGACTTCTGCATCCATCCACTTTTGCATTGTATATCTGTTTAGTCATTCCTTCATCATGCATTCTGTATGATGCATCATGAATATGTACAATTGTACATATATATTTTTATACATAGAATCCATCCCCACATATTCATAGATTAAGAAGCTTTGTGTATATTGTCAACCACTATCACTTCTCTTATGACAGGTTTAAAAAACAAGAGATTCACACGTGCCTGTGAAAACATGAGATGCATCATTGAACCCGGACAAGAGGGCAATGAATGCCAGACAATTATTGCGTTCATTCGCACATAATAGACATTCCCGCGGGTTCCACGGGATTTATCCGAGATAATATCCTCAACGCTTCAAACTGTTGGTTTGGGGTGTGGTAGATAAAAGAACGAAACCTTTGTAATTTGGTTATGTAGGCATCCTAAGACCGACATTTTTAAGTCCACAATTGTATCTATATATGACCGTTTATTATTTAGTTTTTTTTTTAATTAGTAGCGCCATTTGTTAGAGGTAAAAGCAAGACACATAATATTAAGGATCACAGGTTATTAAGGCTACCTGGTAACCGCCAAGCACTGCCTTCCACCGATGAACGTGACGTCGTCAACATCAGCTTGGTATGATTCACGAATTGCAGAGTTGACTGTCAGCGATTGACATACAAACATACATACATAGCTTCACGCCAGTTCCCTTGCGGGGTAGGCACGAACAACAGAGCGCCATTCAGGCTTATTTTTACACACCTCACTTGCTTCTTTGACATTCATAGCTCTTGTCATGCACGCTCGTCTGTTCTTAAGGCTCCTGACATCACCTTCTGCTAGTACACGATCAATTTGATCATGGAAGGTGTGTCGTGGCCTTCCACGACTTCTGCATCCATACACTTGTTCCATCCTCCATTTTGTTTTAATAATTGTATATTTTGCCAAGCAATCTATCTATCTAATATATACTTGACATTACAGCAAATAACTTTTATTCAGCCATCATCCATCAAACAACCAACATTATACGGGTGTTGTGTAGCCTGTACACTCATCTCAAAAACATGAGATTACTACTCCAACTTCGCAGCTCTAAAGAGACGAGTACTTTAATACGTCTAGACGTACTATTTCATTCTTAGCATTTATAAAATAATATTATTTTCATTTCTTGAAGTGTATGTCGTTTTAACAGATGATAATATTATATTTCGAAGTGAAACTTCTTTAGGATCGTTGTGATTTGAAGCGTTGATGTTGTGATGAAACGAAAAAGCGACACTATAGTTATTTTTTTAACAAAAACAAAACCGGCTTTACACTAAAAATCAAAAAATAAATATGTAACTGACGTCTTTCTACTGTCAGGAGCCTTAAGAACAGACGAGCGTGCATGACAAGAGCTATGAATGTCAAAGAAGCAAGTGAGGTGTGTAAGAATAAGCCTAAATGGCGCTCTGTTGTTCGTGCCTACCCCGCAAGGGAACTGGCGTGAAGTTATGTATGTCTGTATGTATGCATGTCTTTCTACATCTTGAAGTCGGTGCCAAGTAAAACATAAAAGAACAACAACAAATTTACAAAATATAGTAATTTGTATGTTGTAGAAAGAAATATTTTTGTTAAAAAAAATGTATTTTTTACTTTTTAGTTGCGCAAATATTTCAATAGCTTTAGAAATAATATACTAAGCACCTATAGAAATAGTACAACTGGCACGCATATACAAATTTGCCATTTCACTGTTCGGTGTATACAAGGCTTCTCTCAACAAGGGCTGCTCTCGATTTTCTTGCGATCCACACTCGAACAACTACAAACCGCTCCCGGGAAAATTTTTAGGAGAGATTCCTGGAATTAAACGTATCACACATTTTATTACACAAAGTTTACTGTCGACCAATAAAAAAGTCGCATTGGAATTCGATTTTTTTTTTCAACGTGGCCATTTTAAATCATTTTAATCACATTCGAATTAACTGTCGATCAGCGAAAACTACATCGAAATCGGCCCAGTAGTTTTTACGGGAATTCCGAACAAACAGACAAGAAATCTAAAAGAAATGCATCGTGTTCTTCGGCGTTTCTATAAACTATTCCAGTTGTTTTTGTTTTAATTGCTTCAATATACAAACATGACATGTTTAAAATTTTATAGATTACTAAACTATCTCGTGGCCGAGTCTAACGTTATAGGAGAGATAAAATCTCACCGTCTCCGTTGGTTCGGTAACGCGGAACGGATGGGAGAGGATCGAAGCGTGAAGAGGGCCTATTTGTGACGATCGGAATGGCGACGCCCGGTCAGTCCTCCAAAGTACCGGTGGAGGGACAGAATGGAGGTTGACCTGTGTGAGCTTCAAGTCCATAACTGGCAAGAAATTGCACAAGACAGAAAAAGGTGGCGTGTTCTCCATTTTATTTTTTATTTTTTTATTGCAGGAGATCAGCAAACAGGCAGACGGCCCACTTGATGGAAAGCTGTTACCATCGCCTATCGACATTTGCAACACCAAATATGCTACAAATACGCTGCTGCTCTCTTAAGGGAGACTGGAACCTGGTCACTAATGACGGAACACAACTCAAGGTTGTTATGGCGACATACTTTAGACCAGGGGTGGTATATGGATGAATTAATAACTCCCAACATATATTTATCCATATAATTCCCCAAGGAACTCCAAATATCTTAATACCATTTATAGTATTAATTTATAATTTATGGATGAATTAATAACTCCCAAGGAACTCCTAGTATTATAAATACCATTTATAGTATTAATTGAAGCAATTAGTAATATTATCCGAACTTTGTTTCTATTGTCTTTCTATTTCTACTTATTTTAACTTTGTCGTTCCTTTCCCATTGTCCTGAATAAAATATTTGATTACATATTTACTATCGTTTTAGCTCCAAATACTAACGCACAACCAAACTTACCTATTCTTATAAATTTATTTATTAGTATAATATACATATGGTCACGGACAAAGTTGAAGGCAAGAGACCTCGTGGTAGATCTCCAAATAGGGTGATTGACCAGATTGCTGACCAGCTAGACATATCGATAAGTTCGGCCCTCCACCGTGCTCAAAACCGACTCGGTGGTGGATAGTACTTATTCACTGCCATTAAAGTCATCATCAGTAAGAGACAAAAGAAGAAGAATACATATTAGTATAGAATAGAATATACTTTATTGCATAACATTAAGATACAATTCAAGAAATATAAGCACAGAAAACCATAGGCGATCTAATCACTAAAAGCAATTTCTTCCAGAGAACCTGATGGATTAGAAAAGTTTGTGGAACCTGTGGATTTGCAATATAACCAAGATATAGAAGTGAATAGAATATATATTTTTAAGTGAGAAGTCAAATAAACATAAAAATAAGATAAAAGTGTATTGAAAAAAGTAGCTGTGCCTGCGGCTTCGTACGCGTGGATTTTATTTCATCAGCTATCTGCCAGTGAAAGTCACGTCAAAATTAGTCCAGGCGTTTCCAATATAAGCCAAAACATCTAGACAGACAGATAGATAGATAAAAAAACACTTTATTCTACACCAAAGTATCAGCCATCGGAACTTGCACTCATCACATGGACCATGGTTATGATAAGGCCATACCTTTCACACCAGTATTCTGTGACAGTGTGGTAGCACACCAATCGAGCCGGCGCTATGGCTGTATTCAAAATAATTATCGCCGTTTCCGTTGTATACGCAATATGGACTAGTATGAACAGATCCTTCACTATTATTCATCATTACATCATCATCATAGTATTTAAGAGCTTAGCTCTTGCCGGTGGAGCCTTCTCCAATATCTCGACCTATCTATTCTCGACCAGCTGTTTCACTTTTTTATATGACATGACACCTATCCTTTCCTTTATATAGTCAATAAACGCCCTTCTAGGTCTTCCCTTTACTCTTTTACTTTCTACTTTGCTTTCTATTATCTTACAGAGAAGGTTGTCGTGTCGTAGTAAATGTCCGTTAAATTTTACTCTCCCTTCCTCTACAGTTTTTATAATTGAACGCCTTTCTTTGACTATAGTCAACACTTCTTCATTGATCTTTTTCTTCTCCTATTTTATTACCATATAATGAATATATGACACTAATAAATCTATATATATAAAAGAAAGTCGTGTTAGTTACACTATTTATAACTCAAGAACGGCTGTACCGATTTGGCTGAAAATTGGTGGGGAGGTAGCTTAAAACCAGGAGACGGACATAGAATACTTTATATCCCGTTGGAACCGGTAGGTGGCGCTGAGATCGGGTCCTAGATTTTTATTTGTTTAAAGCAGGACAACGTCTGCCAGGGCCGCTAGTTTCAATTTGAAATTTGATATTTTAAAATATAAAATTAAATCTAAACGGCAGCCTTAAATTGTTTGTTATTTTTACTGAAATTGCCTAAGTTTATTATTTTGTATCGTTTGATGATGGATGAAAATTGAAACAAACAGCAGATAGTCAACATCAATATTGGATCGAAATTTCTTATTAAGTATTCTATATCAGTTACCGAATTATCACAAATAAAACTTTATACATACTTAAAATAGATCGTATTATTGTTTGATATTACTAAAAATAACCGGTAATTATTCTGTTTATATCGCAAATCAACGCAGAGTGAACGTTGTCAATTCCAAGAAAATAATAACATCCAATGTTTTATTAAATCCGATACAAATGGTTACTGCGTAGTTATTCAGATGAATGAAGTATTTAATTCATTTCCAAGAATCTGAAACGGAATACATTTTTTTCTTTCAATAAAAAGAGAATACACGTCAAAAGCAACCCACTCGTACGTAGTTTGGAAAATATTACTACATACCTATGCGTAGGGTTGCCAAAACATTTATTGCTTACTACGAGTTTAAATGTTACTGTTTCGTATTATATTCAATTAGGGCTTTCTCTTCACGTGATCTCCAATGATGAAGCCGCAAAAATCTCTCAAATCTCTCTATTGTCTTCTCCTACCTTGTCTCAATTATTTGTGTTCAGCATAGTGTGTATTTTATTTCTGTTAAGGAGTCTCCTTGTCCTATACTCTTTCATCGGTTGACTATTTTTTGGTTTTGATTGGAAGTATAAAGAATCTTTCTTTAATAGCATTTATTACGTATTACTATGTACACATATGAGGAATACTATAAAAAAAATACGAAGTTGCCAGATACTATAACCAAAATCAGACATTTGCTAATCAATTCTTACATACGCGCTCTGTCACAGTATGATCATAATCCATTAATCACTGTTTTAGTCTACCTTTACTCTTGTATCCATGAATCTTTCAGTTTAACATTTAATGTCTTATGAGGTAGCCTGTCAGCCTTCTTAGTACCTTAATCGTTAATGAGGGTAACCTAGGCTCAGTAATCTATATATATTCTTAAGAGATGATAAGAACAATACAATATATCCGACTAATTCTAATTATTTAGGTTTAATTTTCATTCAACGTATTAATTGATAATCATTCAAATTAGATTACTGAATATATTATTCGTTACTTTGAAGTTGGCAATACGATGCTCAGCAGTGGGACGTTTAATGTCAGATTCAGTAATACCTATATACAAAATTATGTATATTCAAAGGTAAAAATACATTGCAACGTAACAAAACGGGACAGGGTAATTTATTTTTCAATTGAGTGTAAACCCTATATGGGATACGTGAAGCACCGTATGCAGTGAATAAAAATGCAATATCGTTGCGCATCGCTATACGGCAAATTGAAAAACTAGCGGCCCGAAAACTGCACCTTGCGAGACTCGTTTCAGCCGCCATAGAATTAAGTGGAATTGGCGTTTCAACTGAAACTGGAACACTGTATGAAATCTGTTGGTCACTGACATGATCGCATTATAGAGACATAGACATAAACAACAATTTATTGTTCACCAAAACAAAACTAACAAAAAAAAGACAATAGTTACTTGGTAAAACAAAAGGCGGCCTTATCGCTAAAAGCGATCTCTTCCAGGCAACCTGACTCAAAGGAAATTCTTAAATTATCCGTAATTATTATGCAACAAAGAAAAGGAAAAAAGAAAAATATGACACACATGGACAGCAGATTTCAGTCTATTGTAAACTAGCACATACATTATTGCGTAAGACTTACATAATGATTCCTAAGTGAATTTTTAAATATGGCAAAAGATTTAGCTTTTCTGACATCAGTGGGCAAAGAGTTCCAAAGTAAGACAGCCTGCATGGCGATGGAGTTGGAATAAAATGTTGAAGAGTGTGCAGGTGCATTGTATATAAAATTGACGTTTGCAACGCCTGGGGCGAAACCAATGCATTTCGAGCTTTTAGGGAGGGATAGGATATAAGGTATGGGATAGAGGGAATATGATTCGGGTATGAGATAAGAGAAAAAATGCGTCACCGAACTCTCACTTTCTGTACGAAATACGAGCAGCTCAATGCTAACCATTTCGGGCCGATATGTAACATGCTGTAATAGAGTGGTATCACACCGATCAATCTGGCCCTAAAAGGTGAAATGAAAATAATGATTCTAACGAGGCTCTATCTACCACGTCTAAAAGTGAAAATAATTTAATATCAGATTTTTTTGAGAATGGAAAGCATACCACGCTTGTTTCAAATAAATCTGGGGATTTCATTCACCGTTACTTTGAAGTGTTACCTAGTCACGATGTTTTGCTTCATTATCAGCAGGTGGTGATTGTAACAATAAGCACATTCATTATATTGGAGGGCCTAAAGCGACTGGTTTTGGAGATTCTCTTAGTGAAATTGACACCGCTCTACACATAATGGTAGTTGTAAGTAATAGATAGCATAAAGTTTCTATAATTACTAACATTTTGAGTCTTTTCATGTTCGTTAAACATGATCTGCGAAAGCGCTCTCGGATATAGTGTATAGCGGCACACTTTCCGGGTAGTATTTGCACCGACGTCAATGAAATGAGATATATTATAACTTGTAAGAAATAAGGCATTAACCAAAAAAAATTCGCTTCCAATAACAAGACAATAAAATTAAGTAATACAAATTTTCTATAAGTAATAAACCAAGCGTCTAACTGGACTAAAATAGAGTCTAATGAAAAACACTCCTGATTAGCCACACTGGACCATTACCGCTATATTTACACGGTAGCAATAGAGGATGGAAGCACATCAAAGAAACCATGAACTAACACTGTTACGCGCTGACATTTTAGATGGCGAAACTAAAGTTATTGGCTACATCCTTACCCTTATACACTCTTTTGCAAAAAAACCTGGTACCTAAGTAAATATACGTTCGTTTGACGTAGGCTACATACATATGACCTTGTAAATTAATAAGCGTGAAGTGAATTCTAGCAAATTATTAATTCATTCATTTATTAGATCGATGTTTGGATAACAAGGTTTGCCAGGTGGTAGGGCATTTACCCGACTGGATGGCTACCACCCCTGGTCTAAAGCATGTCGCCATAACAACCTTGAGTTGTGTTCCGGCGTTAGTGACCAGGTTCCAGTGACCCTTAAGAGAGCAGCAGCGCATTTGTAGCACCATTGGTGTAGCAAATGTCCATAGGCGATGGTAACCGCTTTCCATTAAGTGGGCCGTCTGCTTGTCTGCTGAACTCCGTGTCTCTGAAAAAGCAAACAATAAGAAGTGTTCAGCAATAAAGAAAAGATGTTTTAATTGAAAAGGTATAAAATGTTAAACCTTAATAGCGAGTGTGGCCTCCTCTTGCCAAAATCACAACTCGCATCCATTTGGGCATACCTTCCGCGATATTTTTAGTAACGTCTTGTGGAATAGGTTCCCACTTTTCTGCAATGACACTTTTTAGTTCCCTGATGTTTTGTGGAGCTGGTTGCACTTATACGACATCCCAGACATGCTCAATTTGATTAAGGTCGAGACTTCGGGCTGGCCAGTGTAAAGGACGGATCGCAACTTTTTATATGTATACTAGCTGTGCTCGCGACGTCGTCCGCGTGGAATTTGTTTTCAAAACTCCCCGATTTTGAAACATTCTTCATTAGTGCTCCGCTCCTATTGGTGTTAGCGTGATGATATATAGTCTCTAGCCTTCCTTGATAAATGGGCTATCTAACACTGAAAAGATTTTTCAAATCAGACCAGTAGTTCCTGAGATTAGCGCACTCAAACAAACAAACTCTTCAGCTTTATATATTAGTATAAGATATACTTCCACGTCGCCAGAAAAGTAAGTGCGGACATTGTCGCATAAACAAAAAAATCTAACAAAAAAGAAACCGACTTATGCGAATATGCTTATATTCATAGACCGTCAACTAGGGCACCTTTATCTTATTTTTTTTACATTTTATGGACCTATACCCTCATAAAGCTACTTATTTCAGGTTTTGTAGATATCATATGTAGCTCTAGTGTGTATCTGTTGTATAAATTATAAAATTATCTTAAATCTTATATAGATTCACGACACTGACCAAAATAATGAGCTAGGTAATATTACCGATTTTTGGTAACCTACCTACCAACCTACCTTACCTAAACCCAAGTTTACATTAAACTTGTAACCAAGTGCTTAATGAAGAGTAATTTTACCAAAAGTTTTTACCCAAATTGTCGAAATCACTTTGTGCACTTTTATAGCTATGCTTGAACGGATAAAATTAATATTAAGGTAAATATGCTTGTTTAAAACTTATAGTTCAGCAGACTGTAATTTGCTTAGCTGGTGTATGCGCGTACATTGTTACATCCATAGATCGCTGGTTCAGATCCGGCTCGAAGGACCATGTTAAAAACTTATAGTTCAGCAGACTGTAATTTGCTTAGCTGGTGTATGCGCGTACATCTATATAAAATGAAAACTGCACTTCACTTGGACTATATTTTATATTAATTGAATAGCAGATAATATTTCACATCAACAGTTCAATAGCAACTGACAATATATTATTAGACACATGGGTTCATTATAAAATAATTAAGCTTCCATACAGCCAGTGTCTATGTAGGTTTCCTACAATGCTCGAAGATTCCTGAAGTTATCATAGATACAGACCTATGTGGTCACGGTTGTCATATATGGGTTGCTGTGAAATAAAATTGATAATTAAACTCAAAACTTTTATTAGTAGACATTAAAATAATAAACAATCAAAATTAACAAACTCAGATTAAGTATCCTCTAAAAACAATTATTATTAGTTATAAAAATGAAGAGGTGAGCCCCTATAGGGTGGAGGAGCGAGATGGAATGTTCCTCCGTCTTAAAGGAAGATCTTCCAGCGAGGCTAATGTTGTTCCTCGCAGGCCTACGCCCATCTGTTATAGTTGAAATTTTGTATATATTCTTTGTATGTTTCGGGAAACGTTTGTGACATCAATTATTGCACAGCGCCATCTATTGGCTTGCAAGTGTTCCACTACAAAAAAAAATCATTTTTTTATAACATTACCAGTCAATTACAAACTAAAAGGTTTTACAACGGACTTCCGAAGTAACCCACTGCCACAAGTACGTTGACAAATTGCTGTTCTTCTTCTTCAGATAAACAATAGCCCGGATCGGGTTGTTATTGTGAAGATTTTTTAATCTTTTTTCAATTGTCCTTTTGGGTATACCAATTTTTTTTTTGGCTAGATAAGACGGTGATTTTATTTTTTACCAGGTCGACCGCTAATATATATTTCTTTTATTGCAGGAGTTCAGCATACAGGCAGACAGCCCACTTGATGGAAAGAGGTTACCATCGCCTATGGACATTTGCAACACCAAAGGTGCTACAAATGCGCTGCTGCTCTCTTAAGGGAGACTGGAACCTGGTCACTAATGCCGGAACACAATTCAAGGTTGTTATGGCGGCATACTCTAGACCAACAATATCGTTTTAATATATAGTTTTTATAATATCGCGTTCCTACGCGTCTTCTGCAAATTTTTTTTGAAGGCATAATAATAATAATCTGAAATTATTAAAAAAGTAATCATTCGCTAAACCACACCCAACAAACAAGCACCCTTTACCAAAAAACAATTATATATGGTAATGTTGCGGACAGAGAGCACCCCCCTGACCCGCCCCCGGAGCACATCTACACTCCGCGTCCCGCATACCGCTGACGCCTATAGCTGGCGTGATTAGCAACTAGGCGTCGGACGGAATGCGGGACATAGGAGGCTGAAAAACCCTGAACAACTATGAATTCAGCCACTCAGCCATTCATATATTGTACTCAACTCTCTTGCATACTTTGTTCTACTCATTAAATGTATATTTATAATTTAATAATACTCATACAGTCCATTATTACATCGAGTTTTAATTTCCAAACACGAGAAGCAACTGTTACCAATAGGTAACGTATCCACTGTAAACCATTTCACCTTTATCCGTAATGATTCGATTAATTTAATTCTATTTAAAACTGATTTCTCATAATGCACTGTGGCACGATCGGCATCTTTTAGCTGGCTTCAATTTGAGAGTCCAAATAGAATAGAATAATAAATTATTGCTAGAAATGTATGTGTACATAGGTGTTCTTTTTTGTGGTAATAGTCTTAATACATTTTGCCTTATTAGGCGTGCAATTTCCAATCTTTTAACTATTTTTTTTTTTTATTGCAGGAGATCAGCAGACAGGCAAATGGCCCATTTGATGGAAAGCTGTTACCATCGCCTATGGACATTTGCAACACCAAAGGTGCTACAAATGCGCTGCTGCTCTCTTAAGGGAAACTGGAACCTGGTCACTAATGGCGGAACACAACTCGAAGGTTGTTATGGCGACATACTTTAGACCATGGGTGGTATCCATCCAGTCGGGCAAATGCCCTACCACCTGGCGGTGGCTAAATATACATTGAAACTAATTTACAATAATAATCCAATAAATTAGGTAATATTAAATGTCAAGCAAAGCATTAATTAAATAAGAATACATTATTTTGATTATCATTAGAATTGATCACTTAAATAATCCTCGATTTTATAATAGCATTTCATTATTAAAAATTTCTTTAAATGTCTCTTAAATAATAATACGGATTTTTGCTTCTTTATACTGACAGGTAATTTCTGGAAAGACTTCGTCTTTCCATCAATCATTTAGCCTAATATTACGCATTTTATCCGTGCAGGAACGGAGAAAGAATACAATTTCCTGCGGCCGGGCGGCCTGTCGTAAGAGGCGACTAAACAACCCACAGCCAGGTGGTAGGGCATTTGCCCGACTGGGTGGCTATCACCCCTGGTCTATAGCATAAAAACTTTGAGTTGTGTTTCGGCATTAGTGACCAGGTTCCAGTGTCCCTTAAGAGAGCAGTAGCGCATTTGTAGCACCTTTGATGTTGCAAATGTCCATAGGCGATGGTAACCGCTTTCTATCAAGTGGGCCGTCTGCCTGTCTGCTGAACTCCTGCATTAAAAAAAAAATGTATTAATGTATTATATAAAACTGACCATAATTTCAATTAAATTGCAAGAACTTTGTATGAAAATAGAAGGATTAAATTTGCATTGCAAATAGAGCAAACATAAGTTTTGAGTATAAGAGCTTTCTGTGAATACATGGCCATACTGTGACCACCAAGTTATAATGGGATATACGCTCAAATGTGAATTTGAATATATAAATTTTAGTTGAGAATGAATTTTAGAATATACTAGCTGACCCGGCGAACTTCATACCGCCTCAGAATCAATAAATAAAAAGCGTTGAATTCTGAACGACGGGACGAAAATCAAACGCTTGACATTCAAAACCAAAAAAATCACTTCACTTATTAATTCAATTTGATTTCTGAACGACTTTTAAATTTAATTGATTTCTAAACGACGGGACGAACATCAAATATTTGACAGGTAGGAATAGTTTCTAATGCAAAGCGAAATTGTTGTTTTTACTATATTCCAAGCATTTGTTTCATATTTACTCACCTTTTAAACCTTCCCTGGACTTCTACAAATAATTCAAAACCAAAATTCGCCAAATCAGTCCAGCTGTTCTCGAGTTTTAGCGAGACCGACGAACAACAATTGATTTTTATATATGTAGATATGACACTTAATTTGTTTTGTCGCCTTATAAATGAATTTGCACTTAAGAATATTCTTATACGGCTTTTTTAAAGATTTCACTATAATTTTTTATGTTCTTATAATTTTATTGTTACCAATCACTTCTTTGATTTTAGTTCTTTCACGGCTGTGGGCGCTTTAGTGACGTCATTAGAGTTTTCGGCAGCATCTTTCAACCTCTTGGCACGTATACCAACTAACTTGGCAATAGAGCGAGCCCCTCGTAAGTATTGGTAGGCCTCGAAGTTCTTCTCCTCTTCAGTGATAGCGCTTGCAACAGACTTAGGTGCTGGCTGTTGTACTGGCAACAGTGGTCCTTTGAGTTGAGAGACTTTATCAATGGTAATTTAGGTCTATATGCCCATTTGTATTTGTCCGTCACATTTTTTTTTTTTTGTGGCATGTGGAAAGATTGCATGATGAAAGAATGACTAAACAGATATACAATGCAAAAGTGGATGGATGCAGAAGTCGTGGAAGGCCACGACACACCTTCCATGATCAAATTGATCGTGTACTAGCAGAAGGTGATGTCAGGAGCCTTAAGAACAGACGAGCGTGCATGACAAGAGTTATGAATGTCAAAGAGGCAAGTGAGGTGTATAAGAATAAGCCTAAATGGCACTCTGTTGTTCGTGCCTACCCCGCAAGGGAACTGGCGTGAAGTTATGTATGTATGTATGTATGTATTTTTTTTTTTAGTAAACTAGTTGGTGAGTCAATAGAGTTTGCTTAATGAGAGTAAATGCGCAAAAGTTTTTAAAAACATCAGCATGGGTACACAATTTGTATTTTCTAAATTCCCATACAGTATTTATACAATACTAGCTGTGCCCACGACGTCGTCCGCGTGGAATTTGTTTTCAAAACCCTCCGACTTTGAAATATTCGTCATTGATGCTCCGCTCCTATTGGTCTTAGCGTGATGATATATATCCTATAGCGTTCCTCGATAAATGGGCTATCTAACGCTGAAGGATTTATCAAATCAGATCAATACTTCTTAAGATTAGCGCGTTCAAACAAATAAACTCTTAAGCTTTATATATTAGTATAAGATTTAAGTAATCTTATTTTTCTAGCGCATTTCTTATATTGCTTTCTCTCGACCTTGGAAATGAATAATATAAAACAATAACTACCGCACTACATTTTCAATAGTTTCATTCTTGTTTTAAGCTCGTAAAAGCTACTACACAATTTTATATTTTGTCATTTGACACAATTGACAAAATAACGAAATTAACAAGAATGTTTTGGTAAAATAACA